>CAUYUJ010018460.1:110000-125000 GCA_963575745.1 Prorocentrum cordatum
CGTCGTCGCGCCGCGACAGGGGTCGGAGCGCCTTCGGCGCGCGGTGGCTTCCCGCGACGGGGGTCGATGCGGGCCGTCGGCGGGGGTGACGCCCCCCCGACGCTTATTAAGAAACTCGGAGTACGGATATTGCGGGCTGGCGATTCCCGGCCGTCCACCCCGTGCGAGAAGTAGAAGGGGGAGAGTCAGGAAGCTGCCGGTGGCAGACACACGGGGGCCCTCGACTCCCGACCCGGAAGAATGCTGCTGTGTTGGCATGTTGCTCCGAGTCCAAGACGTTACGACATTGTCGCGAGACTTCCCCGGCAATTTCTGGCAGGAGGGCGCACCTGAGAGAGCCAAGAGGGTGCACCTCTTGAGTCCCCCCTCCGCCGCCTAACAACCGCACCCGGCGCGTGAGTAAGGATACCCCCGCCCCACAAGCCGTCATCAGCCAAGCCAGAGTGAGCGCAGACATGAACATCCGGAGGTCCGCGCAGATTTCTTGGATCCGCGCTGCCCCCGCCCGCCCCCCGGCGCGTGGAACCAGCGAGCAGGGGGATCCAGCGAGAAGCCACAAAGGCCGTGCGGATCTCCGAAGATCTGCAGTCAACCCTTCTCATAAGAATGCGCGGTAAGGATGCAAGGGTCTTGGATGCCCATGTTAACGTTTTCCGAACGAGGTTGGCCAGCGAAAGTCGCTAAGGATGGGCCGAGGGGGAAAGGATGCAAGGGTACCCTCGGGAACGTTGCCCATCCTTACTATGCGGGTTGACTGTATGCCGCTCCTGCCTCAAGGGTTCAAAGATAGGGCCCCAGGGGAGGGGGCCACGCGGAAAGGAAGAGAGCCCAAGCTGAATTTACACTTCCCTGCCTGGCAGTCACTTCGCCGCGCTGACCTCCGACAAGGCCCAGAGCCTGGTCTTGCGCCTGCCTGGCAGCCCCACACCCAGGATTAAGTCGGGCACGTCCCTCTACAGGAGCCCCAAGTAGTCGAACAATCGTCCAGGGACTATGTTTGGACTATGTTAGGCTACTGTTGAATATTTGTTGGGGATTGTTTTTCAATGTTCGTCCGAAATCTGCCTGTAGAGGACATGCCCGGCTTAAAATTCCGGAAGCCACCAGGAAAGCCTGGACCCCCTTGACCCCCAGTTCTTCCAGACAGCGACATCTGACGGTCCTGGTACCCACTACGGCATACTGTCCGCAGCCCATCTGATGAAGGCTTGCCTCTTCGGCGGTGGACAAACCTCCCTTTAGTAAACCTCCAACGGCCAATTCTTTAATCGACGTGTCAGGGTAGGAGGTCTATCCAACTCCGACCTCTCGATGGTCCCCGACGCTGTTTCCCCCCTTCGGAGCACGCGCTGAAAGCGCACAACCTGCAAGTGTACCAGCTCCAGGTGCCTGAGGCTGCCTTAGGGGACACAAGAAATGACACAAACATAAAAACTAGGGGGGGTCGCGCGAATTTCTCGGAACGGCGCTGGACCCCCCTCCCTGCGGCGCCAGAGGCGCCGCCAGGTGGGCCCAGCGCCGATCCTAGAATTCCGCGGGAACCTGTGAGTTGTCATGTTTATGTGATTGTTTGCTCCCCTATGCCTGCGCGCTCCTCAAGGCGTAGACTCTCCGCGTCCGAAGCATCCTCCCTTCTCTCTCCTCCTCTGCCAGGGGGGAGGAGAGGGAGGAGGAGGAGGAGGAGGAGGAGGAGGAGGAGGAGGAGGAGGAGGAGGAGGAGGAGAAGGAGGAGAATGAGAGGGAGGAGGATGAGCAGGAAGAGGATGAGGAGGGGGAGGAGGAGGAGGACCAGTGTAAAACCAAGGGTCATCAACGATGTTGGAATAAACCCTCCCTCCAAGCTCCCTCTTCACAGGCCCCTACAACGGTTCATTTCCACTGGGGGAACTGCCCCGTTGGAAACCAACTGTTTGAAGACCCTGAAGCGTACCAAAACATCGTTCTCGGTTATCCCACGCCACGGATCAACCTGACTGTTGCGTCTTGACGATCCTGAATCGTGCCAGAACGCCATTCCTGGGACTTCAACACAGCGAATCAACGTAACTGTTGCGCCCACATGATCCTGAACCCTTCCAAAACATCATTTCTGTTACGCTGATCATGGAAGTCCGTGAAACTCTTGCAAATTCCTGAAACGAACGCACGCGGAACCAATGCGTGAGTCACATTGTGAAAGCGGCCCGCGTTCAACCTGTGAAGATCGTGCAATTTCTACAAAAAAGTGCGCGGCGCTAAAGCGAGAACCATATTTTTGAAAACGACACACCCTCAATCCGTGAAGCCCTTGCGGGTGTTGCAAACGAATGTGCGCGGAGCTAAGGCGAGAGCCATATTTTGAAAACGACTCGCCCTCAATTTGTCAAGCTCTTGCACATGTTGAAACGAATGTGCGCGGCGCTGAGAAGAGAGCCTGTATTTGGAAAACGACTCGCACTCAATTCGTGAAACGCTTGCACAGTTCAAAAAAGAATGTGCGCGGCGCTAAGGCAAGAGCCACATATTGAAGACCACCCGACCTAGGAAAAGGAAGAAGAGGAGGAGAAGGAGGAGGAAGAGGAGGAGGAGGAGGAGGAGGAGGAGGAGGAGGATGGGGAGGGGGAGGAGGACAGGAGGAGGAGGAGGAGGAGGAGGAGGAGGAGGAGGAGGGGGAAGAGAGGGAGGAGGAGGAGGAGGAGGAGGAGGAGGAGGAGGAGGAGGAGGAGGAGGAGGAGGAGGAGGGAGGGGACGCCCTCTTCTTTTCCATGTGTCCAGGTGCTCCCGTAGCCCGGCGCGGCCCGTCGCCCTCTCGCCGCCGCCCCACAGAACTCTGGGCACCTCGTCCCTGCCATCGCTCGGCTGTCCACTCCCCGCGCGTCTCGCGGCTTCCTCGAGGCGAATCGAGGCTCCTCGAGGCGAATCGAGGCTCCTCGAGGCGAATCGAGGCGAATCGAGGCGAATTTAGGCAAGGTTGCCTAAAAGGATCCTCGAGGCGAATCCAGCGGTGGCGACGAGGGCCTCCCAGGAGGCCGGCGAAGGGGCAAGCGGGACCAGGGTGGCTGCGTTTTGCCGTCGCTCGGACATCCATTCCCCGTGCATTCTTCGGTTTCGTGCGTGCATTTCCTCGCGATGTGATCCGGGATGCTCCTCGATGGCCCCCGCTGCGAAAAGATGCACACGCCCGAGCGATGCCAAGTGTCCCTATAGGGCCCCATCCCTCAGGGTCCCACCTTTTGACCCCGCCGCCCCTGCCGCTGCTGGCTGCTGCTCCAGGCTCGCCCTGCCCCTGTGGAGCAGGCGCCGAAGTTCCCAGCCTTCCTGGAATCCAGCTGCGACATTCTCTGAGGCCGAAAGGACTCGAGTAGGAGATCGACAACATAATGGACTTACCCGATATTGAATTGGTCGTCGAAATTGTGAACCACGCGAACCAGTCTCGCAAACCCGCGAGCATCCGATGCATTCTTTGTAGACTTGACGACACATTCAAGTTTGGGTTACATCGATTATGTCTGCGATCTTCTACTCGACGAGTGCTCTTAAAACAATGACAGCGTTCTTACCACAAGTAGCCGGTTGGTCAACACAAGACAGCCCCAGCCAGACAGGCTACACTAACGTTTCGTACAAACCGCAGAAGGCTCTCTCTCATTGCGCAGGGACCGGCCGTCCCAGTATTCTTATTCCTATCATGAAATGCGATGAATACCCACATATGTTCTAAACACAAAGAATGGTCTTAGAACACAAACAAGATGTGTTCAAACGAAGCAGTCTCAGCCAGACATGTTCGAACCACATTTCCAGACTACAGGAGGTTATATATATACATATATATATATATATATATATATTCTTCGGTGGACCTATAGGCAAGCCAGGACGCTTCGCCACTGCTCGATCTCAGGACATGCTTTTCCGAGAGCCTCTCGGCTCGACCCTGCCCCCCGTGTGGCCCCGAGGAGCACCCAGCTGCGCGGTGCTGCTGTCGGGGAGACCCAAAGCTGCCGATACCGCTGCTCCCGCCCGCACAGGGCCCTCACGGGCGGGTCGGGTGGGGCGGGCGGAACATTACGATACGTGTCCTAACGGGACGCCAGCGAAAGGGACTTCTGAGACCGCGGCGCTGACTCTGAGATTTCGACGGGTACGAACGAGAAGTCACAGTGCGGCAACCCTGTGGGCGAAGCCAGGCGGACTGAGAAGTCGGCACCACCCGTCCCAGAAGTCCCTTTTCCTGGGGCCCCTTTTTGGAACCGCACAGCGTTAAAGTAAGAAGTATTTTTTTGTTGCACGGGCAACCGATGATCAACTTCACACCTCTCTTCACAGTGCAGTGCCGAGGCCCCGGCAGGAGCGTGCATTATGCGCGCAGAGGTTCAGAACGCACAGGCTGGAATACAGTTCAGGCGTTTGCAAGTAAGAAATAACATATCCTGCGTCGTCGGTTTGCCACGCGAGAGCCCCAACGGCCATTCCCTGCCGAGTGGGCCTGGCCCGCACAGGCGGGTCGGGTCGGGCGGGCGGGACACGAAAGCGGGCGGACCTCTCCTGGGGCGCATTCCGACGAGAGCCTCGAGGCGAATCCGGCGGTGGCGACGAGAGCCTCCCGGGAGGCCAGAGAAGGGGGGAAACGGGGCCACGGTGGCGGTATCTCGCCGTCGTTCGGACGTCCATCCCCCCAGCATCCTTCGGCTTCGTAAGGGTATGTTTTCGCGGGGTGATCCGGGATGCTCTTCGATGGCCCCCGCCGAGAAAAATGCACGCGTCCGGGCGATGCCGAGCTGTCCTCTGAGCTCTTCGCCGCTGCCGCTGCCGCTGCGCTGCCAGTGCCGCCCGCGCCGCCCCGACGCTGCCGCCGCCCCCGCCCCCGCTGGCGCCTGCCACCTCCGCCACGCCGCTCCCTGGACCTGCGGAGGGAGGCGGAGGGGGGGCGGGGGAAGGATTGGGGATGGGGTGCACCTCCTCCTCCTCCTCCTCCTCTTCCTCCTGCTCCTGCTCCTCGTCTTCCTTCGTCCTCCTCCTCTCCTCTACTCTGCTCTCCTCTCCTCTCCTGCTCCTCCTCCTCCTCCTCCTCCTCCTGCTGCTCCTCCTGCTCCTGCTCCTGCTCCTCCTCTTCCTCCTCCTCTTCCTCCTCCTCCCTCCTCCTCCTCCTCCTCCTCCTCCTCCTCCTCCTCCTCCTCCTCCTCCTCCTCTCCTCCTCTCCATCAGCATGGTGCAGTGGAGGGCCCGCACAGCAGGGAGCAGCGAAGGAGGAACGGCACCAGCTGGGCCGCGCGCCCCGACTGGGCGGGGGGGCATCTTGGGCCTCCTCGCCTGGGGGAGGGAGGCCTTGCTGGCGGTTTTCCTCCGGCAGGAAGGAATGCGCCGTGTGTTCATCAGGCACACGAGCAGCAAGGGCATGGCACGAACGGCGGGTGCTCGGCTGCTCCTCGCCTGCGGAAAAGGCCCGCTGAGTCATAGCATTACGGCGAACGCTTTGGAGAAAGAAGCCAGGACCTGGACGAAGTCGGGCGGGGAGAACTCGGGGATCTCTGAGATCCGGCGGTTCTGCAGGATGCACCGGGCGCCGCGGCCGTTCCAGAGCGCTCTGAGAGTGTCCTGGAATTCTCTAGAGCAGTTCATCCAGGTCAGGGCCCCGCCCGAGGGTAGCAGAGCGTGTGGGAGAGGAGCGCGGTAATCAATGTTTGACGTCAGCGGCGTTCACGATCCGAGATCGGGGAATTCGAGGGCTTCGGACCACTCTGGGGAGCTCCGAAGCCCCGAATCAATACACATTGCCATGCCCTGGGGGACACACTTTTCATCCGCCAGCCTTGCGCTCTGAACCACCCTCGTTTTGCTGCCGCAGTCCTTCCGTCGAGGAAGAGGAGTCGATTCCTTGAGTCCTGAAGGCGAGGTCATTTCTGGAGCGCCCCAGACCTTGCCGAGATTGGCGCGCTTACCCACAATACCGACCACAGCATCCCCAACACGGTGTGTAGATACACACATACTTGTTTTGTCCGCGCACACGTGCCCTGAACAAAACTTTGTTTCTTAGGCGTCGCGACGCTGGCACGACGCTGGTCGGAGGCAGCGCCGTCGATGTACGACGGTGAATGCAGGTCGTCCTGGTCAACGGACTGGGGATCGTCGCGTAAGATTGGCAATTATTCTTCTGCGGGAGACAGGGGCACACTGGATCAGAGAGGGGGGACGAGGCAAGAGAGAACAGGTGGGAAGAAAGTGACACCGTAGGGCCAGCTCTGGGAGCACTGCTGCTGGACTCATGCGACCTGGGGAAAGAGGGAACGCGTGCCGCGTGTATTGATTGGCGCGGAACTTTGGAACACACATTTTAGCGCACCGAATGAAAGCATCGCCGTGACGATAACTGGCCTGCGGGTTTGCGGGGGTTCGTCAGAGATTGACCGCGGTGGTCTTGCCTTGACGGGAACGGGTCGGCATTACCATCGCTGTCGTCATCACGCTAGTCATCAACGTCGTCATCATCCATCAACTTAGTATGCTGACCCACACGCATCGCCATTCTAACACCATCGGCGCCCATCTCATGAACCGTAAGCTCATAGTCCCCGTCATTCCCGATGGTCCTGGACCCGCATGCAAGCTCGCCATCTGGCTTTCGCCTGGAGTTGGGCCAAGCAGTCCAGCAAGTCTGAAAACTGTGCGGTTTCGTTGTGCTTACCCTCTTCCAACTCCCTGTCCTTGTGCTCCTCCTCCTGGCTCGTAGCATGAGGCGCCACGAGTTCGATGATCCTCAACCAGCCCTCGCTGGTACACTACCCGCCTCGTCGAAGTGCAGCTCGGACCTGTGGTACCGCAGCCTGGATTACATGCTGCGGGATCGGTGCTGGGATCTTTATTAACGTGGTATACAGCAAATGAGCGACAAGCAAAAAAGAGAAATGAGAGGGAGCGGGATGGCGGAGGCCGAGACGGTCAAGCAGGTCAGCAGGGATGGGAGAGTTGAGAATGACAGCTGCCCACTCGAGCACACGGTCGCAACAGAGGTAGTGTGGTACATGATCTCTGCCGCAGGGGCATCCGAAACGACAAATCTTTGCATCTTGAAATTTGGTCGAAGTGGTCCACCCTCCGACGAGGGTCTTGATTACACTAGAGCTATGATTCTGAGGTAGCTGCCGGCAAGCCTCCCGCACACGATCCCAATTCAATTGATCTATCTCAGCAGACAGCTCTGGGAACCAGGTCTTGAGCCGCAGGCTTAAAGTGCGAGGAATCTCATTCGGAAACAGACCAGATTCAAGGGCAGCCGCCAGCGTTCTTTGAAGCTTCGGGCGAGGTCCAGCAGAGGGCGACGGGTCAGTCAGAGCCTGGAGGACGGGGCGGGCCGCCGAAAGCGCCAGAGAACCGAACGGGGCCAAAGAGGGAGAGGAGGGGAAACCGAGACTCGCTTCTCTGAGGTGCTCAACAATGCTGCGGTCCGCCCAGAATGGCGGGGACCAGGGACCAGTGAGCGCAAATCTGTAGGCTCTCTGGGTCACCGTGGCACGCTCCAGCAGCTGGTAAAAGGTCTCCCAACCTCGGAAAGTCCATAGTGCAGCTCTCATTCTTGCGGCTAGGTTCTGAACAAGGCCGCTGCGGAATCTGGGTGCGCCCCAGGTGTGAATATTGAAATAGTCTGATCTCGACATCGTGCAATGAGGGACTCGAAAAACTGATGCTAACAATGCGTGCTCTTCTCGTTCGTAGGACGGGGGAAGGGGGAGGAACTGGCCGACGTACGAGAGGGTGGTGAGAGCACGATTGTCATACATCTTGGCTGCGACAAAAGTGGGCGGAGAAGCAGCGGCTATCTGTGCAGCTCGTTGTGTCTGCTTGGCTCTGGGGGCAGCCCACGATTGCCAGCGGGCCTCAGGACCTAAGATCATCCCCAGGTATTTCAGCACAGGAGCGATTTTGAAGTCGGTCCAGGCGGGGATCACTCGAGCGATCCAAGCGCGGTATTTCTCGGCCAGAGGTTCCGAAAAGGGACCCGCAAGTGGCGTGAGCACACATTTGGCTGGCTTCAGAAAGAGTGATGCTAACTGTTCAGCAAGAACAAACATGTTATAAAGTCGCTTGAGACCGCTGATAACATACACCACAGCTCCTAGGTCATCTGCACATGCTCTTGCAGCCCCCGCGGCAAGACGCCGCCGCGATTGTTCACTAGGGGCAGCTGTGGGCGAGACTCGAGATTCGAATGTGGCTTCGAGCATGGCTAGGAATGGATGTGACGCCAGTGCGTACAGTGCGCCGCTGCCTGGGCAGCCCTGTACAATGCCTGAAGATATTCCGAAGATCGGGAGAAGGAGGTCGCCCGCCTGCGCAAGACACACCACATTCGCGTAAATCACCCTCACAAAGAAGACGAGGGCAGGGGGAAGGCGGAGGGCTTGAAGAACAAGGAAGAGCCAGGTGTGGGCGATACTGGGGAAAGCGTGGGCAAAGTCAAAGCTAATCAGGGCAGGGAGGGAGTGGGGGGCAGACTCACGCATGGAAGCGACTCGGGCGTACATGTCTAGCTCCACCACGTTGAGGCCGTGGTTCCTGCCTTTGATGAAGCCACGCTGGATGGGGCTCACAAAGTTGGGGAGCTCGTTCGAGAGAGACCAGAACACTGCTGCCGTAATCACTTTTACATCCGAATTTTTCAATCCAAGGGGCCGAGTTTGTTCAGTAGTTCGAATAAGCGCTTCTTCATCTCCAGCCTCCTCTCCTTTCGGTATGAAAACCTTCCTCAAATGGTTAAAGTCGTACATCATATACTGGCCTTGGAGACACCACCACATAACTGAAGCTAGAATACGACTACCTGCAGGGTGATGTAGCCACGCAGCGTAGGGAAGCCCGTCTGGGCCTGGGGCGCTGGGAGAGACTCTCTTGAGGACCTTCTCGATAGTGGCCTGAGTGGGAGGGGGGAGCTGACTGAGGTCCACCGTCGGGGAGTACTGGGAGAGGAACTCGATCGCTTTATTTTCGTCGATACTCTTCGTGCCGAAGATGGGGCCCCAGTGCGCTGCCAGTGCCGCAAGCCTCGCATCGGGTGATGTGAGGACCGTACCTCCACATCTGATGCCTTGAAGTACCAAGCGTCGGTCGAATGGCGACCACAGCTTAGCCCTTTGCGTTAAACCTTTCAGACGGCGACGAAGCTTTTTTTGGATATGAACGGGATCCTCAGGGTCTATGGCAGCACGGGTCTCTGCTTTCTTTCGTTCAGCACATTTATAATGGGTAACATTCGTCGCCATCTGAAACTCGACCGGGTGGCGGAGCCGAAGAACTTCTTCAAGTTCATCAATCTCCAGATAGTGACGTGCAAGACGATGGCTCTGTTGCAGCCGCCGGCCCAGTCGCATATCTTGCTGGAAGAGAGCGCGGGAGATGGATTTGTAGACGATCAGGTGAGTGAGAGGGGGCTCTGGATCTTTGAAGATGATCGAATCTCTGGCGTACTGGGCCGCGCAGCGCATCACGCGCTTGTGGAAAGCCAAGAGCTGCGGCGGCGACATGTGCGAAGTGTCCACGTCCATGGCGGCTGTTTTCACGAACTTCTGAAACTCTGGTCTCTTGAAAACCTCCTGAGGAATAGGACGATCTTCTGGTTTCATCGGAGCCCTGGGGTTAAGAATTGCTGAGACCGCCGCATGATCAGACACTTCAGCATGCTCTAAAACTTCTGGAAAGCCGTGCACTTGACCAGTAGTGCTCAGCTGCGTGATAGCCCACCCAGGGGTGGAGAGAAAGATCCTATCCAGCTTCGAGGTCGTGTGGTTCGCTTTGTTGTAATGAGTATGATCCCCCACCTCCACCTCCGTCATCATCCCGAAAATTTCATTCCACACGGTCTCTCGCTGTCGACGCCACCCGAGGAGTTGCTGCTGAGCAAGCGGGTGAGATCCTAGCGGCCTCGGTGGGTCGCTTGACGTGTTAAAGTCGCCTGCCAGCACCACGAATGAGTTCATAGGGTCCTGGGAAGCCTTGGTCAAATCGTCCTGGATAGCCTGGAAGATAAGCCGCCTAAAGTAAGAGTTGATGCCAAAATTGTGTATGTTCCAGTGAGACACCCATGTCCCATTAGGAAAAGATATTGAAAGCTGTAGAACTCGCCCTGGAAGCCAGACCTGAGGAACAATCGTAGGTTGATTAGCTCCTGGAAGTCGCCCAAAATCAGGAACGAAAGTGATGATACCCCCAGACCTATTCGTGGTGTCGGTCGCATTGTCGCTGCAGAAAGAGGTGAAGGCCAAGAACGGACGATGGAGATGGTAGAGAAAGTCATCAACTTCGAATTGCGCGCCGTGAGACTCCTGCACTGCTACCAAGCCCCCTTGGATCAACAGTCTCTGGAGGTACCCAAGCTTACGATCACGCAACCAAGCTTTGTGATGGAACAGCGCCCTGGCATTCCAGGAGGCCACAAAGAGAGGGAGGGGCTGCTGAGACGTGCGCCATGCTCTGAAGAAATTGCTAAACACTCCACCGTGCAGGGCCTGCCGTCGGGGCCAATGCTGGCTCCAACTTGTCCTTGATCGCCTGCTTGCAGAGGCCGAGCGTGCAGAGGTGCTCATCTGCAAACTCGATCCGCGGGGCGGAGTTGGGGCCTGTGACCTCGATGCGCACGAGCTGCTTCCAGTTCGCGGAGATCGTGCCCATCTGCTTGTCCGTGAAGAAACGCATGTTGTGCGGCGCGCCGCCGTAGATGCTCTCCAGCGTCTTCTTGGCGCGCTTGAGGGCGATCTCCAGCTTGACCATAGCCGCTGATTTGTCCGCTGCCAGGTAGATCTCCACCTGGTTGTTCGCCGCATCCAATGTAGTGAAACGTTGCCAACTGCCGTCTCGCCCCCTGAGAAGCGACAGTGCTTTTGCCACCCTCCTTGAAGCGAGGTTGGCGTTGCCGTGAAACTGGATTTTGAACTTGGTGTCTGATGGCTCCGACAGGACCTGAACCTCCTCATTCGGGATCTGAAACTGCTCCATCCATGGGCGCAATGCTTGCAGGAGGTTCGGCTTCGGGACCAAGGTCTTTGCGCGGGCCAAGATGATGGTCGGGTCTGGGTCGCGTGCGAAATTGTCATCGACGATGGGCTGTGGCGAGGGCCGCTCCGACTGCATGAGGCCGAACAACTGCTCGAGATGCTCGAGCTTGCTCTCCAGGCGCTCGATCTTTTCGCCCTGGATTCGCTGGGTTCCTTCGACTCTCGCCATACGTGATTCCATCTGTTGAGATAGCTGCTGGCAAGATGTGCTGACCGTGTTTGCCAAGCCGCCGACTGATGCCTGAACCTGGTTGATGGCGGCCATGAGCGCATCTTTGGTAGAGTCGACATAGCCTCGAAGATCTGCTGCTGCATCAGGTGCTGCGTGCGGTTGTGCACCAGGTGGTGGCAGTGGAGGAAGCACGGGAGCGCAACCAGCACCGTGAGGAAGAGGAGGGCAAGGCCGCACAGGAGTCGAGCCGCCTGTCCCTGCCGACGTCGCACCGCGGCGCCCTCTTGAGCTCGGAGATGCTTGGACTGGTCGGCGCACACCTGCGGGTTCAGCTGCTGTCGACGCCTGCGTAGACCGACGGAGCTGTTCTTGACTTCGGCTGCGATCATCAGCACGCGGTGTGCCCGGAGGAGAGTGCCATCCTTCGGGTGCCTCATCCGTAGACATGCCGACTGCCGCTGCCTCTGGTGCCATCGCTGCCGTTCTGTCTGGACTGGGAGAAAACAGAGAGGAGAAAGCGCTCGGTCAAAGTGGGCCGCCGTGGGCCCTCTTGCCTCAAGCCCGTCTGACCCAGACAGGCTACGGAAGGGTCCAAAGCTAATCGCTGATTCTCGGGCGTCTATAGCCCTTCACAGCGTTTAGCCTTGAGCCAAAATGGCTACGGACCTTGTGCTCCTCCTCCTCCTCCTCCTCCTCCTCCTCCTCCTCCTCCGTCCCCCTCCTTCGCCGTTATCGTGACCTTTCCTCCCGCTTCCTCCTTCCTTCTCTTCCCTCCCTCTACCACCTAAGGCCGAAGCTTGCTACTTCCCTTTGGAGCCACCCCTTTGATCATGACGAGGCTAGAGGCGCGAAATGGGTCACAACATGGCCACATGGGGGCCAGGAACGATGAGGGAGGATGAGGAGCAGGACGCGAAGGCGGAGGATGAGGAACAGAGGGCAGAGGAGGATTAGGAGGAGGAGGAGGAGGAGGAGGAGGAGGAGGAGGAGGAGGAGGAGGAGGGGGAGGAGGAGGAGGAGGAGGAGGAGGAGGGGGAGGAGAATCCATCCCCCATCCAGCCCGCACCCTCGCCCAGGGGAGTGTGAAGCCTTCTGTATCCTTTCTGGGGGGGGGGATACCCGCGGTGGCGGCCCACGACGACGACGACGACCCACGACGACGACGACGACGACGACGACGACGACGACGACGACGACGACGACGACGACGACAACGTCGACCGCGGCGAAGTCAACGGCAGGCAGGCACGAAGCGACTACGACCCTTCGCTGTGGGTGTTCTCTGGTCTGGGCCGGGCCCGCCCGCGCCATCGAGGAGCCCGACGCCGCCCAAAGGACACCGAAAAGGACCTGGATCCTCGCACGATCCTCGAATGATCGACGATCGGCGATCGACGCCGACGCCGCCACCGCCGACGACGACGCCGACGACGACGACGACGACGCCGACGACGACGACGACGACGACGACGACGACGACGACGGCGGCGGCGGCGGCGGCGGCGCCGGCGGCGGCGGCGGGCGGCGGGCGGCGGGCCGCGATCTGCGGTCGTCCCCTATGGGCTTAAGCCCCTCCTCCGGGAGGGGGAGGGGCGCGGCGCCGCCGCAGGTGGCGGGGTGAGCAGAAGGGGGGGGGCGGGGAGGGGCAGGGGCGAGGGGCGGCAGCAGGGGGCACGAGGAGCGGGAGGGGGGGGAGGGTGAGGAAAAGGGCAGGCCAGCGCGTCGAGGAGGAGGGGGAGGGGGGGGGAGGGGGGGGGGGAGGAGGGGGGGGAGGAGAGGGGAGGGGGAGGGGGGGGGGGGGGACGGGGCAGGAGGCACGAGGAGCGGGAGGAGGAGAAGGGGGAGGGGGAGGGGGGGGGGGCGGGCTAGCGTGGCGAGCGTTGGAGCCGCGGGCTCTCCCGCGTACGGCCGCAGCGGCGGAGCGCCGGCGGCGGGAGGAGGGGGGGGACGAGCATTACTTGCCGTCGCTCGGACATCCATTTCCCGTGCATTTTTCGATGTCGTGTGTGTGTGTGTGTGTGGTTTTTGTTGCTCGATGGTCCAGGATGGTCCTCGATGGTTCTCGCAGAGAAAAAACATGCACACGTCCGAGCGATGCCAAGAGTAGGGGGCGGTGCAGGAGTAGGAGGGGCGAGATCTCGTCCTGACTCCGCCCCCTCCCTCCCTCCCTGCTCCACGGCTACACACTCTGGATACTGCTTTCCTCTCTCCCCTGGCTCCCGTCCAGACGATGCCCCGCCTTTCTCCGCGTACTGTTTTGGCACATGCAGGACTTCAAAAACTCATGTTCCTTATGCTCCTTTTCTGGTTCACAAAATGGCTGGTGTCCATGTGCCAAAAACCTGCTCCCGCTGCAGCGTGGGCCTCATTATCGGATCGGCGCTTGGCCCCCGTCGTTCAGAATGGCGCTCTCGCCCCAGCGCGGGCCACTTTTCTGGACTCGAGTCCTTTGATCATCGCTGCCGCACCCCTCGTTTCCCCTCCTTCGCCTTCCCCTGGTCCTCGTGCTCCTCCCGCTCCTTCCACTCCAGCTCCTGCTGCTGCTGCTCGTCCTTGTCCTCCTCCTTCCTCCTCCTCCTCCTCCTCCTCCTCCTCCTCTTCCTCCTCCCCCTCCTAGTCCTCCTCCTCCTTCCTCCGCCTCCTCCTTCTCCTTTTCCTCCTGCTCATCCTCCTGGTCATCCGCCACCCTCTCCTCCAGTGTACGCAGCTCCCTTTTTCCGGCTGCCCATGACACGATGGCGTCCTCTATTTGGAGTTCCAGGTCCGCTATGACACGCGTCCACAGATCGAGAACACAGAAATGCCATGGGAAAGGATGGGTGGGAGGGGTCGGATATCAGCTCTGGCGCGAGCGCGCAAAGACTGTCGTCGCCCAATCTCCTTTCTCCTCCTCCTCCTCCTCCGCCTCCTCCTCCTCCTCCTCCACCTCCTCCTCCTCCTCGTCCTCCTCGGCTTCCTCCTCCTCCTCCTCCCCCCCCCTCCTCGTTGTCGTCCTCCTCGCCGTCGTCCTCCTCGTCGTCCTCGTCGTCGTCCTTCTCGTCCTCTCCCTCGTCCCTCTTCGTTGTCGTCCTCCTCGTCGTCGTCCTTCTCATCTAGGCCCTTTTCTTCCCTTCTCCCGCTGCGCGCGCCGGGGGGGGCGGGAGATAGAAGGGATGGTGGGGTGGAGAGGAAGGCGCAGCGGGAGGACGACGACGACAAGGACGACGACGGCACGGACGACTACTACGATGCTGGTGTGACGAGGAGGATAAGGAGGATGAGGAAGAAGAGGAGGAGAGGAGGAGGAGGAGGAGGAGGAACATGAGGAGGAGGAGGACGAGCGAGGGCCAGTACAGTCAGGCTGCTGAAAGAAGGAACGACCAGTAAGGAGCAACGCCCTTGTCGGCCCCCAAGGCGCCTGCGTGCATGAGGAGGCTTCGAGGAGCAGCGAGGCCCTTCCGAACCCGAAGCGGTCCTTCTTTGAGCGTCTTGGCAGGAGGACGGGGTCTGGGGCTCGGGTCGTGATGATTCGGGATGTTGCAGTGTTCTGTTTCGCAACGTCGGATCTCAAGGGAGGCGGAGGAGGCGGAGGAGGAGGAGGAGGAGAAGGAGGAGAAGAGGACTGGGAGGAGGATGCGTAAGAGGATTCCCTGTGCACGAGGATCCGCGTCAAGCCTTGTGGTCGCCTTAAGTAGGCAGTCGCGGAGCGATTAAGGGGGCCGACCGAGGGGCCCGACAAAAAGCGAGCGGGGCGAGGGCCAGGGAGGGCGGAGGAGCGGGGGGAGCAGCAAGAGAAGGTGCGGGGAGACAGGCAGAAAT
>CAUYUJ010018460.1:132500-157500 GCA_963575745.1 Prorocentrum cordatum
GTTCTGGCGCGATGTCGGATTGCCAGGCCGCATCCGTCACGTTGATCCGCGGCGCTGAAACCCAAAGAACGGAAATTTGGCACGATGCAAGATTCACAAACAATTGTCTTCTAATGGGCCACTTCCCGCAATGGAAATACAATCTCGTGACTCCCTATGGAGGGGGACCTTGGATGAGGGATTCCGGCAACATCGTTGGTGCGTCTTGGGTTAACAGTGGCCCTCCTCTTCCTAGTCCTCCTCCTCCCCCTCTCCTCCCCTATCCCTCCCTCTTTTGTCGCTTCGTCATCCTCCTCCTTTTCCTCCTCCCTCCTTCGTCCCACCCTTATCATCCGCCTCTGATTCCTCTTTCTATCCTCCCTCAGCGCGCCCCTCTGTCGTCCTTCCACTGCCTCCCTCCTTTCACGTTCCCTCCTCCTCTCTGCGCCCCTTCCTTTGCCGCCTCCTCCTTCCTCTCCTCATCTGTCATCCGACTCCCCCTCCGTTCTCCTACTTCGTAACGTCCATGTCCATATCCGATCCTGCTGCTCTTCCTACTCGTAATCTCTCCTTCGCTGACTCTCCTCTCCATGTTTGCTTCGCACATTCAGCATCGTCCTCATCTGCCTCTTCCCATACCTGCACTTCCCATCTGCTCCTCCCTCCTCCTCCTCCTCCTTCTCTTCTTGCTCCTCCTCCTCCTCTTTCTCCTCTTCCCTCCTTCTCCTCATCATCCACTCCCTCCTCCTTCAACTCCCTCCTCGTCCCTCTCTCTCTCTTTCTCTCTCTCTCTCTTTGTCCGCCTTGCTTGTCCTCCGTCACATCCTCCTCCCCTCCTTCACCCCTCCCTCCTCTTCCTCCTCCCCGCCGGTCGTCTTCCTCGTCCTGGTCCTCTTCCCCCTCCGGGCCGGCGCCGATGAGGAGTCCTTCTTCTCCTGGCCGACGCCCACCTGCCCATTGAGCGGTCGCAGGGCGCGATGCGAGGGAAAGGGCAGCGACACAGAACGTCCGCGGCCGCACCGCGCGCCTGGGGCGCGCCGTGCACGTGAGAATGTGGTCACGCCAGGCGGTGCCGAGGGGATATAAAAAAGATCAGGAAGAGGATCCCAGGAACAAGTGGCACAAGGACGGGGGAGGAGGGAACTGGCCAGCAAGAGAAGGGTGGACAAGGGAGTGAAGCCAAACCATAGGAGAAGATCAATTAACAATAAACAGCGTTGAGATGCTGAAGTCCGCTGCTCTTCAAAAGGGCTATCCCGTCAACGGACCGTGAGGACACTAGCGATTTAGAGAACAGAGGGGGGGGCAAATCCTGACCACCCACCTACGAGGAAAACGCAGTGCCAGAGGACAGGCCAAACAAAAACGTCAAAGCGACCAGGGGGGAGCAAGGAGAGAGACCGGCAGGGGCGCGGAGGAGGCAGGCCCCGAACTCCGCACGAGCCGACCTGCAGGAAGCAAGCTCGTGCATGGCGCGGTGGCCCGGGAAAGGCACGCGCAGGGGTGTCTCTCCGCGGGGCGGGCGCGGCGGCGCGGCCGCGCCAGGCCAGCGCGCTGGCGGGCGGCGGCTCCTCCTCCTCCTCCTCCTCCGCTCCTCCCTTCCTCCTCCTCCTCCTCCTCCTCCTCCTCCTCCTCCTCCGCCTCCTCCTCCTCCTCCTCCTCCTCCTCCTCCTCCTCCTCCTCCTTTCCAAGACTTGACCAGGGTGATCATACGGCTAGGCCTTTGCACAATCCCCTGACAGCAGCGTCGCCACTCCCAAGGCAAACAAAAACAGTGATCGGTAGCGGCAGCCGAAAAGGTAATACCTTCCCCACTTCAACCTCATCCTTTGAGCTCAAAGTCACGGGCCGCCGCTACCTGAACTGGTCTAGGCTGGCCACGGCCGCAAAGAGGAAGGACCTCGGCAGTGGCGAACGCGGGCTCAGCAAGGACCAGAAAACAAAACGGGGCCCGACGGCTCAACAGAGCTTACACGGGCAGCAGGCCGCGGGAGGGCTTAGTTTTCCTCCTCTGGAGGGGCCTGCACATCTTGAGTGGGCAGGAGGAGTGGCTGCTCCTGGCTTTCTGCAGGGGCAGCAGCACTCGCATCCATCTCTCTGGCCTCCCGTGGAGGCTGGTGGCTGCACTCCTGCAGTTGAGGCCCAGGGGAAGAAGGAGGGGCAGGAGAGGACCAGAGGAACGAGAGAGGGAAAGCTGGGCCCAACAACAGGGAAGTGCCTGGCAATAGGCCTCTGAGGAGCTTGTTCCTTTCCACTGACTTCTTTGGGCGGGGGCAAATCTCCAGCAGGCCTTTAGTTTTCTGTGTAGCAAACCTTCCACAGAGAACGCAGAAAATGACAGGCAGCTCGCTTCCTTGAGTTCGAGCTGAGTGAAGTTGGTGCCCTTTCCCTCCACCCGTGCGCAGTAGCTCTGCTAGGGTTGGGGCCAGGGCTTCACATGCAAACGTACTCTGTTTGGAGCATCTGCGGAGACAAATACGGCAGCGGAAAGCTTTGCCGTCCCAGACAGGATGGTGAGGTTTCCCCTGGGACCTGGGGCGGCGGGCCTTCCTTGGCCTGGCCAATTGCCCGAACATCTCCTTGGGTTTCGGCCACGCACGTAAAACAGCACAGGCTCCTATAACTAAATTCTCATTTTCAGCTCAAGCCTGGGTGTAGATGTCTATCGTATTCTGCGGTAGGCCGTGCGCTTTCTTTCCCAATCCTGCGAAGTGATCTGCAAGTGAGTTGCCTTTAATATGAAATAAGGCAATCTCATCTTGGGCCTCTCCCTCTGGTAGGTGGGCCTTCACTTTACACATGGCAGGGATGGGTGATGAACCGAGCGTGCGCGCAGCTGGCCTCCAGTACCTGGCTTGTGGGGTTCTACCAGCAAGAGCTTTCTCTGTCCAAGTGACAAAATGACCCAGGGCAGAACAATCGCAGTGATACGTGTTACTAGCAGGGCCAAACGATCGGAACATCGCTACGGCCACTGCTGCATGCTCGGCATCTCCAGGTGATTGAGGGAAATCTCGTGGGAGAGGGGAGTAAATCGCCCGAAGGAGATTCCCCGCAATGTCGACTTCCACAACCGCCGCCCCTGCACGAGCTAGTTCTGAATTTGACGGGTTGTCGCATCCCCCGTCAGTGAAAATACAAGCCCCTGGGGGAAATTGAAATGGGTCGACTGGGTTAGAACGAGCATCCACAAACCTTAAATCCCAGTCCTGGGCCACCTCTGGTATGGAGGGGGCAGGTTGGAGGAAGTGAGCAAAGAGTGGGTGATCGGGGCCAGCTTCCAGGGCGTCCTGGATCAAATCTGGATTAAAAACTCCCTGGCGTTTCGCTGCCCCATGGACACACTCCCATATACGATGAAAGGGTGTGTCTGGCACATGGCAGAACAAACAAAGAGGTGAAATATCGTAGCCCCACTTGTGGAGCCTTTCACAAGTGGGGAGGGTCCCTGCAAGGACCTGTTTTAAAAAGATGCTTATGTTCGTCGGGCAAAGATTTGCCGTGGAGGACCTTTTTGCCTGCATACAGCCAGTATCCTTCTGCTTCTATCTGCCGAGCAATGGGGTGAGACAAGGGCGCAAGCCTCTTCCGAAATGCGGCGGCAATCTTCTGGCTGGTTAAGTCCTTGACCCAGGTCTGAGTGACCGCCGACGGGGGGCATTCAGTGAGGACCAACTTATCGCCTTGGCAGGTTGTGAAAGTGGAGGGACTGTCTATCGCCCACCCTACGCCGACAACCCACACACTTGCATCATTCAAAGGGCCCTTTGTCTCGAGCCGCCCATGATTTACCGCAGAGTTCAGCACGAAACGCAGAGGTGAGTGAGCCCAGGACGATGACATCTTTGTGTTTAACACCAGCTTCAGGACGAGTCTGGGTATTGTGCCACCATTCTGACGCATAACGCTCAATCGTGGCTGCAGCTATATATATGGGGTCTTCCTGGGACCGAGACGAGAGAGCCCATGACAAATCCAAGGGGGCCCCCGAGAGCTTCACCCCCGTAGCCGCAGCCGCCGATTTTCTTGAAATTAAGACTTCCCTGGGTGAGCAGCCTTGCACTTGGGCCCCGTAGGTGATGACTGACTGTGCACTCGCTTTGTAGAGCCAGCCTACGTGAGCCCCTAAACTTGTTGAGCCTACTCATTCTATATTTAAACTTACGCCACCTAACAGCCCTCTTGCTCAGACGACGGACCTGGGACTTCGTTTTCCCCGCAATGTAGTCTATCCCGAGATTTGGTGGAGCGTCCTCTAGAGAGCCTCCTAGGGGTCCAATAACAGCTTTAGCATGTTTCGCGAGCTCCCTGGAGTTGGCGGTGATGGTCATCTTCTTTTCGGGAACAGGGCATCCCAAGTATAGTTGAAGAACTTTGGCTAAAGACACCGTCATCGTCTGAATGGTAGAGATGCAGAGCTTCACCGAGCTGGCCCATGAGCGCAACTGGAGGTCATCGATGTGAACTCCAAGGCAGGAGTGGTCGGGGTCGAAAGCCCAGCTCTTGACAGTTGGTAAAAGATAAGCCTTTGCTTCAAAAGTCACCGATGTTGATCCAGCGATGGCCCCTCTGCGGGGACAAAGAGATGGGCCAAAAGCCCCGTCCATCAAAAGAACTCTTGTCCATCGGTGTGTGCCTGTGGTGTAGAGGATGACATGCATAGGGGGGCCAACTAGTTCAGCTTGTTCTAGTAGCTTGCAATGACATATCTTTTCGTAAAATTGCACTAGATTCCACAGGACACATAAGTCAGACATACCCTGGTCACTATGCCACTCTGCTCTTACAGCACTACGCCAAACAATGTCCTGAGGTCGCCGTCCCTGAGACATAGAGAAAGCAGCACCCAGCCCAAACTCTCGTTCCCAGGATCAACATGGGCCTCTGTGTTTAGCGTGCAGACGTGGCATAGCTGGGTAGTGGCCCAAGGGTCTTCTCCCTCCTTGGGGCTTAGGCATAAGCAGCATGATTATCATCTGGATGGGTGTAGGAGCCGTGCCAGGTACATCCATCATGTGGAAGATTAACGAGAGCGCCTCCAGTGGCCTCCAGTGCACCAGTCGATAGCAGCGGGTAATGCCTGGGATGCATGCCGCCTGGAGTACATGTTCGCATCTTGAAACGTCTCGAAATAGATCTAATAACTTCTGGGTCGGTAGGAGGAGGAACAGGTATTGGACACAACGAAGCACGACTCGGGGGAGGGGCTTTGTTAGGCTTTGCATCCCAGGCTTTTGACCAATGTTCTACCTCCGCCTCCATCCTCTTCGGTAGTGACGACGACGCGCATGGACCCACTCCGACGACATCATCAGGACGGTATTCTGAGCTTCGAAGGAAAGAGAAAGCTTTCTGAGCATGTCCGGAACCTGCTTGTGAACACCATTCCTCCCATTCCTTCCTCTGTCTGCGGCGCTCCTGGACCTGCCCCAGCTGGGAGCAGGCTTGCACAAACTTGTTAACTGGCGCCAGCAGTGAGACTCGCATAGCATTAGAACTCTTCATCTAAATGGCGCGGGCAAGGTCAGACAAGAAAGGATGCCAGAAACTGATGCCCTGTTTCCAATAGCGTCGAAAGGGCCCCCCCTGTCTCTGGTAGTTCCCACAACTGACGGAGGAGGGAGGTGAGGTAGGGGTCGAGCTTGTGCGGTCCATTCTTGACCAGTAGCGCCTCGGTCTCCTGCAATATGTTAAAGACCCATAGCAGAGCACGGCCTGGGAATACTTGGTGTAAGCCTTAGTAGCCAACACCTTGCGCAGATGCACATCTTGAAACTCAGGCGGAAGACCTCCTCTGCGGCCTCTAGCTCGTGGATCGGTCTGTGTGATACTTACCAGCTCATTCCGTGCATGTGTAGACCATTCCAAATATGCCTCATCTAAGATTGTCTGTAGGTGTGCTTGTTCATGTTCACTGGCCATGTACATGTTTCCAGATGCATGTGCACGTGCATGTATGGCGTGCTCGGGCTTTGTTGACGAGTGTCGTGTACGAGGGAGGCTTACACACAGGTCCAATAGCTGGAGCGGGAGGTAGCTTGATACAGTATACGGAGTCATGACACGTACATGCACATCGCCTACACGCTTGTCTATGTTCAATTCAACAGGTAGGTGGGGACGCTTGCGCCACAAAGTATTCGCGCGCAAGGTCGGGTCGCATGCATCCAATGCACGGCTGAGCACAACATAATCGATCGTGGAACTGCTGCCGCCCTGAAGGAGCGCAGGCGCGGATGGCACCCGCACCACATTTATCGAGCGGCTGGTATGTCGAAACCAAATATGCAGGCATTTGAAATCGCCTCCCAGGAGAAACGGTGTGCCAGCCTGAGAGACCCGAGACCAAACCTTTTTGGGAACCCGACGATTTAGTTCATTCATGAGCACCTGGTCCTGGAGGTACACAGAGAAGACCTGAATGACCCCGAGCTGAGCTGTTCGCAGGAAGCACCCAGATAAACGCCCAGGGAAAATGTTGCTCTTGTCGAAGCCCCAGGAGTCCAGACGTTTCCTGATGCACACCAGTGTTCCACCTGTGGCAGAATCGTTAGAATTGACAATGGCTGGTGAAGCATACGAATGCCATCCCATTCGCAGAATAGTAGACTGTATTGAACTGAGACCTTCTGCCAGAAGCTTGTGTTCCTGGAGAAGAACAACTTCACACTTTGAGTCCTGTATGAGTTCCTTGCAGGTCGACCAACAGGAACCGTTAAAGGTTGTGACTCGAAGACGAGCCCTGCTAAACACGCGGCGGCGGTGTGCCCAGCTCACCCCTCGAAGCCGATGGGCCTGAAGGTGGCCTGCGGGGCTGAGTCTTCTTCTTGAGGTGTCTCGCGATAACCCGAGAGACCCTGGCCCCTTGGGGCCCATCCAGGAGTCCTTCTTGTGCGAGGGCCCCATGTAGGCCCTGGTCAGCAGCTTCCAACCCTCATGGATCTTCTTCCATGTCATCACCATCGGATAGCTCGTACTCGGGGGATTGACCAGGGGAGGTGTCGGGGAAAGGTCTGCCGCTCTCTCGCTGCTGCCAACGCGACATCCTCTCTCCTCTTCCTCCTCCTTCGTCGTCCCCGTTTTGCTGCGCCCTCCGCTCCTCGGTATTGTCCAAGGGAGCCAGGAGCGTGGAGGCCATGTTGGTGGCAGCCGTGTAGACGTCGGCGGAGCCTGGGCTGATGCCGACCAGCGCGGTCTGGTAGAGCTGGGCCTCTGTCCACGCCTGGAGGTTGACTCCAAGCGAATCAGGCGTAGGTAATCCTTGATGAGACTGAAGCTTGGAAGCTGCATGCTGTCGAGCAAGATTGATGGCCTCCACTTCTTTGTCAATAGAGAGTTGAAGTTCTTTGCCTTCCAGCTCGAAGGCCTCGATCTGTTCCAGGATCTTGTCCTGGCGGAACTCGTATTTGTGGATATTGGCCTCCCGTTTCTTGATCTCTGATCCCGTGGACTGGAGGGTCTTGCTGGCGGGAACCTGGGAGTCGCGGATGACCCTGGCGTTGTCCAGCACACTTGATAGAACTTCTTTCGCATTCTCTGGGGGAACGTCCTTGGACTTGGTGACTGCTCCCTGGACCAACTGGTTGAGGAGCTGTATGCCTTTGCCTTTGCCGCCACCCTTGTCCTTGACCCCATTGGTATCGCCCTTCGCCCAGCTGCCGCCGAGAGGAGGGGGTGTTCCATAGCCGATCTTGGGGAGCCAGGCCTTGCAGTAGTAGCACCACTTGTAGTGCGATGGATTCTTGGAACAACCACACATACCACAAGTAACAGTAGTCTGAGAACCATTCCAGATCCATCCCGATTTGCCTTTGCCTTTCCCATAGGAAGGCATCTGGTAGAGAGTGAAAATGCGGAGTGTTCCTGCAGGAACTCACTGAAAGATACCCTGGGCCTGAAATGGCCGTGGGTTCGTTGGCAGGGGCGCGCCTCCCCCACGCCAAGAGGCCAAGTCTGAGCCGAACCGCTACGGACTTGAGCCCAAATGGCTACGGTACCTCCTCCTCCTCCGCCTCCTCCTCCTCCTCCTCCGCCTCCCCCTCCTCCTCCTCCTCCGCCTCCTCCTCCTCCCTGAAAGTTTTGTCGGTCCCCTGCGAGTGTGCACTCTGGGGGGTGCACGATCCGTCCTCCCCACGGGCGCGCAAGATCTTGAGCATCTTCTTCTGCCTCCGTGAGTGCACCAAACGAGCCCTGTCACTGCCCCTTGGCGGCGCGCACACGGGGGTAGGGGTTATGAGGAGGGAGGACGAAGACGAGAGCTGGAGGAGGAGGACGAGGAGGAGGAGGAGGAGGAGGATGAGGAGCAGGAGGAGGAGTGGGCGTTCCCTCGTCAACAACTCATCCCTGTCGCGCCTCCAGGCGCGCGCAGAGGGGGGTAGGGTTGAGGGGGGAAGGCTTCCTAGAGGGAGGCTGCTTCTTGGAGGGCGCGGGCCTTGCATCTGCAGACGAGGCCCGCGCCTTCGAAGAAGCAGGGGTGCTTCTAAGAAGGCTTCCGCCCTGCCCCGACCCCCCTCTGCGCGTGGCCGACCCTTTCCTCATAAGCATCCCCTCCCTGCCGTGCCCCAGGACGTGTCGGCAGGGCGGGCCGAACGTTTCGCCTGAAATTCTTTCGCCGTTATGACCATGACGATGAAAACAATGGCAGCGATTTCACGGATGAAGGGCGGCCCTTTTTCAAATTGTGGCTCTCGCCTGAGCGTTTCGCACATTCGTCCCACAATGTTGCAACACTTTAGCGGAGAGGAGGGCGGGCCGCTTTTAAAATGTGGCTCTCGCCTGGACGCCGCGCACATTCGTCTAACAAACTTGCAACACCTTAGCGGAAAGAGGGCGCGTCTCCGAGCCCTAACCCGTGGGTCCCTCCGCGCTAGCGGTTGGAAGCGAGCCCATGCTGGCCTCAGCATCAGGTCGCGGGTGAGGCGCCTGTAGCGGCTGTCATGGCAGGCCTTACTCACGAGATCGTAGAGGAGTGCAATGGAAAAAAAAGGCCTCAACGGGCAGGGGAGGGGGCGCCAGACACATGATCTAGAAACGCCGTCACCAAGAACGAAGCCACGGGGGAGGTGGGAAACAAAACAAACGATCGCGATCTCACAAAGTATCGGGCGTTCGATAATATGCCGAATGTGGCCGCCCCTAGGTGTCCGACAAGCTCTGCGCGGGCTTGCGGTCTCACATCGCCCAGAAGGGTATCACGAATTCGTGAGATTCCGCAGGACAGAGGAGACAGAACAACTGTCCGACAAGCTCTGCACGCGCTTGCGGCCTCCAACCGCCCACGAGGACATCACAAGCTTGTGAGATTCCGCAGGACAGAGGAGAGAGAGCAGGGCACGAGCCGGCAGAGGACGGCACCGGCGAGGGCCTCTTCGTCGGCCGTGAGCGGCACGCCTCCGCGGAGGCGCTGGACCCGGCTCCCGACAGCATCCCCGCACGGGTCGGGGGCAGGAGGCGCGAGGTGCAGTTCCGCTCCGTGTTGCAGGCGGCGGTTCTCGGAGCGGAGCGTGGGCAGGGCGACGAGGCTCGTGCAAGTGTCGGCCATGCCTCGGAGAAGGGGCGGCCTCCCGAGGGGGATGGCTCCTCCACGCCACCGCGCATCCCGATGATCGTCGAACTCAGCACACGGGAGCCATCTTATCCTGGAGCGCTTCGGAAAGGTTGGCGGCCCTAAACGTGGCGGCCCCGCCTCGGTGCTCAAGAAACCGTGCCGGGACATGACAGTCAAGGGAGCGCAGGGAACAGGGACAGGGAGAAAGGCATGGCGTTCCGCGGTGCGCACACGGCACGATGCAGCGTCTCGAGCTCAATGCGCAGCACCGTTGCAGCAATGGGGCAGAACTGGGACACAGACGCAAACACTGCGGGTCTTCTGCGGCCCTAGGCCAAGCGCGCGCGGGCGTGATACTTGGCCAGAGGGGCGCGCCCAAACAAATTCAAACCGACACCCGTGCCCGAAAGCTGCTCCAAGGTACATAATCAGCTCGACCACAAGAAACCTCCACAAGAAACCCAACCGTGAGACCCCAGGACGCTCACTGACATCGCAAAACCATCGAAACCCAAGAAACCCAGGGCACTCTGTATGCAAGCAGGGTGTTCCTTGGCACGGGCGTCCACTGTACTGGCGATGGAAAGACATCACAAAGGCCAAGTCGGAGTGCCCGTGCCTCGCCATCTCTCGGAGAGGAGGG
Source organism: Prorocentrum cordatum (assembly GCA_963575745.1). Lineage (NCBI taxonomy): Eukaryota > Dinophyceae > Prorocentrales > Prorocentraceae > Prorocentrum > Prorocentrum cordatum. The sequence goes on from CAUYUJ010018460.1 coordinate 142,670, forward strand.
CTTCGGCGGAGAACTCGCCGAGAAGAGCTGCAACGGTCTTCCCTTCGTTGAGGGCGAGGCCGAGCCCAGAGTCAGGCAAGGCCCAGCTGTCCAAGAGCCTGGCCAGGCTCGCCACGAGATCCCCTCAGGGTCGTAGTCGTCCTCCTCCTCCTCCTCTTCCTCGTCATCGTCCTCCTCCTCCTTCTCCCCTTCTCCTCCTCCTCCTCCTCCTCCTGCTCATCCCCCTCCTCCTCCTCCTCCTCCTCCTCCTCCTCGTCCTCCTCCTCCCCCTTCTCCTCCTCCTAGGTCGCCGCCGCCGCGGTCGTCGTCGCAGACGCAGTCGCCGTTGCCGTCGCCGCCGCCGCGGTCCTCGGTCGCCGTCGCCGCGGTCGTCGCCGCCTGCGCCGTCGAAACGCCGGCGTCGTCGTCGCCGTTGCGGTCCTCGGGCCGCGCGGGGCCTCGCGCCCTGGTGCCGCGCGCCCCTAAGACGTAACGCAGGATGACGATTAATAAAAAAGGGGAGAGAACGATTAAAAAATAGTTTTCTGCTATTTCTGCACAGTTTTCTGACTGGAGGAAAACGATTAAAAATAATAGTTTTCCAGCCCGCGGCCGGTTTTTTCTGATCGTCATCTGGGGCGCCGCCGCGTGAACACGACCCCCGGTCATTTATCGTCATCCTCCATTGCAGTCGGACCCAGGCCAAAAGAACACTCCTCAAGAACATAAGGCTGAGAGGGGGAAGAGGGACCCATACCGCTGACTTTCCTTTGTTTCCCCCTTTTTGGGCCTCCTGGGAGGCCCTCGTCGCCACCTCTGGATTCGCCTCGAAACCCTGGTCAGAACGCACCCAAGGAGAGGTCCGGGGAGTAGCGGTATCGGTAGCTTTCAGTTTCCCCAGGGACTCTCCGTCGGCCAGATCAGACAAAACATCCACAGGTACCCTCCCCAGGATACACAAAAACATCAAAAAACCTCGAAGAGCACCAAAGTACCCTCCCGGAACCGACCTCGAACTGATACCTCGGTCCGGCTGTATGGCATCTAGGACGAAGAAGCGTTGAACAATCCCAAGCTCAACCTCACTGTACTTGATTTCGTGATGGTCGACCCCTAACCGAACAAACGGGACTGCCCATGTTGGACATACAATCAACTCGTACAACAAGGACGCACGCGAAGGATGCAAGGGCCTTGGAAGGCCATGCCGACACATTGCGAGCGGGACGCGGCCAGCGAAAATGGCCAAGGATGGGCCGAGGGGGGAAAGCTGCAAAGGCAACCTTGGAAAGTTGCTCATCCTTACAATACAGGTTGACTGTACATTGTCAACTCTCGGTCGCTATATGTTAAGTATGAACCAAGTCTACATCGCAGAGCGGGGGGTGCTGGGAAGGGGCTTGCCCCGATTTGTGGCCGCGGCGATCGCCGCCATAACCTCCCAAACCGATCTGGAGGTTTGGTCCGGGCTCGGGTATCACGCAGAGGGCCCTCTTCCATCCTGGAGGAACAAGAAGCACAAGCATACACTGTTGGCGGTCTGTTTCGCCCCATGAGATCCAGGCAGAACTCCGCAAATTGGTGTTTATGTTTTGTTTTTCTTCGGTGTCCGTATGACCCCAGCTTTCCGGGCCCGAGCCCTGCTCGGCGAGCCTTGCCCGTTACGCCATCTCATCTCCCGCGCCGCCTCCAAGAAGGTGCACCGTGCCGTTGCAGCGCGGTGCTCACGCTGTTGGGGTCTGAGCCTGGGAGGGACTACTGTAGAAAAACCGACCTCTCAGGGCCCCACCCCTGGCCATCGCTCGGACGTCCATTCCCTGTTTTTTTTCGGTTTCGTGCGTGGCTTTTTCGCCAAACGATCAAGGATGCTCCTCGATGGTCCCCGCCGAAGGAAAAATCCGCACGTCCGAGCGATGCCAAGACTCGGGCGACGGAGAAAAACGGGCCTTCCGCGCGATGGGATGGCGACCTCACGCGGTGGCTCGTGCGGGCCGCCCGCGCGGCGCGCCACGCTGGAAACGAGGGCGCTCACGCACGACCTTGCGCGGGCAGCGTGCTCGAGGGGACATCCGCGAAGACGATCCAGGCTGTATGTGTTTCTGTTGGTCGCTCACCTTGGAACCGCCGAGGGTGGGGGCTAGATGCCTCCGAGGTGGGGTTGCAGTAGATGTGGTGGGGGGATCGCGCCGCACCGTCGATACATCGGCGATGCATCGGCGATACTTTGGCGACGCACCGGCGATGCGGCGCGATCCTCCGACCCCATCTGCTCCGACCCCATCTGCTCCGACCCTATCTGGGCGGCCTAGAGCCGCTCACCTTGGAACCACCGAGGAGGAGGGGAGGAGGAGGAGGCGGAGGAGGAGGAGGACCAGTGTAAAACCAAGAGTCATCACCGATGCTGGAATTAACCCTCCCTTCAAGCTCCGTCTTCATAGGCCCCCACAACGGTTCATTCCCTTTGAGGGAACTGCCTCGTTAGAAGACAACCGTTTGAAGATCCTGAAGCATGCCAAAGCATGGTTCTCGGACTTTCAGCGCCATGTATCAACCTGGCTGCTGCGTCTTGACGATCCGGAGTCGTGCCATGTCGACATTTTTGGGATGACGAAACAGCGAACCAAAATAATTGTTGCACCCGCATGCTCCTGAATCCTTCCGAAACAATATTTCTAGTACGCTGATCATTGGAATCCGTGAGCCTCTTGCAAAATGTTACGAATGTGCGCGGCACAAGGCGAGAACCACATGCTGAAAAGGAACCGCCCTCAATCCGTGAAGCTCTTGCAAATGTTTAAAAAGACGGTGCGCGGCGCTAAGGCGAGAACCTCATTTTGAAAACGGCCCGCCCTCAACCCGTGTAGCTCTTGCAAATGTTTAAAACGAATGTGCGCGGCGCTAAGGCGAGAACCACATTTTGAAAACCGCCCGCCCTCAATCCGTGAAACTCTTGCAAATGTTCAAAGCGAATGTGCGCGGCGCTAAAGCGATAGCCATATCAATGGTGCCAAAGTCTCAGGCGAAACGCCCAGCCCGCCAAAAAAAATGGCCTCGGGGTGCGCAGGGAGGAGTTATCTATAAGGAGAAGAAGAACTGGACGAGGAGGAGGAGGAGGAGGAGCAGCGCGAGGAGGAAGAGGAGGGGGTGGGGGCGCGCCTGGCAGCCGTCGACGTACACGTTGCCAGCCTGGCTGCGACGCGGCGGCCGATCGGGAGTGGGGGCGGCCGTCGGCTCCCTCTTCTCTTCTTCCTCCTCCTCCTCCTTCTCTTCTTCTTTTTCTTCTTCCTCCTCCTCCTCCTCCTCCTCCTCCACCCCCTCCTCCTGCTCCTCCTCCTCCTCCTCCTCTTTCTCTTTCTCTTTCTCTTTCTCTTCCTCTTTCTCCTCCTCCTCCTCCTCCTCCTCCTCCTCCTCCTCCAGGACACGCGGCCTGGCTGCGCCGCGGCGGCCGCTTGGGAGAGGGGGCGGCGGCCCCCCCGCGCGGGGGTGCGAGGGCGGCGGGGGGCCGCCGGCGAGGGCCGCCCACGGCGGGGGCCGGCGGCGGCGAGGGGGGAGGGCGGCCCGGGAGGAGGGAAAAGGAGGGGGAGAAGGAGGAGGAGGAGGAGAGGGAGGGAGGAGGAGGAGAGGGAGGAGAGGAGGAGAGGGAGGGGAGGAGGAGAGGAGGAGGAGGAGCAGGAGGAGGAGGAGGAGGAGGGAGGAGGAGGAGGGGGAGAGAAGGAGGGGAGAGAGGAGTGGAGGAGGATGAGGAGGAGGAGGAGGAGGGGGGGCCCCAGACATGATCGCCTCCCCCTCCTCCTCTCCCCCCTCCTCCTCCTCATCATCATCATTCCCCTCCTCCACCTCCTCCTCCTCCTCCTCCTCCTCCTCTCCTCCTCCTCTTCCTCCTCTCCCCCTCTTCCTTCTCCTCCTCCCCCTCCTCCTCCTCCTGAGCCTCCCCCTTCTGCTTCTCCCCCCTCCTCCTCCCCCTCCTCTCGTCATCCTCCTCCCACTCCTCATCCTCCTCCTCCTCCTCTCCTCCTCGGCGGTTCCAAGATGAGCGAGTCTAGGCCGCCCAGATGGGGTTCCAAGTAGATGGGGTCGGAGGATTGCACCAGATCGCCGACACATCGCCGATGCATCGGCGACGCATCGACGTTTCGCAAAGGCGACGTCGGCGATGCATCAGCGACATCGGCGTGACGACTCGGGCTCCGCATCGAGCCGCATCGCCGATGCGTCGGCGATGCGGCGAGATTCTCCGACCCCGTCTGCTCCTGCCCCGTCTAGAAGGCCTAGACATGATCGCATCGTTAAACAAGTCAGGGCGGGAAAGGAGGAGGAGGAGGAGGAGGAGGAGGAGGAGGAGGAGGAGGAGGGGACGAAGGAGGAGGAGGAGGTGGAGGAGGAGGAGGGGACGAAGGAGAGGAGGAGGACGATGAGGGGGATGGAGGAGGAGGAGGAGGAGGAGGAACGGCCTCGGGGGGCGGCCCTCGCCGGGCCTCAGGACCGTCAAGAAACGACGCAGGTTGAAAAACTGGTCCCGGAGAAAGAGTTGGGACTTCCAGGGACCCCGTGTTGAAAAAATCAAGACTTCGCATGTCTGGGGATGGAGGGGGGAGGCTTGGGGAGGAGGGAGAGGAGGAGGGGGGACGGAGGAAGAGAAGCAGGAGGAGTAACAGTGCAACCCAGGACTCATCAACGATGTCGCGATCGACCATCCCTCCAGATTCTTTCCTCATGGGTCTTCACGACAATTTGACAATTTACTATCACTGCGGGAAGTGCCCCGTTGGAAGCCGAACGTCTGATAATCTTCAACCGTGCCAAAGCACCATTGCTAGGACTTCAACGCCTCGAATTAATGTTACTTGTTGCGTCCTGGCGATCCTGAATCGTGCCAGAGTGCCATTTCCGGGACTTCAACACCGCGGATCAACGTCACTGTCGCGCCTTGACAACCATACATCGCTCCACAAGACCATGTCTGAGACGCCGACCATAAGAATACTCGAAACGATTATAAACTATTACAACGAGTACACGCGACGCTAAGGCGAAGGCCACATTCTGAAAACGAACCGCCCTCCATCTGTGAACCTCTTGCATATTTTGAAACGAATGTGCGCGGCACTAGGGCGAGGGACCCATATTGAAAACGACCTGGCGGGCCTAGTAAATCTCTTGCACACTTTTAAGACGAATGTGCGGGGCGCTAAAGGAAGAACCACATTTGGAAAACGGCCGGCCCTCCATCCGTGAACCTCTTGCGAACTTTAAAGACGAATGCGCGCGGCGCCTAGGCGAGAACCGCATTTTGAAAACAGCCTGCCCTCCGTCCGTGACTCTGCTGCAACTCTGAAGCTTCAGAATCGTACATGGTGAAGAAAAGAAGTCTCGAGCGAAACGCCCCGCCCGCCCTATCGACCCGTCACGGGGTGCGACAGGGAGGAGTGTCTTGTAAGGAAGAGGCATTGAGGATGAGGAGGATGGCTAGGAGGCGGAGGAGGAGGAGAAGGAGCCTCGACCCTCGATCCTCGATCCTCGACCCTCGACCCTCGACCCTCGGTCCTCGATCCTCCACCCTCGACCTTCGATCTGCGACCCTCGATCCTCGACCCTCGACCCTCGATCCTCGACCCTCGACCCTCGACCCTCGATCCTCGACCCTCGATCCTCGATCCTCCACCCTCGACCTTCGATCTGCGACCCTCGATCCTCGACCCTTTCTCAACCTTCGACCCTCGACTCTCGATCCTCGATCTTCGAACCTTCGATCTTCGACCCTCGGACCTCGACCCTCGACCCTCGAAGCTCGATCCTCGAGGGGCACCGGCATCGGACTGCTCTCCTCTCCCCGGGCAGGGGCGCGTCGGCGTGGCGGAAGCGCCTTGAGCTCCTGGTAGGCGCGGTCCGCCGCCTGCTGGCTGCCAAAGCCGATGTTCACGTAGTCTTCGCCCTGCCCCCCCCCCCCACCCTCCAATGGGCAAACGTAAGGCACCCAAGGTTCGTATCGTGCCGACTTCGGCGTTGGTTCCTGACACCGCCTGGTTCCGAGGCTTTGCCTCCTCCCGGCCTCGTTCTGAGGCTGCGCCCCCCTTCTCCTCCCGCTTCTCTGTGTAATTCAAGCTCTGCGCGGCCCGCTTAGCTTCGACCGGAAGAAATGCGCTCTCGACCCGCGAATCAAAAAAACCTTCGGCGTTGGTTCCTGACACCGCGGGGATCGTTCAACCCAGAACGATCGGCCGCTTCCGCAACGACAGATCGCTCAGCATCGGGGCCGATTCTGGCTGGCCGGCGGCGTCCAACATTGAAGGCTGGCGGCGGGGCCTCCGCCCGTCGACACGACGCGAAACTACCGTACTCATGCATGCCGCTGCTCCCTGGACCTCTCCCGGGTGGCGCTCTGCCTTGCCAGAACTCCGAAGAGAATCCGGCCGTGGCAACCGGAGCTCCGTGTCGGAACCTTTCCCCCTCGGGTCCCAAACATCCAGGGTACTGAAACCAACTCCCTTCGCTCCGTGAAGTAGAATTCACCCTGGGGAGGGTCTAGCGAACCTTCTGCCTTTGGCGGAGGGGCCCTCCCCGAGCCCCAGGACCGTCAACAAACCTACTCAGGACAAAAAACCCTCCTCCTCCTCCTCCTCCTCCTCCTCCTCCTCCTCCTCCTCCTCCTCCTCTTCCCCCTCCTCCTCGACCCGGGGAATGGGTCGAGGGCTCCAACCGTCCCTCTCAGGCAGCCAACGTGCTGATCCAATCAGGACGAACATCTTTCGCTGCTTTCGGCCTCGTGGGGCCCTCGCGGCTGTCGCTGCCCCAAGAGTGACCCCAGGCAAGAGTGACCTTTCGTGCGCGGCAAAGGGTGGGCCCTTTGGGAACACCACCGGGCACACCAGCCGCTGATATCGATCGCATCGCATTCAACGATCGTGGGGCCCCTTTTGGGCCCGCACCAAAGGTCACCCCGGCGAAAGAACACTCTCACGTGTAGCCGACCGCTCCCCTCGTCATCGCCTTTTGCCGGCCTTCCGCGGGTTTGTCGTCGCCACGGCTGGACTCGCCACCTGACATCCAGCGTAGAGAAAGCATCGAAACGCTTTGTTCCCAACCCTCCCTTGGTTGGGCTCTCGTCTTGGCTTGAGCAATGGGGTGCCAACGCCCTCCTCCGTCCGCCCTCCTCCCCCCTCTCGCCTGCCTGCGCCTGCCTGCTTGCATACCTCCTGCCTCGCTGTCCTGCCTGGGGGCGCGCTGGGGGGCTGCGAAATTCGAAAAAGTCGCCACTTTCAAGAGCTTCTGGGGGGGGGGGCAGCACAATGGCATCCCACGCAAATCCCCCCAAAACAACTCGCCATATCTGGGGGGCTGCGAAGTGCGAACTGTCGCCACTTTCGAGGGCTGCTGCGGGAGCCATCGCAGTGGGGCCCCACGCAGATCCAAAGAAGACCTTGCCATCCTTGGGGGGCTGCGAAGTGAGAAGCTGTCGCCAATTTCGAAGGCTGCTGGTGGAGCAAGCACAGTACAGTGGTGTGCCACGCAGATCCCAAAAAGACCTCGCCATCCCTGGGGGGGCTGCGAAGTGCGAAACTGAGGCCACAGTGGCCTCAGCTTCGCGCTTCGAAAGTGGCCTGGCCACTTTCGAAGGGTGCCGGGTGGGGGAGCCAGCACAGCGGGGTCCCACGCAGATCCAAAAAAGACCTCCCCACACCTGGGGGTGGGCTGCGACGTGCGGGGCCGTCGCCACTTTCGAGGACTGCTGGGGGAGCGAGCACAATGGTGTCCACACGCGTGTCAACACTGGGGACCAAACAAGCAACGGCATCGCTCCTGCTTTCCTCGCCACGCTGAGGTGAGGCGCCTGGACTACGTCGGAGCTCCCGGGGGACCTGGCGTCGACGGTGGGGGGAGCGAAGCACCCGTGCGAGCGGAACATCCGACTCGGGGGAGCTGGCCCGAGGGCGCTCCACGGCGCCATCGGCAGCTGGAGCCGAAGCCGAAGCCGAAGTGCACAGGGGAAACTCAAGGGGCTCTGGGACACACAAATTCGCCGGCCCAACGGGCCAGGGCGTGCTAAGATCTCCGGTACCTGGTTAACAGTATTTCTAGTTCGCGCGCGCGGGGCGGCCCCTGGGGGTCCCCGGACGAAGAGTACCCCGGCAAGGTCCCGGCAAGTCCCCGGCAAGGTCCCGGCAAGGTCGGGTCAGAGATGCCGGAGTTCTGTTTCGGAGTCCAAGAGGGCTCCAGATCGGTCCAAGAGGGCCCCGAGAAGCTTTCTAGACGGTCCAAGAGAGGCCCGAGACGGCCAAAGATCGCCCGAAGACGCCCCAGATGGCCCCAAGACAGCCCAAGAGGCCTCCAAGACGCTCCAAGGGCCTTCCAAGAGGCCTCCGAAGAGGGCCCCAAGTTGCCAAAATCGTTGATTTTCATTGGTTTTTTCTATGTTTTTTTGCGTTCTGGCCTTTTCGCTTCCGGACGCTCCAAGAGGGCCCAAGAGGCCTTCAAGACTGCTCCAAGACGGCCCACGAGGCTCCCAAGACGGCCCCGGAGCGGCCCAAGAGCGCCCCCCAGACGGCCCAAGTGCTGCCCAAGGCGGACCAAGAGGCCCCAAGACGGGCCCAAGAGGGGCTCAAGAAGGGAACCGAGAACTGAAAAATCGAGCCCTCCGCCCCAGAAGGCGCCCAGGACCCCGAAAGAGGCCCCAAGAGACTCTCCAAGACACCCCCAAGACGCCCCAATAAGCTCCCGTGAGGCCCCAAGAGGACCAACAACGTCAGGCCCCAGGCCCCAAGAGGACCAACAAATACCGCCAAGAGCCCGCCGAAAGCCCCCCAAGAGACCGTCACGAGAGCTCAGGAGGCCCCCTGGAGGCCTCCCGAGTTCTCCAAGAGGCCTAAAAAGAGGCGCCAAGAGGCCCCAAACGGCCCCACCGAGGCTCCAAGAGGCCACGAACGCGCAAGCAAACGCCTGCGATGGCACAATACGGGCCGGCGGAATGAGCGAAGCGATTAAATAAATACACACAAATAACAGGATTCCCCATATTTTCCTATATTTTGTGGGTTTTTGTCGTTTCCCCCACTTCCCATACTTTCCGATATTTTCTGGGGAATCGACGATTCATTGTGTCTGTGTGTTTTTTCCCCTCCTGGGAAGCGGAAAGAGAAGGCCCACCCTGCAGGTCTTGTGGACAGCACATCGTTGAGCGGTGCTCTGGCCTCCCCTCAGCACAAGCTCCCCGGACCAAAAAATCAGCCCCTGCATGGCCTGTACTGGGGGGCGCTACGGTCAGAACAGAAGGGGAGATCAAGCCGTGTCGACGAGAACACCCCAGGGAACTCCCAACGACAAAAAACACCCAACCAAACCAAACACAAAACAGCAAGAAAAGCATGCAGACCTCGAACTCTCGAAGCTTGAAAGCTCGAGTCTGAAGCCCCCCCCCTCAGCAGCAGGGCGTCGAGGGCTCCCCGGACAAGCGGAGCGCGTCGGAGGACCGGGGCGTCTGCTCGCTTCCCCTGCCTGGCCGCTGCTGCCCGCGCTCTCGTGCGCCAGCGGGGTGCTCCAACGACGCCCGCAGGGGCGCCAGCGGGGCCCCCTCTCGCGGGGCCCTGGTCTGACGAACCAACAACACACACCCATACCCATAGGGGGATCGGAGAGGGCTATGGGTACGTGTTGTCGGATGGGGGTCTCCGCTCGAACGGGAGCGTTCCGCAGGGTCCGACAACCCGCACCCATACCCATAGCCAGTCCTCCTCCCAACGACCCCCTAAGTATGGGTATGGGTGCGTGTTGTTCGTTCGTCATGGTCGGTGGAAGGCCAGAGGAGGGGAGGAAGAATACCACGAAGAGAAGGACGAGGACGGTCGGAGAAGTGAGACATACGTAAACGTTCGACGGTCCGCGCGGATGCCTTTGATCCGCGCCGGACTCCCCCCCCCCCTCCCAGGTACGCGGAGCGCGTCAGGGGCGGTGCCGGAGGCGCCGCTGGGGGGGGGCTCAGAAGCCGATCCAAGAGACCCGCGCGGAGCGCCAAACAGTTTATGTTTATGTGCTGTTTCTCTTCTGCGAGCCGGACTCTTCGCGATCGCCATGCGTGCAGCCAGCGTGTCGGGCACAGCGGGGGGGCCCCTGCCCCCCATCGCACACGCCGCCTTGGACTCCTCTCCCCCGTCGGCAGGTTCGCGGGAACCTCTGCAAGCTCCCCGTGGGCCCCGAACCTTTCTGGCAGCAGCGCTCGGCACCAGAAGGTGACGCACCTGTCGATGCAGTCTGCTCGGGGCCCTCCGGAGCGCGTGAGGTCGTCTTCGCGGAGGCCCACCGGCCGCCTCTGGCCCATCCCATCAGATCCATCTTCCCTTGCCCTCGTCTCCTTTGCCCTCGTCCTCTCCTTCCTTCTCCCCACTGGGCCTCCCCTTGAAACCTGCATGGGCATCGAGCCCTGTCGGCCTTGTCTGGAGACGTACGCGCTATCCTGCCACCCCTGGACAAGACCAGCATGCATGAGCCCCTGAGGCGCACGATCAATCCGGACTGAATCAAATGAACGAGCATGTTTTTGCGCTTCAGGAATCCCAGTGCGCTGGATTGGACAAATTCAATGACCTTTGCCCAACTCATCCTCAAATTCTTCGCAATTGGCCAAGTTAAGCCCAGCGGCTGGAGAAGAAGACAACCAGAGACAGCAAGACCTGGGAACCCTTGGACAGCCGTCAAGAGACCGCAACAACCAGAGCCGGCAAGACCCTGCCGCAAAGAAATCGGAATAACCACGGCCCGCGGGACCGAGGACCCCAAGGGCCGCCGCCAAGAAATCGGAACAACCGGAGCCAGCTCTTCCTCCTCCTGCTGCTGCTGCTCCTCCTCCTCCTCTTCCTCCTCCTCCTTCTGCCAGGAGATGACAGCAACCAAGGGTACCTCGGGGCTGTCAAAAAACGACTCAGGATGACAAACCGGTCCAGGGGAATGGGTCGAGACCTTCAGGGAACGACGTAATGAAACAATCATGACGTCGGGGGTCTGAGTAATAACCACCCCGACAAGCGAGGCCGTCTAGTAAACACACCCAGAGAAGGAATCGAACAGGGCAGGGCTGATTAGGAAACACCCAAAGCCGTGCAATAAACGCCAAGTACAGGGTCCGGGCGGATTTTCTTCCCTTGACCATGGGCGGCCACCGGGGCATCACAGCATCCAGAGCAGCAGGACCCGGGACTCCGTGGGCCGTCATCCGAAGAAGTAACGGACCAGCCAGTGCCCCCGGGAGGGCGGGCGCCAGAACATCACGACCACCAGAGCCAGCGGGATCCAAGGAGGAGGAGGATGAGGCTCATGGGCGGCCGTCAGGAGGTCGCAAGAGGGAGGGGCACAGGGGCCCTGGACCCCATGAGCCGCCTCCGGAATGTCGTACAACCGGGGCTGGCTGGACCAGGGTCCCCATGGAGAGCAACCAGGGCACCGCAGCAACCAGGGTCAGCGGGACCCAGGATCCCTAGGGAAATCGCATCAACTATAGAGCTAGCGGGACACGAGTGGGACTAAGATGGGTGACGCCACGAGCTCGCAACCTGCGCCAGCGGGACTGGGGACCGCATGGGCTGCTTCCAGAACATCTCAACAACCAAGTCTGGAACCGGCCCAATACATCTGCTCGTGCCTCTGGACTAACGCTTACAATCGAAACATGACCACAAGAACGTGGGTCAAGAACATGAGCCGCTTCGCCGAATGCATCCGACTGCCCAAGGCCCCATGGAGATGCACCAAAGAATACCATTCCAGTGTAGAAGGCACACACGCCAAGAACATGAATGGGTACCCCTCCAAAGCTGGGGCAGTTTTCTTGCTAGCACTCGTGACGGCTGTATGCAGTGTGCTGCCTCTCGAAGTCAGCAGGCCTCAGGGTTAGGCCGGGAGAGGGCGGCCTTGCCCTCCCCCGCCGGGAGGCCGGAGTAGGGCGGCTTGCGGCAGTACACGACCTCGCCGAACTGCGACATGACCTCTCGCCGCAGGGGGGGGGCGGCGGTCCGACGTCGCGAAAAAACTACAACACCCTTCCACTCGGGAGCGGCCAAGAGGGGGGTGTCCAAGAGGGGGGGGTGCAAATCATGACCGGCGGCATTTGCGCGGCCCAGCGGTGGGGCCAGGGACGTAATGAAATAAGAAGAGGCGCCATGACATGTGGGGAAATATCATGGCCCACGCCATGATATCCACCCCCCCTAGTCATCACCCCCCTCTTTTCCGCCCCCGATCCACGTCGAGGAAGAATACAGCACCATTCAACGCCGGGAAAACGACTCCACCCGAGATCCACGTCGCGACAACAGCCTTGAGAAAGATCCGGCGTCGACCGGAGCCCTAGGCTGCATCCCTCCGTGGCCTTTTCCAGCCAGTTGGGCGTGCATTAATGGGGGGGCGATCGATGGGGGGGAGAGGGGTGCCCCTTTCGGACCCTTACGGGGCCCTGAAGGGCCCCTTTTCTGCAACCCTCTCTGCCCCACATGTATCGCCATTACGCGACGCCCAAGCCAGATCGATCTGTGATGTCAGGGGGCCCGAAACCTGGCGAAATCAACCGCTGTGCAAGAATTGCACGGCCCGGATCTCAACGTGTGGGTCGGGCCGCCTCTTGCCCCAACCAGGTGGGATCCTGCGAAAGCCTGCAGAGTTCGGTGTCGAACGCCGTCGCTGGAGCGCTCCAGCGACGCCAAACACAGAACAGGCCCAAGAGCCGAACCTCCAAGACGGCCCAAGCGGACCCGAGGGCCCCGCAACCAGCAGGAGGGGAGGAGGAGGAGGAGGAGGAGGAGGAGGAGGAGGAGGAGGAGCAGGAGGAGGAGGATGAGGAGGAGGAGGAAGCGAAGGACCTGACATCCAGGCGCTGCATCTCTTGCCACAGCGGGCGTTTTCGCAAGGCTTCGGGCCCCGGGACCATCACACATCGATCCGGATCTGAACAAGATGGGGCATAGGGTTCCGGTCGAGACCCAAACGTGCGACGTCCTGATAGATTTTTTCCAGGACGGGGCCCCTGGAAATCCCGAGCCATTCCCCGGGACAGGTTTCTCCCCCCGAGTCGCTTTGTTGACAGTCCCGAGGCCCAGCGAGGGCGCCGGAGGCCGAAGTTGGCCAAAAACCTCCCGTCCTGATGTTTTTTTTTCGACGCGAGCACGTCTGGGGATGTGGCTGGCGACCTCCCCTGGGAGAAGGCCCGAGGGGACGCGTCGATCCGAGCCCCGTCCGAAGAGCCTGGGCAGTCGGACTCGGAGGCCTCGGATTTCGAACGATGTTCGAGGAGCTCGGCTTTAGGCCCTAGGCCCGTCCCCAACAACAAAAACCTCCTCGACTCCTTACCCTTGCTAAAACAAACACTCCTCCCTGTCGCACCTTGAAGGTGGTTAGAAGGGCGGGCTGGGTGTTTCGCTCGAGATCTCCTTAACATCAAATGGGCCTGAAACTTGAAATAACTGGAAGCAACTTCACACATCGAGGGCAAGCCGCTTCCTAAGTGTGGCTCTCGCCATAGCGCCGCGCACATTCGCTACACACAATTGCAAGAGCATCGTGTATTGAGGGCGGGTCGTTTTCAAATTGTGGCTCTCGCCCTAGCGCCGCGTACATTCGTTTTAAACACTTGCACGAGTTTAACGGATTGAGGGCGGGGGGTTCAATAATCGGGCTCTCGCCTTAGCGCCATGCGTATTCGTTTAAACAAGATGCAGGAGTTTCACTGATTGAAGCCAATTCTGTTTAAACATGTGGCCCTCCCCTAGCACCGCGCACGTTCATTTCAACAAATCGAAAGTGTTTCATTGATTTTCATGGTTAACAGAATTGTGTCTTGGAGCGGTTCAGGAGTGTCAGGGCGCAACAGCTGCGTTAACTCGCAGTGTTGAAATCCCAGGAAGGGCTTCTGGCGATATTCAGGATCGTCAAGATGCAACACTCTGGTTGAATCGTGGAGTTGACTTCCTGAGAGTGGTGTTTTCACGCTTCTGGTTTTTCGCACGTTTGTCCCCCAACGGGGCACTTCCCTCAGTGGAACCTTGGCAGAGGCCTAAGTATGAAGAGGGGGCTTGAAGGGAGGGTATGTTCCATCATCCTTGCTCAATCTTGGGTTTACACTTGTCCTCGTCCTCCTCGCTCTCTCCCTCCCTCCCTCCCTCCTCTCCCTCCCTCCCTCCCTCCCCCTCCCTCCCTCACCTCCTTCCTCTCCTTCCCTCCCTTCCCCCTCCACTCGACAAAAAACACAACGACGACGACGCCGTCATCCCCTTCGCTGTGTCTCCTCAATCCTCCTCCTCCTCCTCCCCCTCCTCCCTCCTCTCCTCCTCCTCCTCTCCTCCTCCTCCTCCTCCCCTCCTCTCCTCCTCCTCCTCCCCTCCTCCTCCTCCTCGCCCCCTCCCCCCTGGACTCCGCCCCACGACCCCGCCGAGCCCCGCCCCCGCGAGCGGCGCCCAGAGGGGGGCGGGCCGCCTGCACGAACCCCACGCGGCTGTGCGCTTGCGTGATCCCCTGGCGCCCCCCCCCAGGTCGAAGGAGGCGCGCCCGCGGGGGCGAAGGAGAGGCTGCTCAAAAGGGAAAGGAATGGACGAGGAGGAGGACGAGGAGGAGGAGGAGGAGGAGGAGGAGGAGGAGGAGGAGGAGGAGGAGGAGGAGGAGGAGGGAGGAGGAGGAGGAGGAGGAGGAGAGGAGGAGGGAGGAGGAGGAGGAGGAGCAGGAGGGGGGGGGGGTCTGGCTCCGGACATCTGCTTGGTACCGCTGCTTGCAGCAGTGCGTCCTGCGGGGGAGGCTCCACCTGCTCGAAAGAGGCGCCCGAAACAGCCAAGATCTACTCCATTGCGGGGGCAGGAGGGCGGGTGCGAGGCCCGCGCCGATCG
>CAUYUJ010018460.1:162500-182500 GCA_963575745.1 Prorocentrum cordatum
CTATCTCAGAAGGCGGTGGGACGTACCAGAAGCCCTCGCACCTTCTGATGATCTTCATTGTACGTCTTTGAGGATCGGGTCGGGCGAAGGGGGGGGATAGCAAAGGGGGGGGGGGGGAATCAGCTCACGTAGCTGATTTTCCCGGCGCCTCCCGGCGCCGGAGGCGGCCATGTATCGAGGAATGGGCCCCTTGGTGAGGCCGAAACCAGCTGCGCGCAGCAAATTTCGTAACCCCCCTTTCCCAATCCCCCCCTTTCGTCCGGCCCGAGAGGAAGGCCTGGGAAACTCCTCAGGAGGCCGGGGGACTTCCGAGCTTTCCGAGAAGGCCTGCCCCTGCTCCCTTCCCCCCCCTCGCTCGCCGCCCGCTGGAGGCTCGGGGGGGGGGGACGGGACCCAGGCTTATGCTGCCCCCTATCGTACTTAAGGACCACATCCCATACATAATTTCGATACGCAGAAGGCATCTATACGCCACCACCGTGCCAGGCCAGGGCCATCCTGGCGCTGGCATGGTGTATACGCCCTCCTGGCCGAAGCCAGGAGGGTCTATACACCATCCTGGGGCCCAGGATGGCCCTGGCCTGGCACGGTGGAGGTGTATAGAAAGAGTGTCGAAAGAGTATCTCCCAGGGCTCGACACGTGAGAACCCTCGATTTTGGCGGGGTGTTCTCTTGGTGCTCGAAATTCCTTCTGGTGCTCAAGGCTAAAAAAAGGCTGGAACATCACAAGCCCTGGCCTGCGCCTCCACCGGCCCCTGCCAGGCCCGCCCCCCGAGCCCCGCGGTCGGTGCACGCGCCCGCCCCCCGTGTCAGTGCACCGGCCTTGCAGACGTGCTGCAGCGGATTTCTGCGTGGATTTTTGCCCGACGCGGCGAGCGAAAAACGACGTGAGTTTCGCGTGGATTTTTGTTTGGTCGTCATTCCTGGCCAACAAGAAAAGATCCGCACGAAATCCACCCCGAAGTCCAGAGCGGAATTCTCCAGAACACTCCGGGCCCACCTCTTAGTTTCCCGGGCGGAATCCGCCCTGCGATGTCGGCGCCATGACACCTGTCGGCGGCTAGCGAGGGGGGGAAACGAGAAGGAGATGGCCTTCTCAGAAGGCGGCGGAGCTTCTCAGAAGCCCTCGCGCCTTCTAGAAAGTTTGTTTCGTCTTTGAAGACTTCTCGGAAGGCCAGGTGACTGCCGAACCTTCTGAGCAGACCTTCTCCTGCTCGCTTCCCCCCCTCGCTCGCCGCCGAACCTGCACCCG
Organism: Prorocentrum cordatum; assembly: GCA_963575745.1. Classification (NCBI taxonomy): domain Eukaryota; class Dinophyceae; order Prorocentrales; family Prorocentraceae; genus Prorocentrum; species Prorocentrum cordatum. Next base: position 163,753 of record CAUYUJ010018460.1, read on the forward strand.
CCCCTGCCAGGCCCGCCCTCCAAGTCCCCGAGCCCCGCCTCGGTTATGTTGTTCCTATCCTACTTAAACACCACATCCCAGAAATAATTCCGAGCACCCGGAAAAGTGTCAAAAGAGTGTCGACACAGTGTCAAAACGGTGTCGGGCGAGCGTCTCCCAGGGCCCGACACGTGAAAACCCTTGCGTTTCGGTTCTGTTTTTGGCGCTCGAAATTCGTTCGTTCTGGTAATCAAGGCTAAAGTAGGTTGGAGTATCATAATCGGGCGTTGGCAGAACTGGGTTTAATGGAACCTGGTTTAATGATGTGTACCGGGGAGGGCGCCCCCCCGTCCCATTTCCACTAGTTGGAACTGCCGTCACCCGAAGAACGCCAGTTACGGCAAACCTGGTTTCGTGATGCTGGCCAGTTTCGGGGTCCCCGGACCCTACCACTAACCGGGTCCCCTTACCTGGGGTCCTGGCTATACCCGACACAAGCCTCGGCGCACGCACCCGCCCCCCCGTGGCGCGGCGGGGCGAGGAGGAAGAGGAGGAGCAGGAGGAGCAGGAGGAGGAGGAGGAGGAGGAGGAGGAGGAGGAGGATGCCTGTCCTCGACCGCTGGGGGGGGGGCCCTCAGCCAGGTCACGCCCCACTTCGCGCGCACTTCGCGCCCCGCGGCTACACCTTCGCGCCCGCGTGCCCTCGCGCCGCACCCCTGGAGGAGGGCGGCCGCTCTGGCACGGACCGCCACGCGCGAGGCGCGATCCTCTTGGCGCCCTCGCGGCCAGGAGTACACCGTGGACGGATCTGCCCTTCCTCGGACCTTGCACTGCGTCGAACGCAACGGCCGCGTTGCCCGGCATGCAGTCAACTCGAGTCAGAAAGATGCTCGATAAGGATGCGAGGGCCTCGGAAGGCCGGGTCGAAGCTCTTCGAGCGGGGCGCGGCTCACGGACTTGGCCAAGGACGGGCCGAGGAGGCAAGGATGCAAGGGTACCCTTGGGAAGGTTGCCCATCCTTACTATGCGGGTTGACTGTGCCATGTGGGACTTGCTCTAGAACAGGAGTACAACGTGGACGGATCTACCCGTTCTCAGACCTTGCACTGCGTCGAACGCAGCGGCCGCCTTGTCTATATATGCCACCCCGGGTGTTCCTCTATGGGTGACGACACCCAATGTGTCCATAGACGACATAGGCCGTAGACGTTGGTCTTCTAGAAACAGGTCGCCTTTGCCCTCCTCCCTCTGACACTGCGCGAATCGATGAGCCTTGAACGATCGCGGCTGTGAGATGGCGTACGCCGTCCAGCGTCGGCCGTTTCTGGGCCACCGGCGGCGTTCAACCCTGAACGCCCGCGCAAAGGGTTGCCGCCGCGACGACGCGGCGTGAGGCTGCCGCACTCCGATTCTGGGCCCAGGATTTGGAGGTCTCTCAAATGAGCGACGATCAGAAACCTCGCCATCGCTTGGATATCCATTCCCCTTGCATGTTTCGATTCGGTGTGTGTTGTTTTTGTCGTTGGTGCCAGATGATCCAGGATGCTCCTCAACGGTCCTTGCTGGGGGGAACAGAAGGCACACGCCCGAGCGATGCCAAGGAACGGGCTTTACACGAGATGGCGTAGCGATCCTGCGCGGTGGCTTACGCAGGCAGCCAGCGCGGCACGCCACAGTGGAGACGAGGGGCGTTCACGCGCGCGGGCACCCTACGCGCCAAGGTCGGCGCAGACGACCCCGCTTACTCCCGTCGCACACATGGGGTCCGAGCAGATGGGGGTCGGATGGTCGCGCCCCGCCGCCAATGCATCGTCGATGCATCGGCGACGTCGGCGCGGAGAAAGTCGGGCTCCACATCGAGCCACACTGCCGATGCATTTGCGATGCGGCAGTGGCCCCCCGACCCTATCCGCTCGGACTGCACGCCAGGGTGCGCCGAAGATGGGGGCTACGAGGGCAGGGGTTAACGCATCATGGCCCGAGGCATGTGCGCGGACGAGAGGGGGGGGGGGCATGAAATCTGTGGAGCGAATACTGGGGCCACGAGATCTGGGAGACCTTATGGCCAAGGTCACGATATCTACACACTTGTTTTGGTTTGCGGGGCGAGAGCGAACCTATTCCGGTAAAAGCTCAGCGGGCTACGCGCAGCACAAATAATACGATATCTACACACCCCTACCCTGATCTAGTGGACTCTTGCTTGTTGGGGCTTTCTTTCAGCTGTTTTGTCGTGTTTTGCTTTTGTTCTGTGCTCTGCTCTGGCCCTCCAGGATGGACACCGCATGGCTGGACCTGTGAGCCTGACGGCGGCCGAGGCCCCAGGAAAACACTGGGCGGCCTGCCGCTCTGCAGTGCCCGGCCCCTGCCTCTCTTGGAGCGCCACAGGGCGGCCCCCGCCCGCCGCCCTGGGGCGCCTCACGGCCACCTCGCGGGGGAGCCCCACGGCGAGGGCCCGGACTTCTTCCGACGGTGTGCCGCGCTCCGTGCGCGGCCGGGGACCGACCGCCCCGGCATTCCCATCGGCCTGCCGCGACATGTTGTCGGAACCCAGACATCTTCGAAGAACAAAGGCAATGCTCTTAGAACCTCAGCCTGATGTGCCAAGACAACGCGGCCCCAGCCAGAACTGTTCCAAGAACCTCCCGTGCAAACCACAACAGGTTCTCAGAACATTCGTTGGTGGGCCTATAGGCGAGCCAAGGCGCTTCGCCACTGCTTGAGGAACCCTTGCCCGGTACCAAAGGTTCGCCCTGGCTCCGCTTCTCGGTGGCCCCCGGGGCCCGAAGACGGCCCCCGCGGACCGAAAACCCAACGACAAGACCAACGACACGAACAGCAACCACAACAACAACAAACATTTTTTAGACTGTTCGCCCTTATCTGCTCGATTGTCCAATAACGCGTATTTCCCAAACCCTCGATACCCGCCCTCATCGTCTTCGATCGAACCCCTTTGGGGTGGTATACCTTTCTTCCCTGCAGGCCGGGCCCCGGCAAGCGGCGGGGCGGCCGCGGACCGTCGGCCTGGCCAGCGGCAGCGCTGATCGGCGGGACGGCCGCGGACCGTCGACCCGACCCCAAGAAGGACGGACAGGGGACCGACCACGACGACGACGACGTCGACGACGACGGCGACGACGACGGCGGCGGCGACGACGAGCGAAAGCGAGAGCGCGAGAGAACGACAGCAGGGCCACGAAGGGCGGCAGCGGGGACACGAAGGGAATGCGTATGGGGCCAAGAAGAGCGCGAACGAGCGGGGGCCACGAAGGGCAGAGAATGCAGGGCCACAGAGGGCAACGATGGGGCCACTGAGGGTAGCAACTGGGCCACGTAGGACAGTGAGGGGGCCACAAACAGCGACAGCGGGGCCACGAAGGGCATGCACATGGCGCCACAACGGGCGCGACTCCTGGGTGCCTGGGTGTCGGGAGCGCGGCGCTTGAGCAAATTGCAAAAAATCCAACGCGAGGGAGATATTCTTCAGTAAATTGCAAGCAAGTCTCCAGCGAGAGCGCGACTCCAGTGCGCCGGGAGAGCGATTCCTGAATAAATTCTAAGGAAGCCCCAAGCGAGAGCGCGATTCCTGAATAAAATGCGAGGAAGTCTCGGGCGGGAGTGGGGGTCCTGGCTAAATTGTGAGGGAGTCTCAGGCGGGAGCCGTTGTTGTTGTAACCCGGGGCCAGGGGCACAGTTTGAGCATCAAGACTTTCCCTTTCAAAAAACAGGGTGCGAGCGTCGAGGGGCACATTTTTATTGAGAAACAAGAATATGCCCCGGTGGGGGGATCAACAATAATTACTCTTCAAAGATGAGAACTCAACAACAACAACCAACAACAACAACACCACCAACAACAACAACAACAACTGCAACAGCAACAACAACAGCAACAGCAACAGCAACAGCGACAGCAACAGCAACAGCAACAATCACAACAGCAGCAACAGCACCATCACCAACACCAACACCAACACCAACACCAATACCAACACCAACACCAACACCAATACCAACACCACCACTAACAACAACATCATCAACAACAACAGCACCACCACCACCAACAACAACAATAACAACACCAACAACACCACCACCACCAACAACAACAACAACAAACCAACGGCGGTCGAGAAACGATACGTCGTTGAAGATCGACCCCAGAGGTTTGGCCCACTCCCCCAGGACGGCCCCTTCTTCCTTCCGAGTCCTCCTCCGACGGTCCTGGGGCTCGGGGAGGGCCCCCAGGGGCCGACAGACTGTCAAGGATCGCCCCCCCTGCCGACATCTTCACGCCGCGAGGGGGTCTGGATCTGGCGCGGCGCGATGCGCGGCCGTGGCGCCCTCTGAGGAAGAGGAGGATGAGGAGGAAGAGGGGGAGGAGGGGGAGGAGGAGGAGGAGGAGGAGGAGGAGGAGAAGGAGGAGGAGGAGGAGAAGATGAAGGAGGAGGAGGAGGAGGAAGAGCAGGAGGAGGAGGAGGAGGAGGAGGAGGGAGAGGAAGAGGAGGAGGAGGAGGAGGAAGAGGAGGAGAGGAGGAGGAGGAGGGAGGAGGAGGAGGAGAGCAGGAGGAAGGAGGAGGAGGAGGAGGAGGAGGAGAGGAGAGGAGGAGGAGAGGGAGGAGGAGGAGGAGAGGAGGAGCAGGAGGAGGAGGAGGAGGAGGAGGAGGAGGAGGAGGAGGAGGAGGAGGAGGAGAACGAGGAAGAGAGAGAGAGAGAGAGAGGGAGAGGCGGCCGCGCGCCGCCCGCGGCCACGGGCGCGCGCTCGCGCCCCCAGAGGTCCAGGCGCTGCCCAGGAGGTCCAGCCGCTGCCACTTCTCTGTCGGGGAGACGTAAGACCCGGGTACGGGGGACTCGGAAATCCCCGACGAGGTCGTCAAAAAAATGACGGGGCCGAGCCTGCATTTTGACGAGGCCTCCCGCTGCAGACATCCCACGAAACTCCTCCTCGTCAAAATCCGAGTCGCGGTCGTCAAAAAACGATGGCGAACCCGAGTCCCGGCAAACCCGGGTCTTACGCTCCCCCGACTCTGGCACAACGCTTCGCTGGAGGGATCTTTGCTGACGGTAACGTTCCGCTGATGGTAGCCTTGCCGTCGCTCAGACGTCCACTTCCCGTGCATTGTTCGATTCCGTGCGTGTGGTTTTTGCTCGATGGTCCAGGATGGTCCTCGAGGGTGCTCGCCGAGAAACAAATGCACACGTCCGAGCGATGCCAAATAGCGCTTCGCTGGCGGGATTCGCTGACGGCAACGTCTCGCCGGAGGGATCTGCTGACGGTAACGTTTCGCTGATGGTAGCGTTTCGCTGGCGAGATTCGCTGACGGCAACGTCTCGCCGGAGGGATCTGCTGATGGTAACGTTTCGCTGGCGAGATTCGCTGATGGCAACGTTTCGCCGGAGGGATCTGCTGAAGATAACGTTTCGCTGATGGTAACGTGTCGCTGGAGGGATTCGCTGACGGGAACGTTTCGCCAGAGGGATCTACTGATGGCAACGTTTCGCTGATCCACGCATTGAAAGATCAGTACAACAGATGCTCGCCTTGTTCGGGGGGCCCTCCAGCCCCAAGACCGTCAAAACGCTACTCCCCATTAAAAGCCGGCCCTTGGGGTCGGGGCTCCCGGGGAACCCGTACTGAAAAGTTCAGCGTGTCGAATATCTGGGCAATAGAGGTGTTGAAATAAACACCACAGAAGAGTCGGGGACGGGGAGGAGGAGGCCGCTTGGTCCAGCAGTCGTTCCGCCTGAGTCTTCCTGATATCCTACTCAAGAATCGTGCTCTCGCCTCAGTGCTGGCTACAGTGCGGGCGCGGCCGCAAGAAACCCTCGCAAGAAACCCAACCCTGAAACCCCGCGCGCGAGGTGCACCTGAGGGGAAACCTGGAGCACCCTAAACGTAGCAGCTTCTTTGACGGCCGCGGGAGGTCACCGCGCAGCGCGCGGAGCGAAGAAACCTAGGGTACCCTGACGAAGAGCATATGGTTTCTTGATGCGCGCCCCCACTGTATTCAAGAGACGTGCTCTCGCCTCAATGCTGGCTACATTTCTGGCCCGGATGGCCACGATCCCCTGCGGGCGTGCTCTCACCCCTGTCCGCTTCAGCCGATCTCCTAATCCTCGACACGCCTCATCGCCTTTGCTGCTGTTGAGTTGCGTTCTGGGGTAAGTGTTTCCCCCCGCGCACTTTGAAAGCCGGTTTCGGCCATCACAGGCCCATTTGGTTTGAAAAAAGTGGCAGGAAGTCCTCCTCCTCCTCCTCCTCCTCCTCCTCCCTTCCTCCTCCTCCTCCACCTCCTCCTCCTCCTCCTCCTCCATGTCGGAAAAGGCCCGCAGGAAGATGGAGTCCAAGACTCTGGTCGTGACTTTTCAGGATGGGGGTCAGGAGAAGCAGGATGGGCGGGAGGATGGGCAGGAGAGGGTCGGTCAGAGGGATGACGGGGGGAGGAGGGGGAAGAGGTTCCAGATATCGCCCCTGGTTCCTGAGGTGACAAAAGATGATGGAGGTGGCCCAGGATTTTTCTTTCTCTCTCTCTCTCTCTCTAGAGGGGTACCTCAATGGACTCATCCCCCAAGGCAGGCAAGAGGCAAGAGGAGGAATGAGACAGGATGGTGGCGGGAGGATCGGGGGAGAATGGAGGGAGGAGGGATGGAGAAGGAGGAGGAGGAGGAGGAGGAGGAGGAGGAGGAGGAGTAGGAAGAGGAGGAGGAGGAGGGGGAGGGGGAGGAGGAGGGGCTGCCGGGCTCAGGGGGGCCCGTGCTCGTCGTCCTCGGGCTCCAGCCCGTCCTCCAGGGCGCTCTCGGCGAGGACGCCGCAGACCTCGACAGCATCGCTCGAAGTCGGAAGGTTCGCTCGCTCGCTCGCTCGCTCGCTTCGCTCGGGCGTGCTTCGCAGGTCTGGACACGTGTTTCACCCGACCTCGGCCTCTGGAGGGCTCCTCGTTGCCACGGCTGGCTCCGCCTCGGAATTCTACCTATTCTGGGCAGAGCGCACCACCGCACAGGTCGAGGGTCAGATTTTGGACCCCTGGACGGGGCGGCGATCGGCGGGCCCAGATTTCCGACGATATCATTCCTCAAAAGATAATCCTGGCGCTTTTCCTCGATTTCGGTGTCCAAGGCCCGTTGTCTGGCCCTGGGGGCCAACAAACATGGGTTCGGGGAAAACCTTAGGCCCTGGGCGAGGCGTCGGGAACCCCTGGGGCCGCGGGCTGGAAAAATCACTTTGCAGATTGTGTCTGGGTCTGTTCGTTCCACGTCGTCGCCGTCGTCGTCGCTTTTCGTCAACTCGTTCGTTGGATCGTCCTCGTCGTCCGTGCGTCATTCATTTGTTCGTTTGCCGTCGTTCGTTTCATCGTCATCTTCGGGTGGGAGTCCACACGCCCCGCGTGTCCTGAGATGCTCCCGCGGGGCAACTCTGGGCCTCTCTTGGTGGCCTTTTGACCCGCCCTGGAGGCCTTGAAGGCCAGCCGAAGGCTCCGCAACCACTGAAAGACCAGCTGGCGTACCCTACCCTACTTCCTATGTCGGCGCCGCCGTGTTATCGGCTATACGCAAGAGTGACCCTCGGTAAGAGTGACCTTTGGTGCGCGACTTTTGGGGGGCCGCCTGGGGGACCAAACCTGGGCGCGCAAGCCGATGCTACTGCTTCGTTTTCAGCCACCTGGGAACCCATCTGCGCCCGCACCAAAGGTCACTCTGGCGAAAGGTCACTCTTACGTCTAGTCGATGTTACCATGCCTGTCACCGACGCGCCACGGGTCAGCTAGGGAGCACACGCCTTCCGGCGCGCGGACCGGCTCGCCCGCGTGCCTCCGCCGCCGCGGCGCTGCGCTGCTCGCTCGAGCTCGCGGGGCCTCGCCCCGTCTCCGTTGTTCAACCCCGCCCCGTCGAGGTCACGAGCTCCTCCACGGCCTTGGCCGCGGAAGGCACGACGCCCCAGTCGTGGCAATGGCGTCGGCACAGTGCGAAGGTTCGCGCGCGCGCCCTCCCAAGAAGGTTTCATAATCTATAACCCCGATCTGGATGCGGTGCCTGCGCCGATAAAAGAGAAAAACAAAGTCCCGCGCGCCGGCGCCGGCGCCTGTGATGACAGGGCGATGCCTGCACCCTTTCATTCGACGTGCCGGAAGTGCCTGCACTTTATCGAGGCTGGTGCTTGCGCCCATACAACTCATGCCCGCCAAGCCGGCGCCAACAACGCAACAGCAAGAATATGCTACCACTTGACGTGCCTGCGGTGCCTGCGCCAGGCCACGCGTGGCGCTGGCGCGGATGCATCGACGGCCCCTTCGGTGCCTGCGCTGGCAGCCCGACAACGAGGCGATGCATGCACCATTGTATTTGACCCGCCTTCGGCGCCTGCGCCTTGCAATGCGCACTGCCTGCGCTGATGAGACGACAGTACCCGCGTCGCCTGCGTTCGCGCAACCCCGGCGAGGCGACACCTGCTCCATGTGGTTCCACGTGCCAGCGGTGCCCGCGCCTGGAAGCGCGCAATCCCTGCGCTGAAATGCATGCAGCAACCCTGGCGATCGCGGTCACAAGAATCTCCATTGCGCCCCATCGCGCGGATCGGCTCCCAGTAGGGCCTCCCTGCTTCCTGGAAAGGTGATGAAATTGGAGGACGCCTGTAGTTCGGTGTGTATGTGTGATTGTGTGTGTGGATGTGTGGATGTGTGTGTGTGTGCGATTTTCGCATGTGCGGCTTCTCGGTCAGAAGGGCGTACATGACGACCGCAGAAGCACTTAACACCTGCCCACGAGGGCCCCCGAGGTCTCTCAGAGTGGCCCAAAAGGAACCTACAGGTCTCCGAAAGGGGCCCCAGAGGGGGAACTCGAACTGACATCTGGAGCCATCCTCCATCAGCAAGACCGCCAGCAAGACCCCCACCAAGACCGCCAGCAAGCCGCCAGCAAGACTGACAGATGGCCCTCAAGACCGCCAGCGAGCCCCTAAGAGGAACCGAAGATGCCGAGGGGGCCCCCGTGAATCTCGGACAGGCATGCAAGAGGCAGTCTCGTCCACGAAGAGGAGGAGGCACAACTGATTCGGGGTGAGCGGACAGCTTCGGGACTTGGGGCCGTTGTCCGAGCATGGCCTCCAAAGTCCCAACGCCGATTCGGGCACGGCGATGACAGGCAATGGAGATATGCCACGGCCGCCCATGGGCACTCGTAGACCGTGCGTCCCAAGCCATAGGCGGCAATACCTGCGCACGCCCACCGTACTGCACATTGTCTGGTGAGGTCTTCGGGGTTTCGAGGTCATCGGACAGACTGTCACCACACGGTTTCGGAAGGCCCTGGGAGAGAGAAGTGATCCCTCGACCGAAACGCTCCAGGTCTGGTCTGGGACACCTCGACTCTCTCCCTGGAGCCTAGGGTAATGTTGTTCCCATCCTACTTAAGGACCACATCCCAGAAAATTTCGACCACCCAGAAAAGTTACAAAAGAGTGTCGAAACAGTGTCGGGCGAGTGACTCCCAGGGCCCGACACATGAAATCCCTTGAGTTTCGATATTATTTTGGGCGCTCGAAATTCTTTCTGGTGGTCAAGGCTAAAGTAGGCTGGAGCATCATAAGCCTAGGGCTGCCTTCTCATCCCAGAGGCCGCTTCTCGATGGCCTCTGGGCCCGAAGCACGGCCTGCGGAGCGCGACGAAGAGTCTGGGACTATCGCACTAGGCGCGCGGCAGTGTCGGGGGAGCCGAAACATCAGACTCGGACGGACGGCGCAAACTGAAGAGAACAATGCGAGGGCAATGACAGGGGGGGACGCAAGGGAAAACACGAGCAGAGGAGGTACGCGTGGAGGAACTGGGTGAGACGGGGCGGAATCAAACCCGACAGCTCGTTGAACCAACGATTTGCGCCCGAAGGTGTCGCGACGCTCCTGCTACGGCGATTTCGCTGGAACCGCGTGGTCCCGTTGGCCCGCAGGGGCGCTACTATATCAGAGGGATCAACCCACATTGACTACCTACCAGACCACCCCAACCCAACCCGAAGACCCGAATTTCGGGTTGGGGGGGGTAAGGGTTTCACATGTGTTTTTTCAATGTTTCCCGACCCCACCCCCACTGGAAATCGAGGGTAAATCTGAGCCTTCGGGTTGGGTTGGGGTGGTTTGGTGGGTGGTGACACATGGACCCCCAAGAATACTCGCCCTCCAGGTCACGAGACTGGGGCTCACGCTCAGGACGCTCCCAATGCGCGGGCTGATCCGAAATACCTCCAACACGTCTCCCGAACCCCCAGCCTGGACCACCTTGCAGAGTCAATCAACATCGAACCTTATGTTGTTCCCACCGTGCTTAAGGACCTCATCCCGGAACTATTTTCGAGCACCTAGATCAGTATCGAAAGAGTGTCGAACGGGTATCGCCTCCCAGGGCTCGACACCAGACAACCCTCCAGCTTCGCTACTTGCTTGCTTCTCGAACTTCTTTCTGGTGATCAAGGCTAAAATAGGTTGAAACATTCTAAATCGAACCCGGGAACTGGATCAAATCGGAAGGTGCGCCGGATCGGGCACCACTGGTGCGGAATCGGAAACGAATCGGATCGACGCCATGCCAGCGCCCGGCCGAATCGGATCGACGGAAACTCGAAACCGAAATTCGGCAGTCGGAACCAGATCGATCGCGAACCAAACATGGAGCCTGCCTTGGGCCCTGTAAATCAGCTTCTCCTCCTCCTGCTCCTCCGTGTCCTCCTCCTGCTGCGCCTCCTCCTTCTCCTCCTCCTGCTGCTCCTCCTCCTCCTGCTCCTCCTGCTCCTCCTCCTGCTCCTCCTGCTCCTCCTTCTGCTCCTCCTCCTCCGGCGACGGGGACGCCCACGAGTAGCGCCACCGAGCCAACCACGACGGCGGCGGCAACGACCGCGGCGGCGGCGGCGACGACGACCGCAGAGACGCGGGCGAAGGCGCCGGCGCCTCCCTGGATCTCCTGCGCCTGGCTTTTTCCAATGCCCCCTGGAAGTCCCGGCCCCAGACATGACCACGTCGTGAAGAGAACCAGGACGGGAGATCTTGGGCCATTTTTTCGGCCTCGGGGGGCCCTCGCTGGCCCCAAGACGGCCCAGGATGCAAACCCGGCCCCGGGGAACGGGCCGGGACTTCCACGGGCCCCGTGCGGAAGAAGTCCGGGCGTCGCAGGTCTGGCTGGGACCCTTTCCCCAGGCCTCGCTGTTCGCCCCGAGTCGTCTCTGCTGGGCGGCACCAGGGCCTGGGGAGGGCCCCCAGAAGCCGAAGATGGCGAAAAAAGTGAATTTTGTGTTTGCGTGCGTGTGTTTCCAAGGATGCCTGGGTCGCCAGCGCGACGCCCCGACGCCGCTGCGCCGTCGAAGCCACCGCCGCGACGCCGCCGCGCCGACGACGCCCCGACGACAACGCCGCCGCGACGCCGCCGCGACGCCGCCGCGACGCCGCCGCGCCAACGACGCCGCGCCTCCGCCGCCGTGGCGCAAGAGCGCAGCCGCGAGCCCTGGAGCACGCAGGCCACGGCGCCGTGGTCCGCCGCCTCGGAGGCCCCCGCCGCTTTCGCCGTCGCTGCCGCCACCACTCGGGGAACTTTTTTTTTTTTTTTTTAATCCGCGGGTCGAGAGCGAGCCTCTTCCGATAGAAGCTAAGCGGGCCGCGCACAGCTTTACTTAGCAGAGGGGGGGCAAAAGAAGGCGGGGCCTCACGTCAAGGCCGAGTAGGGCAAAGCTCTGGGATCAGGCGGTGCCGAAATCGAAGTGCAGGAAAACCACTCGGGGAACACACAAGGGCAACCACATAAAACATAAACTCTTGGAGGTCGACGCGGATGTCTTGCTATCGGCGCTGGACCCCCCTCCCTATAGCGCGCGGAGCGCGTCAGGGGCGGCGCCCGGGGCGCCGCCCGGGGGGGTCCAGCGCCGATCCAAGAAATCCGCGCGGACCTCCGAGAGCCTCTGTTGATGCCCTTCTGTCTTTCCCGAACCATTGCCGCCGCCACTACCGTCGCCGTGGACCCCGAGGCCTTCCCGGAGCTTCGCCGCCTCCGTGGGCGTCAGGCGCGTCGCCGTCGCCGCGGCCACCATCACAGCCGCCGCCATTGCCGCCGCCATTGGCAACGGCGCCACTGCCACCGCCGCCATTGCCGCTCCCGCGACACTGCCGCCGCTGCAGACACTGCCGCCGCCGCCGCCGTCGCGTTTGCCGGGGCCCCGCCAGTGCCGTCGCCAGTGCCGCCGCCGCCCTTGCTGCCGCCGCCGCTGCCGCTGTCATTGCCGCCGCTGCCAGCCCAGATCTCCGACGCTCTGCTTCTCCAGCCAGCGCTCGTCTGCAATGATGGCATTGCGGCCCTGAGGGGGCTGCGTTCGGGCCCCGCCGCCATGTGGAATGGACCCGGGACGAACACCTGCCCCCGAGGAGGCGGCCGGGACATCGGGGGCCGCGGACGGAGCACACCACAAAGACACATCGGCGCACGGCAAGGACTGCCGCCACCGCCATGGCCAGGCGAGGCCAGGACGAGGACAACATCGGGTGAGGATAGATCGAGAATCTCTGAGATCCGGCGGCTCTGGAGGATGTCTCGGGCGCCGCGGCCTTCTCAGAGCGTTCCCGAACGCTCCGAGAGCACTCTGGAACGCTCTGGAACGGACTTATCCTCATCCTAGTCCCGCCCGACCCCGCCGTCATCGTCACATCGCCCGTCGGCACCCTCTTCAATCGGCTCTTCTCCAATCGCCTCGCCTGGGTAAAGCCGCCGACGCCTTCGCCGCCTCCGTCTAACCAGACCCCCGACGCCATGATCTGTTCACAACTCAACCCCCAGAGGTCTGGTCCCCTTCCCGGGGACTGGTTTGTCGTCGCCGTCGTCGTCGCCGTCGCCAGAACCGTTGCCGTCGACGTCGCCGTCGTCGTCGTCATCGTCGTCGTCAACGTCGGCGTCGGCGTCGTCGTCGTCGACGTCGCCGTCACCAGCGCCGTCGCCGTCGCCGCCGTCGTTGTCGTCAGCGTCGTCGTCGTCGTCGTCGTCGTCGGCGTCGTCGTTGGAGGAGGGAGGAGGTCCGCAGAGGAAGAGAAGGAGGAAGAGGAGGAGGAGGAGGAGGAGGAAGATCAGGAGGAGGAAGAGGAGGAGGAAGTGAATGAGGAGGAGGAGGAGGAGGAGGATCAGGAGGAGCAGGAGGAGGAGGAGGAAGAGGAGGAATCGTTCCGATAATAACGCTGCCCTTCCCTCGCCGCCGCGGATGGATGCGCTTCGAAATGCTTGTCAGGGCGGGCTCCCTGGAGAGGCCCAGGGAGTGACGGTGTCGGCACGTACCTTCTCGTGTCTCGGAGGAGGAGGAGGAGAGGGAGGGGAGCGAGGGAGGGAGGGAGAAGGATGCTGCTGCTGCTGATGATGGTGATGATGATGTTGTTGATGATGATGATGAGGAGGAGTATAACGATGATGGTGAAAATGATACTGAGGACGAGGAAGATAATGATACTGATGATGTTGCTGCTACTGCTGCTGCTGATGATGATGCTGATGATGATGATGATGATGATGATGATGATGATGATCAGGATGATGATGATCAGGATGATGATGATCAGGATGAGGATCGGTATGAGGATGGGGATGATGATAATGCTGATGAGGATGCTGATGATGGTGGTGATGATGATGATGATGGTGGTGGTGATGATGATGCTGACGATGGTGGAAATCATGACGATGATGGTGATGATGATGATGATGAGGAGGAGGAGGAGGAGGAGAAGGAACATCATGCTGATGATGAGGATGAGGAGGAGGACGAGGACTAAGACCCCCAGTGACCAGGACATATACAGTCAAGATGCTGGGTTAAGGACTACTGTGGGTTCCCGGGGGGCTCCAGCTCTCGGACCGTTCTGTGGACCCAGGTCGGGGAGCCTCTTCGTGGCCGAGGCTCGCCGTGGCCAGGCAAGCCCTGCCGTTCCCTGTTCAGCGCTCATCATGGCTGCACGATGACTGTAGAGCCTGACGCGTCGAGGTGTCCCTCGGTGAGTCTGAGAGCCCTGGCCTGAGATTTGGGCGTGGCTTCATGGGGGGGTCATAAATGGGGGGGTCAGAAACGGTCCCCTTTCGTGCCCCTTTCGGGCCCCTCCAGACCCCCAGGGGGCTCGTTTAGGTACCGTTTGGGTACCTTTTCGGACCACCCTCGCCACCCCCCTATTTATGACCCCTCCATTACGCAACGCCCAAGAGATGTGCTCCAGCAGGGGGCCCGGGCCCCATTTTGTTCTTGAGCATGGACCGACCGTCCCGGCATCACTTATAGGCCTACCACGACATGCTCCCTGAACCCAAAAATGCTCCAAAAACAGAAACAAGATTCTCAGAACATGAACCCGATGGGTTAAAACAAAACAGCCCCAGCCAGACATGTTCTAAGAACAGTTCGTGGAAACCACAACAGTTTCTTAGAGCATTGATTGGTAGGCCTATAGGCACGCCAAGACGCTGCTTGATGGGGGAGCGAGGGAAGGTCTTCGGAGGTGTATGCTCGGGCTGAGCGAAAGAGGGGGAATTGCAGAAAGGGGGGGTTGAGAATCAGCTCACGTAGCTGATCGTCCCGGCGCCTCCCGGCGCCGGGAGGCGCCCATGCATCGAGGAATGGGCCCCTCGGCGGGGCCGAAACCAGCATCACGCAGCAGATATTTTGTACCCCCCCCTTTCCCTATCCGCCCTTATGTCGTTCGGCCCGATCTGCGCCCCACCGCCGTGGCGGCCGAGGCGGCGACGGCGGCGGCGTCCCCGGAGCACCTCCGCGCCGCCTCGCCCTGCTAGGGGGCCGCTGGCGAACCCTACCCCTGCCCCCACGATTTCCGAGGGGGAGGGCGGGGTTCACATAACTCATAAGCTCCCGAGCGAAGTGAACCCCACACTCTTCCCCTCAGGCATCGTGGGGGGCAGGGGTATAGGGTTCGCCAGCGGCCCCCTGCCTGCACCGCCTCGCCGAACCCGGCGCCCCCCAGCAGCTCCGCGAGCTCCACGAGGTCCGCGCCCCCCGGGCTCCAGAGGGGGCCCAGAAGAGGCGGGCGCGCGGGGTCACCGCCGCGAGGTGTGCAGCTGGGGACGCTGTCACTGCAAGGGGCCCTGGGACACACACACACACACAAAAAAAAAAATAAGTAGACACAACTCACAGGATTCCCCATATATTCCCATATTTTTTGGGCTTGGGTCTTCCCCACCCCCACTTCCCATAGGTTCCCATCTTTCCCGTGGAATCGACGATCAATTGTGTCTCTGTGTGGTCTTTTTTTCCCTCCTGGGTCATGAGGAACCCTTTTTCCCCAGAAGATACGCTGCGATTCCCCACAGAAGAGCCAAGGGAAACCCAAGACAACCTGGAATACAACTGAGGAGCCCTGGGCCCCTCCCCAACCACGGTTTCCTTCTTCGGCGGCACGGCAATACAGGTTGGATGGTCGTTTTGGGGGTCCCTCATCGGTGCGGTGAGAGATGATGCCGGGACCTCGAAGCCCCGAAAGACCCCACCGCACGGTCTGTCACCGCAGGGTCTTGGGATCCAGGAGGCCCCCATCGCCCGAGGCGTCAGGGGAGAACGACCCGAGTCCCGACCCCGAGTCGCCACCGCTTCACCACACGGCGTGGTCACCGCACCGCTTGGGGGCCCCCGATCGTTCTGGGGGCCCTGCGAAAACAACACGCTCCTCTCGGGCGTCGGCGCTGCGTAAAGCGTCCGTCTACTTGGCTCGACCTTGAGTCGGACCCGAGTCGAGAGCTACAATCGAGCTAGAGCCACACGATAATCGAACCTCAGTGGAGGAAAAGGTACCCATGCCTCCACCCCCTCGCCCGTTTTCCCCTTTTTGGGGCTCCTGGGAGGCCCTCGTCGCCACTGCTGGATTCGCTTCGAAATCCTGGTTAGAACGCACCCCGGGAGAGGTCCGGGGGATAGCGGTATCGGTGCCTATCTGTTTCCCCAGGATAAGAGGCCTGAACACGTGCACCAGCACCAACGCAGGGGGTCTGCCTCCACAGGGGTAAGATGATCCCAGATTCCGGTGTTGGTGGCAACACTGCGGCCACCTTGGAAGCCAGATTGTTACCACCATCACCGAGATCGGGACCTTCTTCCCTCGTTGGCGGCACGCCGACGCACAGATCCGTTCCGTGGGGCCCCAGACGGGCCTCAGAGCGAACGTTTAGGGAAGGGGCCCTGAAGGAAACGGGTCCTGCAACCCGGGAGGGAAAATCCATGACCACAACGGGATCACAACAATAAACGGGACCACCTACGTCGGGGCACACATTCTTGACGTGACTCTGGAATTGCATGTGTTGCGGTGCAGTGCTGCTGTGCTGCCGGGAGGGACCGCTCCCGAAAAACGGTCGCCGAAGTTCTCCCTCGAAACCGTCAACAACGGCAACCGGCTCTACCCCCAGGAAACGGGTCCCGCGGCTTCTCGCTGCTTGGTGGCCTCCCGTGGCCCTCCGCGATGCCCTGGTAAAAAGGGGCCCAGGGACACACAGAAATAGATAGACACAATCCCAGGATCCCCTATATTTTCCAATATTTTCTGGTGTTTCGTCTTTGTCCCCATAATTCCAATATTTCCCAATGGTTTTCCAGGGATCGGCGATTCATTGTGTCGGTGTGTTGCTTCCCCTCCCGATAGTTGGCCCCCCCTGGCCCTCTACGAGCCCTGGGGCTGGGCACAAAGCTTATCCAAACGGACCGCTGGCCCTGGGGAAAAACGCCCCTGGGCCGGGGGTTCCAGGACCCGTGCCCCTCAGGACCAGTTCGAGGAAGGGATCGACCTCAGAATTGATCTACCCCAGACTTGATTTTCCCGCCGATCCTACGAACAAATATTCATAATGGCCCGTAGATCTACGAACGTTCTACGCGTTTCCTGCGTCTTCGGCGGGGAATGCAAGTCTGGAGTGAGTCGCTGGAGTAATTGATCCCCTATTCGACCAGAATCCTTCCCACCGAAGCCCGTCAAGTGGGCCGGCCAGCACGCCAGTGGACTGGCCACAGGGGCAAGGATATTTCTTCTCTGGTGCATGGGCTGCCCATTGCTGCGTGCGATACGATCTGCCGGCCTGTCACAGGGGCGGCGCGGGCAGTCGGCGGCGGGCCAGAGGGGGGGGACCGAGAAGGAGAAGGCCCTCTCAGAATGCGCTGGGACTTCTCAGAAGCCCCCGCGCCTCCTCTGAGAAGTCCTCCCTGTCCCCAGGGAAGGCTCCGCAAACTTCTCAGGAGACCTTGGGGGACTTCAGAGCATTCCGAGAAGGCCTCCTCCCCTCCTCCTCCTCCTCCTCCTCCTCCTCCTCCTCCTCCTCCTCCTCCTCCTCCTCCTCCTCCTCCTCCTCCTCCTCCTCCTCCTCCTCCCCCCCTCCTCGTCCTTCAGAGCCTTCACCCCCGTCGCTCGCCGCCCAGACAGGAGGTTTCGGAGGCGTCCGGAGCTGCGCGCGCGCCACCCCCGCGGCAGCGACGGACGCACGGCCTCGTGCCCTCTCGGCCCAGGGCACCGAAGCCATTGGTTTCCCACGTAATTAAGATCATGTAAAGGGTAGGGAAGAACACATGAATGAATTATGTAAAGTAAAGTCTGCATTATTTATCGACTGCCGAATACTTACGCAAACAGAAATACGGGAATCGAAATATGGTTTTCAACGTAATTAGCAGGAT
Organism: Prorocentrum cordatum; assembly: GCA_963575745.1. Taxonomy (NCBI): domain Eukaryota; class Dinophyceae; order Prorocentrales; family Prorocentraceae; genus Prorocentrum; species Prorocentrum cordatum. The sequence continues at coordinate 181,408 of CAUYUJ010018460.1, forward strand.
CATGTAAAAGGTAGGGAAGAACACATGAATGCATTATGTAAAGTAAAGTCTGCATTATTCATTGACTGCCGAATCTGATTACTTTACGCAAACAGAAATACGGGAATCGAAAGTAGACACTCGACAGATCATCAAACACAGGGCACTGCTAACACCAGGGGTGCAAGCAAGAGCATAAGCATAAGAACTCGGAGGTCCGCGCGGATGCCTCGGATCGGCGCCGGCGCCCACTCCCAAGCGCGCGGAGCGCGCCAGTGGCGGCGCCGGAGGCGCGGGCCAGAGGGTCCCAGCGCCGATCCGAGAACGCCGCGCGGACCTCCGATCTGTCCTGTTTATGCCATTGCTTCTTCCTCTAAACACGGACCTTGGAGATTCCACGAACAACGGAGGCACCATTGACGATGGTTCGCCCCGTGGTTGCAGGTTTCTGGGGCGCGCCCGTGTCCTAGTTTATCCCGCACTCCCTGTTCAGGTCAGGAGGCAACTCCTAGGAGGTCTTCGTCAGGACGCCTACTAAGGGCGATCAATCCCGATTGAGGGGCCTTTCAGCCAGATTCGAAGCCCGATTACGGAAGCCCAGGATGAAGACGGATCAGGCGGGACTGAGCAGCCAGGTTCAGCGGGATGGAGCGGGATGGAGTGGGATTGGGGCATGCCAGGCTGCGACCAGGAAACATCAGCGCCGATGCAGAATGTGACCTCCCCAAAAAAATGCGACGTTCTGATCTTTTCAATGCTGGGCCCCTGGAAGTCCCGACCCTTTCCCCGGGGCCAGTTTTTCATACTGGATCGCTTGTGGACGGCCCCGAGGCCCAGCGAGGGTCCCCCGAGCCCGAATCGGGCGTTGGCAGGACTGGGTTTAGTGGGACCTGCTTTAGTGATGTGTGCTGGGGGACGCCCCCCCCCCCGCCCCGTTCCACTAACCGGAAGTGCCGTCACCCGAAACAAACACTAGCTACGGCAGACCTGGTTTAGTGATTCTGGCCAATTTAGGGACTCCAGGGCCCCACTACTAACCGGGTCCCCTCACCTGTGGTCCTGGCTATACCCGACCGAGGCCCGGCGAGGGCCCCCCGAGCCCGAAACTGGCCAA
>CAUYUJ010018460.1:185000-225000 GCA_963575745.1 Prorocentrum cordatum
AGGGGCGGCGGTTCCGCACGATGGACGACGGCGCCCGACGACGCCGGCGGCCCAGGCCCCTCGGACGTCGCGGGCTTTCTCCCTCGACAGCGGATGCTGAAAAGGGGTTTCAGTTCTGGTACGAAGAGCAACTCCCTCTCCTAGACTAGCCAAACATCGGCGGCGGGCGAGGGGGGGAACGAGAAGGAGAAGGCCTCCTCAGAAGGCGGCTGGGCTTCTCGGAAGCCCACGCGCCTTCTGAGAAGTCTTTTGTGTCTTCGGGGAAGGCGTAGACAACTTCTCGGAAGTCTGGGGGACTTCCCAACCTTCTGAGAAGGCCCGCCCCTTTTCACTTCCCCCCCCAGGCTCGACGCCGGAAAAAGCTGCCTCCAGCGTGACGTGTCGTGCTGAGTCAGCGGCACGCGCGCCGTGCCAAGCCGTGCGCGCGTGCCGTGCCGTGACTGGCCTCGTGCACTGCGCAGGGAACGCCGTGCCGTGCCGTGCCCGCATGCCGAAGCCGTGCCTCGTTTTCGACAGTGCGGAACCATTGCCGTGCCGCGCGCGCGTGCCGTGCCGTGCCATGAGTCATGGGTTAGGGGAACAAAAAGTGGCATGAACATACAAACTCGGAGGTCCGCGCGGACTTCTCGGATCGGCGCCGGAGGCGCCGCCAGGGGGGCCCCAGCGCCGATCCGAGCAATCCGCGCGGACCTCCGAATTGTTATGTTTATGCCACTTGTTGTTCCCCTACTGGTGTCATGGATGCGAGGCGGCTGCCGTGCCGTGCCCGAGTGCCGCGCCTGGTTTCGACAGGGCGGACACCCTGCCGCTGCCGCTGCCGCTGCCGCTGCCGTGCGGTGCCGTGTGCGGCCTCGGCTTAAGGGAAGCAAACGGAATCACTGCCGGGGCTATGCACGTGCCCGCACGGCGTGTGCCGCATGCCCTGCTTGGTGCTCGGATTGCGGACAAATTCTGTGCCTCCTCCTCCTCCTCCCTCTCCTCCTCCTCCTCCTCCTCCTCCTCCTCCTCCTCCTCCTCCTCCTCCTCCTCTCCTTCTCCTCCTCCTCCTCCTCCTCCTCCTCCTCCTCCTCCTCCTCCTCCCCCTCCGTGCTGTGCCAGGTTTACAGGATGCGAAGAAGTTCAGGGGGCGGCCGACCATGCGTCATACAGTCGAGTTGGATTGGAGAGGACACGCGAGAGGACACGAGACCTCTCCAGAGGCCACGCTGCCAGGGGAATGCAGAAAGCATGGTCCGCGAAACACAGGACACACGGGCACCCTTGATTTGGCAGGGCCGTCCTACGAATCAAACTCCACTGTATCATGCAGCCTTTGTGTTCCGGGTCTCTACGCCAGAGGAAACTAATGTCGTGGTCCCTCACAGGTCTGGACCTTTTCCGGGGGGCCGGCTTTGCTTCCTGAGTCGTGCTCTGGCGGCCCCGGGGCGGAAAACTCTAGAAACCCAGCGCGGTGTTCTCACAGCAGAAGTGTTCGAAAGGGCCAGTCGACGACGACGCCCGACGACGACGACCACCACCACCACCACCACCAGCCGACGGCGACGGTGCCGACGACGACGACGATCTCTGAGGCCCGACGTCGCGAAAAAGCATACAACATCGCGGAGCAAATCACGACCCGAGCCCTAGAATCTGCATTCCTGTAACATGTTTCCAGCCGCATCGATCCGTGATAGTCCTGGGTCCCGAGGCCCAGCGAAAACGCCGAGTGTGAAGACTTGCACCACCTGGATCTCAGGGGCCCGCGCCGACGAGGACCGACGACGGCTCCCCGACAGCGACATCCGACGACACGCTTCCTTCGATCCGCGGCCCCCGAAACCCCGACCCCTTCCCTGGGAGTACCCTTTCCCTGGGGGTACTTTTTTCTCTCCAGGATCAATTTCAGCGCCCCTCTAACGGGGACTCCACTCACGGGTACTTTGGCCAGTGCCCCGGCGAACCCAACCCTCCACGATGTGGGCAACACTGCAGTGCCATAAGCAGGCCCCAAAGTGGCACAACTTTCGGCACATCTCCAAAGTACCCGTCAGTGAGTACCGCCTCGGTGCCGCTGACACTTTTGATGGCCCACGGTGCCCCCAGCTTTTCGCTCCGTTTTTGGGCCCCTGGGGCCCTCTGGGGCTCGTGAGGGGTGCTCTGGAGGCCGTCTGGGCCTCCCCGAGAATTCTGGGGGCTACCCTGGGCCAGGGGCACTTTTAGCAACACCCGATTGGAGGCCTTCGAGGGCGTTTTCGAACTTCTGTGCGGTCCTTGCGGGATCTTTTGGGCCTCTTGGGGGCCGCTTGGGGCTTCCTGGTGGCCTCTTGGCCTCCTGGGGCCTCTTGGCCCCCTGTGGCCTCCTGGGGCCCTGTCGAGACTGTGGCCTCCTGTGGCCTCCTGGGGCCCGACAGCCGGCCCCAGAGGCCCAGCGATCGAGCAGAGCAGACGCCAGCACCGAACCGCCACGGCCACAACGTGGACGAGGGAGGAGGAGGGAGGAGGGGGAGGGGGAGGAGGAGAAGGAGGAGGAGGAGGAGGAGGAGGAGGAGGAGGAGGAGGAGGAGGAGGAGGAGGAGGAGGAGGAGGAGGAGGAGGAGGAGGGGCCGAAGTCGGGGAAGTCGGGGAGACGTCAAACTAAGAGGCAACGATAGGGGCGAATAGTTAGGCATAGGGGGGGGGGGAAAGCGACCTAGCGTCGGCGATACGTCGCCGATAGATCGGCGAGAGGCCTCCGATAGTGAATGAATCCGCACGTTCCTGTGCTTGGGGCTATCGGGCCCCTATTGGCGAACTCATCGGCGATTTTGTGTCGATGGATCCTTCCCTGTGCCTATCCCCCCCTACCGTTGCCCCTGAAAGACTCGGGTTCGGGGGACTCGGGTTGGCCTGACGGGGCCATCATGAAAATGACGAGGCCCATGGTACGCACAGAGACATACTACTACTAGGTGTCCCTCTGGGAGGCGCGCATCCGACCCGAACATATAGTGTACCCATCTTGTAGTAAATCGTTTCCTGAGTGGTGTGTGGCCAGAAAGCGCCCGCCACGGCGCATATATTGTGAGATTTCTCGGTGCGCGCATCGCCCCTGGGGGGCGACGCACAGTATTAGTACGTTGGGGTGACGCCGAGGCCCAAACTGAAGTTTGATGCGAGCTCCCGCTGCAGAAATCCCACGAACCCTGGACCCTCAAAATCCGGGACGCGCTCGCCAAGAAAGCGCCTGCACACCCGAGCTCCGGCGTACTCGAGCCTTTATTGGCGGCTCACACAAGGGGGTAGGGGGAGGGGGAAAGGCTTCTTAGAAGGAGGCCGCTTCTTAGAAGGCGCCGGCCTTACAGCTGCAGAGAAGGCTGGCACCTTCTAAGAAGCGGCCTCCTTCTAAGAAGCCTTCCCCCCTCCCCCATACCGCCCTCTGCGCGTGGCTGCTTCACGCTTCCCCGGCCCTGAGATCCGACGTCTCGAAAAAACATATCCCGACAAGAATCACGACCAGAGCCATCGACTCCATCTTTCTGCGACATTTTTCGAGCCGGATCGATCTGTGAGGGTCTCTGGGGCCCGAAACAAGGCGAAAACGCCTGGCTCGAAAAAATTGAGCCGCCAGGATCTCGGGGGACGAAGAGGCGAGGGAGCCAGCCAGCATTGAGCACATCGTGCCGTCGGACGTTCTGGGGCGGCGCCCAGCGGCTGACGGCCCACGACCTGGAGGCCTCCTGGATGGGAACCGAGTAGACGGGGTCGGAGGATCGCGCCGCATCGCCGATACATCGGCGATGCATCGGCGAGGCACTGGCGATGCATCGGCGATGCATCGGCGACGTGGGCGATGCATCGGCGACGTCCGCATGAAGAAACTCGGGCTCCGCATCGGCGAAGCATCGGCGATACATCTGCGATCCCCCCGACCCCATCCACTCGGACCCCATCCAGGAGGCCTAGACTTAGGTCGGGCATGTCCCCCTACGGGCGGATTTTGACCGAAAAACCAGAAAAGCACTCAAAACAAAAATATCCAAGCATGGTCACTAAAAACGACGCAAGAAAAAACCTCCCCAGACTATTTTGGAGTGTCCCTCCTTACAGGCCTCCTAGATGGGGTCCGAGTAGATGGGGTCGAAGGATCGCACCGCATCGCCAATGCATCGCCGATGTATTGGAGATGCATCGGCGATGCACGGGCGACGTCGGCGATGCATCGGCGACGTAGGCGTGGAGAAAATCGGGCTCCGCATCGAGCCGCATCGCCGATGCATCGGCGATGCGGCGCGATCCTCCGACCCCATCTGCTCCGACCCCATCTAGGAAGCCTAGACTCCTGTAGGGGGACAGGCCCGACTCAGACCCAGACGACCACCGCCAGGCCGGCGCCGACCACCGCCAGGCCGACGCGCCCGCCTCTCGGGGGGCACGCCGTCGCCGGCCCCGGCCGCCGCGGCGGCGGCCGCCAGCCGCGCATCGGCGGCCGCGATCGCGGTGCCTGTGGGTCGGCGGCGAGCGAGGGGGGGAAGCGAGATCCCTGAGATCCTGGCGACTCGATTGTGTCGATTCGGGCGCTCTCGCCTTGTTTCGGGCCCCGGGGCCTCACAGATCGATCCGGCTCGAAAAGAGACGCAGAAAAATGGGGTCCGGGGCTCCGGGCGCGGATTCTCACGAGGTTGTATTTTTTCCGCTACGTCGGATCTCAGGGATGGAGAAGGCCTTCTCCAGAAGGCGGCGGGACTTCTCAGAAGGCCAGGGGGCGTCCGAGCCTTCCGAGAGCGGGACTTCTCCATCTCATTCTGGGCGAGCGAGCGGCGGCGACGAGCAGAGAGAAGGTCGGCGGCGAGCGAGGGGGCGGGGAGGGGGAGTTTCGGGTTCGAGGTTCGAGGGGGGTCGGCGGCGAGCGATGGGAGGGGGAGGTTCGGGTTCGAAGCTCGAAGTCAGCAATCAACATGTTTTTTGACGATCGATCGTCATAAAAAAAGGGTTCACTTCTGAATTCGAGCTTCGGGTTCGAGGTTACTGGTTCTCGGGCGTTTTCGTCCAGTCTCGGCGGTTTTCTAGCCTCGGGATGCGTGCCAACAGCTGCGCCTCGCCGAGGGCGTTCCCGGGCTGCCCGCGTCGTCCCGGACGGCCGCCGGAGACCCGAGACATGACGCGAAAGCCGAATTCGGCGGCGCGCTGGGGGGGGAAAGTGAGAAGGAGAAGGCCTTCTCAGAAGGCGGCGAGGCTCCTCAGAAGCCCTCCAGCCTTCTGAGACATGTTCTGTGTCTCCGGGGGAGGCTCGGAGAATTGCTCAGAAGGCTGGGGGACTTCCGAGCCTTCTGTTTGGAGTCCCGAAGCGGTGAGGCGACAGACCGTGCGGTGACCTCGAAATCCCCCAAGGCCTCACCGCTCAGTCCGTCACCGCACGGTCTTGAGACCCTGGAGGCCCCTGTCGCCCGATACATCCTCGGAGAACGACTCAGACCCTGGAGGCCCCTGTCGCCCGATACATCATCGGAGAGCGACTCGAGTCCCAAACCCGTCTCAACCCACGGTGTGGTCTCCAAACCGCTTGGGGGTCCCCGATTCTGAGAGGGCCTTCTCTTACTCACTTCCCCCCCCTGGGCTCGCCGCCGCGTGGGGGCACGGCGAGCCTTTGCGCAGGGCCGAACCGAAACGGTGTGTTCCGTTTTCATTTTGTGTTAGTTTTCCCTCGTGTCTTGTCTTCGATCCGCCTCCACCGCAAACCGACACCGAAACGAGCACGGCCCACGAGATCGCCCAAACACCGCTCAGGTCCAGCCCTGCCTCTGCGGTCCGGAGCTTTGGCGTCGCGCAGCGCCGCGGCGGCCCCGGCGGCGCGCTGCGCCCCGCGAGCGGAGGGCGCGTCGCTGCGCTCCGCGCTGCGGGAGGCTCGGGCACTCTCGGGACGTTTTGGCGCCTGGGGGACCGGGGCGCGGACAGCGGGCAGCGGGCGCGCGACGCGCTGCGCAAACGTCCCTGACCGCAGAAGCAAGCGCGGGAAGAGGACGGCGGCGAGAAGCAGGACGAGGGCAGGAGGAGGAGGAGGAAGACTGGCTGACTGACTGACTGCCTGACTGACTGACTGACTAGGTCCCAGAGCAAGCTCCACCGGAAGCCCCAGTGACGCCGTTCGCATGGCGGCCCCGCTCCATTTCGGCACACCCGTCGCACGTTTCGTGGCTCTGTATGGAGCGCCACCGGAGGCCCCCATGGCTGCGCCCGCATGCGTCCCCGCCCCTGTTCGGAACACCCTTTACACGCTTCGTTGTCACAGAAAAAGATCCACCGAAGGCGATACCCAACGGCGGTACTCACAACTGCATACGGTTGGGCTTTCGCCAGGACAATTTCCCCCAGCGCCTCCTGTGGAGTTGAGTCATCGCTTTCTCTCCACAACGCCGCGGCCACCCCCCCCACTTCCACCTTGCCCCTGTCTCTGCCTCGCCCTGTTCAGCACACCCCTCACGGAGATCGTGGCCCCACAACAAGCTTCCCCTGCAGTCGCAGTGGGCGCAGACGCATGCGGGGCCGCGCTCATTTGGGTGCACCCCCTATGCAGGTCGTGGCCCCGCAATGGGGCTCCACCTGTGGACTCCTTGGGCGCAACTTCGTGAGAGCCACAGCTCATCCCGACACACCCGCAACGCGGACCGCACCCCTCAGGAAGCTCCAAGTACTTGGCGGCGAGCGCGTAGGGGAAGTGAGAAGGGGCGGGCCTCCTCAGAAGGCTCGGAAGTCCCCCGGCCTTCTGAAAAGTTTTCTAAGCCTTCCTTCCCCGAAGACACAGAAGCCTCCGAGGGCCGCCTTCTGAGAAGGCATTCTCCTTCTCACTTCCCCCGCTCGCTCGCCCCGATGTACCTCCCACGTCCTTCCCGCCCATATCTTCGCAATCATCCTGTGCTGTTCCCGACCGGACCGTGTTGTCCATTTCGGCCTCCCCGCCTACCTCACACCGATGGCTCCCCACGGGGAGCTCGACCTACGATCCAATCGGGGGCGTCCGTATGGCGTCTCCGCGCACATGCTGGCACAGCCCTCACGCGGATCGTGCACCATAATCAAGAAGCCCAACCTGCTGTACCAAGAGCCCAGCCTGCGGCCTCCATTGGCGCAGGCGCATGTGTGTCCGCGAAGATGTCGGCACAAGCCTGACACAGCTCGTGCCCCAGCGTGGGCGTCCCTACAGCTTCTCCGCGCCCCTGTCGGCACGCCCCTCACACGGTCGAGCCCCCTCAGGGGAGCTCATGCTACGGCCTCAAGAAGCGCTGACACACACAGGCCCGCGGCCAGTTCGGCACACCCGTTCCTGGGACCGCGCTCCATGAGAAGCTCCACCTGCGCCGTAGGTCCGACGGTACAGGCTCGTCCCCACTGCGTCTCCGCGCTGACTTCGGCACGACCCTCACACGGACCTCGCCCTCATAGGGGGCGCCATCTGCGGCCCCAGCTGGCGGGCTCGCATACAGTCGGGGCGCTGGCCTAAGGAACCCTAGACAAGGAACGAGGCCCCTTTGTCCCATCAGTGAAAGCTCGATTTCCCATCGAAGACCTATGGAAAACCTGAGGCAAGCTGTGGAGCAATCGAGGAACACCGAGTCCCTCCGCAACGAAAAGGGTTCCTTCTTCAGCGCCCCGACCGTACCGTCCTCCTCTCCCCCATGGGGAGCTCCACGTACCAATGGCGGCGTCCGTACAGCGTCTCCGCGCCCGTTCCGCTTCGGCACACTCCTCCCGCGGCTCGCGGCCCCGTTTGGGAGTTCGCCGCACCTCACCCTGCACCCCCAGTGGTCGGGCTCGTACGCGTGCTCACCGCCCAATTCGGAAGAATTGCTCCTCACGCGTACGGTGCCCCATCGAGAGCTCCACCTACCGCCCCAGCGAATGTCCTCCCGTTTCCGCACATCCATCAGGCGATTCGTCCCCGATGTGAATATCGGCGCGCAACTTTGCGCGCCTGCTTTGCAAACTCGTCCCGCCAATCGCACCCCCTTCCCCCCCCCCATGGACCAGATCTTGGCCGGTCTTGGCGCATGTTTCAAGCAGGTGTAATCTCCCCCATGGGACGCACTGCTGCAAACAGTCGCATTCAGCAGAGGTCCGGAGCCAGATCACCCCGTCCCCCCCACCCCTTCCGCCCAATGTCGAAACGCCGAATAAGAAAACGAGGAGAGAGCCACGCCCTGCGCCTCACGCAACTGCACAGGGTTGGGGGGGTGGGACCCTTGGCCAGGAGGCAGCTTGCTCTGCCTCCCAATGGGGAGCCCTGAGTTGGCCACGGCCGCCTCCGCCTCGAAGTGTTGTGGCCAGGACGCGGCCGGAAGAGCCTCAGGGGACGTTGCTTCGGGAGAGGGGACGCCAAGCCTCTCTGTCTGGCGACCCGAACGCGCTAGGTGTTTTCACAACGTTAGGCGCCCTGGGACTGTTGCCGAGCCCGGATCGTCCAGAAACGGCAACGGGACGAACATCTGGTCCAGGGAAGGGGTGCCCAAGTCACGAAGAGGTCGCGACGTTGGAGTGACGTTGGAATGACAAGGACTTTTCGGAGGGTGGCCTCCAGGGGCGGTCCTCGATCGCCGCAATCTCCTTCCAGTCTCCTCCTCCTCCTCCTCCTACTCTTCCTCCTCTTCTGATCCTGATCCTCCTCCCCACTCCTCCTGTGATCCTGATCCTCCTTCCACTCCTCCTCATCCTCATTCTGCTCAGCTGTTATCATCCTGCTTTCCCTTCTCCACTGGGAGTGCGTGGGAGGATGAAGAGGGTGAGGATGAACGAATGATGGAGGAGAGGAAGAGGGAGCGAGGGCGAAGAAGGGAACGAGGAGCGAGGATGCAGAGGGTGGAGAAGGAGAGGGCATACAGAAAGGTGAAGGAGGAGAGAAACGAGGGAGGGAAGGGATCGCTGCGATCATGCTGATGTGGAGAACGATGAGCTGATGATGATCAGGATGATGATGCTGATGGTGCTAATGCTGAGGATGGTGATGCTGGTGCTGAGGATGCTGATGGTGATTCTGATGAGGATGAGGCTAAGGATGATGATTATGATGATTATGATTATGCTGATAATAATGCGGCTGCTGCTGAGTATGCTGCTGATGGTGACTATGATGACAAAGACGGCGACGACTACGATGATGATGTGATGAGGAGGAGGAGGCTGTGTGTTGATAAAGATGATGCTGATGACTATGACGATGATATTGGTGATGATAAAGATGATGATGCTGCTGATGATGATTGTGATGATACTGATGATGCTGATGATGATGGTGGTGATGATGCTGCTGATGATGATGCTGACGATGTTGACGATGATGAAGAGGATGACGATACTAATGCTGGTAATGGTAGGTATTATGAAACGTGTATTGATGCTGATGGTGGCTGGGAACGAGGTTGGTGATAATGGTGATGACGTTGCTGACGGTGATGATGACAATGATGATGGTGGTGGCGGTGATGCTGGCGATGGCGATCGTGCTGATGGTGGTGATGATGGTGGTAGTGGTGGTGTTGATGCTGATGACGATGATGGTGATGACGCAGACGACGATGATCATTCCAGTAGGAGCTCGACCACGAGAAACGTTCCACAAGAAACCCAGCCCTGAGACCGCAGGACGTCCAGTGACCTTTGGTGCGGCAACGTCACGCGTTCCATCGCAAACGCATCGAGACCCGAGAAACTCAAGACACCCTGGAGGCAAGCAGAGGGCTTTCTTGGCATGGGCTTCCACCGTCGGGGATGGACAGACCTCCCTTTAGTAAAACGTGGTTTAGTGAAAACGACCTGAGGCCCAAACCTGGCGGGCGCAAGCCTGGAAAATGACAGCCACGGCGCCCTCTCGAGAACCGAAAACGGACAATTCACTAATCGACGTGTCACTGTTGGGGGTTCTGTCCGCCCCCGACACCGTAGTCCATCCCCAAACTCGAGACCCGAGAACTCAAGACACCCTGGAGGCAAGCACAGAGCTTGCTTGGCATGGGCCTCCACCGTAGTCCACCCCCTCACTCGAGACCGGGCTTCGGGGCGGGCCCGGCCGCGGCGGCGAGGGCCCCCCTCCCGCGAGGCCCCACGGGCGAGAAGCGAACCACCGACGACGACGGCAGCGACGACGACGACGCCGATGACGACGACGACGCCGACGCCGACGCCGACGCCGACGCCGACGCCGACGACGCCGACGCCGACGTCGACGACGGCGACGGCGACGGCGACGGCGACGACGGCAACGACGTGTCGGAAGCCCCGCCTGCGCTCGGGGCGCGCAGCCGCTCCGCCGCGCCGCGCTCCGCGCACCCGGCGCCCCGCAGCGCCCGCGAGGCCTCCTGCGCGGTGGGCGTCGGCAGCTCGCAGGCGCTGAGGGCGCGGTGCGGGGGGCCGCCCGGCGCGGCCTGCCCGGGTGGGCGGGGTCCTTCCCCAGACTAGGTGATGCTCTTCCCTCCTCCTCACTCCTCCTCCTCCTCCCTCCTCATGTCCTCCTCCTCCCTCCTCCTCTCTCCTCCTCCTCCTCCTCCTCCTCCTCCTCCTCCTCCTCCTCCTCCTCCTTCCTCCTCCCTCCTCCTCTTCCTTCTCCCTCCTCCTCCTCCTCCTCCTCCTCCTCCTCCTCCTCCTCCTCCCTCCTGCTCCGCCCTCATCCTCCTTATCCTCCTCCTGGCGCGGCCTGCTCGGGTGGTGGGGTCCTTCCCCAGACTAGTGCTTTACCAACCTACTTTAGCCTTGACCGCCAGGAACAACTTCGAGCACCCAGAAAGTGCCGAAACTTGAGGGCTTTCACGTGTCGGGCCCTGGGAGGCGACACTCGTTCGACACTGTTTCGAAACTTTTCTGGGTGCTCGAAAATATTTCTGGGATGTGGTCCTAAAATAGGATGGGAGCAACATAACCCCAGACACGACCGCGTCGTGAAAGAATCAGGGCGAAGGTCTTTCGCTAATTTCGGCCCCTGGGGGCCCTCGCGGTCCTCAGGACCGTCAAAAGACGGCTCAGGATGAAAAGCCGGTCCTGGGGAAAGGGTCTGGACTTCCGAGGACGCCGTCCCCAAAAAACAGGACGTCGCATGTCTGGGTCTCCTTCTCCTCCTCCTCCTCCTCCTCCTCCTTCTCCTCCTCCTCCTCCTCCTCCTTCCTCCTCCTCCTTCCTCCTCCTCCTTCCTCCTCCCTCCTCCTCCTCCCTCCTCCTCCCTCCTCCTCCTCCTCCTCCTCCCTCCTCCTCCTTCTCCTCCTCCTCCCGGTGCGGCCTGCCCGGGTGTGTTTGGGGGGAGCAGCTTCCGGGCGGACTTCCCCCCCAAAGACGATCTGACCGCGTCGTGAGAACAGGAAGGACGGAAGGTATCCGGCCATCTTCGGCCTCGGGGCGCCCCCCGCCGGGCCTCGGGGCTGTCAGAGAATGCCCCGGGACGAAAAACTCGTCTCCGAGAAGGGGGTCGGGACTTCCAGGGGCCCCGTGCGTACTGATAAAACCAAGACGTCGCCTGTCTGGGTCGAATTAGGCAAGCTCAAGCAGCGGAGCTGTAGCGTTCTACAGTCGACCCGCATCATAAGGATGCGCGGTAAGGATGCAAAGGACCTTGGAAGACCGTTTCGAAGCTTTTCGAGCGGGGCGGAGCCAACGAAAATGCCAAGGATGGAGCGAGGAGGCAAGGATGCAAGGGTACCCTTGGGAAGGGCGCTCATCCTTACCATGCGGGTCGATTGCAAGGAAAGAAGCATCCGACTCAGTACAAAGTGGCAGCGGGTTTGGGGAGCAAGTTGTGTGGAATAGGACGCGCAAGAAGTTGGCGAAAGCTGAAAAGCCTCTTCCTCGCGTCCTGGTCCTCCTCGTCCTTCTCCTGCCCCCGGCGGATCTGCAAAGGTCAAGCGCAAGAGCACATTTGACCCCTGGGCACTGGCCCAAAGGGGGCCCCACCACGCCCTCTCTCGCCGCGGGGACTAGCTCCGCAGCGCGCGCACCGCTCCGCAGAAGGAGAGGTATGGGAAGAGGTACCTTTTCTGTCCTTGACCAGGCTGCTGGGCGCCACGGCCCGTAGCGTCAGGGAAGAGGCACCTCCTGCTCCTTCTCGTCCTGCTGGTCCTCCTCCTCCTCCTCCTCCTCCTCCTCCTGCCCCTCCTGTCTTGAAATCTTCTCCGAAGTCTCGAGTTTCGCAGACGTGGCTGGAGGGCTTGACCCACAAGATCCAGAGTTTCAAATCTCCTTGGTCGTCGGCGGTGCCGCCGGCAGAGGTTGGGTGGGAATTTCGTGCGAGCTCTGTACTGGCCATGCTGCTAGATTTGCAAATTATCCCGCCCGCAAGGCGTTGGCGGTGGAGGGGGTGATCCGAGCTTCCGACCGCCGGGCCCTCTTCGAGCGTGAGCCAGAGGCGCCTTGGTGCAAGCCGATCTTCTGGCGAGCTCTGGGATCCCAATGTTGCACGGTGTGTCCGAGAGGAGATGCTGGACCAAGCGGCGCCAGCGCACGCCGAGGTCGCTGATGTCAGGCTGGCGCTCGCAGCAGCGCAGGTTGAAGCAGCATGGCTTGTCACAGTCAGGAAGTTGCCAGAGACGTGGCCACCCCGACGGGTCCCTTTTGCACAGACGCCACGCCTGCCCCGCCATCGCCAGCCCGAGGAGCGCGAGAGCTCCGGAGTCTTCCGTCGGGTCCGAGCGGCGCGGGTCGAGGAGCTGGGCCGCCCGACGTGGGGGAGCGCTTCGCCCGAGGTGTCTTCCAGATTCCCCCTCGGGGCTGTCGGAGGTCCTCGCGGAACCCGAGCACTGCATCTGCTGGGGGAACACGCCTGACTTGGGCCTCCCCGCAAGGCTACCGTTGACAGACGGTCCGGCCTGGTGGGCCGACTGCCTGGTCAGTGGATCGTTTTGGCATAGCGACGGCGGCGGCGGTCGGTCTTGCGCCATCAACTGTAGCCCGCGTCGAGCCTGCTGTGGCGGGGAGGACTTTGCAATCAGTATGCTCACGCAGATAGCCCCCCCCCCCCACCTGTGACGTGTACTCGGACTGTGCTGGCACTGTGGGTCCGGACTGGCCAGGGGAACGGGGTTGGGGCGGGGAGCACTAACCCTCGAGCGCATGTTTGGAGCCAGATTTGGGCCAGCTCCCACAGTGGGAGTATTAATATTATACAAAAGGGAAATCCGAATCAATGGATGCATTGAGATGGGATCGATAACAAAATCGATGAGAAGATCGACCAAAGGAAAATCATAATCAATGGATGTATTGAGATGGGATCGATAACAAAATCGATGAGAAGATCGACCAGGAACCCGGGAACCCAAAACCCACCGAAACCGGCGCGGAACCAATGACCAGGAACCGGGGATCCCGGAAGCGGGAACACGGGAACCAAGCCAGCTACCAAAATCGGCGGGAAACTTTCGCCAAATCTTTCAATTTCTGCTAGGACCCCTTCAGTGACTAATGCTCACTGTTCGCGTGCTGACATTGATTCAGGACTCACCACGGAGATGTGAGCGTGCTGCGAATCAGACGGCAGATGAGCTGGCGAAGCGCAGCGCAACCCTGCACGTTGTCGACCCTACTCTGCGTGAGCTCTGGAGAAGGCTTCAGGTCTGTGCGCATGAGATTGCCGAGTAGGCTGCAGAGGCCCACGTCCTTAGCCTACCTGGCGACCGCTCAGCGTCCCAGGGTGCGGTTGGCCCCGAGGATGCGGCCAGCCCCGACCAGGAGCCGCCAGATTAGCGCGACAAGGAAGGAGGGGCGGAGCTTGGGAGCGGGGCTGGGCCTGCGTGGGGCGAGTTCGGCGTCAACATCCCCTGTTGCAGACCGATCTTGAAACAAACACCTCTCGAAGATGATTCATCCTCCTCTGTTCGTGCTGCGGAGCTGTCAGCTCCGACTGGAAGCTCTCGCCTGGGTTTCGAGGTTTTTGCAGCGGGTACCTGGGGAGGGGGACGACTGAGCGGCTCAGGCGCATAGACCTGGGCCAACTTCCCCAATACAGGTGTGCCTTTGTCGTCCCCACGTTGTGCTGCCTGCTGACCGCCTGGCGCTGCAGGGGAGGCGGCAAACCAGCCCGCCCCGCCGCCGCTGCCGAGTCTGTCTCAGTGGTTGGGGCGGGGGGACGTGGGTGGAAAGCCGACCAGCCATAGCTGGGGGAGCTGTGGTCCTTACCCCCCTGGGGGAACCCATCGCGTCGACGATCTCTCGAGAGGGGTGTCGAAATCGATGGGTCCCCCCAGGGGGCGTAAGGACCACAGCTCCCCCGGCTGTGGCTGGCCTGGACAGGGTGTCCCGAGCGTTCGGAATCACGGCCGACGACCGCCCACGTGTGCAGGGCCTGGGTCGCCAAGCGGTCGAGAGGGCCTCTGCTGGATCACGAGGGCTTCGGGCGAGCCTGTTTCACGGCCTTGAAGGCCAACCCAGGCCAAGCCAAACCTGGCTCTCCTCCCCCTCCCTCCTCTCTTCTCCCCCTCATCCTCGCACGTCGCCGCAGGCGGCCACGTGCTCGTGTACGCCGCGCCGCGGGCCTGCCGCGCACGTGACCGATCCTTCCGAACCTCCGTAAGAGGCGCAAGCGCCCGAACCACCTCTGGAAAGTAAGAGGCGCTGGTGGCTTGAACCCTTTCCTCCTCCTGCTCCTCCTGCTGCGATCCACCCAGAGATCGCAATCCCACAACGCATCCACCTTACTATACACTCGCGCCGTGCCCTCACCCGCCGGGAGCTGCAGGGCCCCTACCACCCGTGACGGCGGGGCGGGGGCGAGGAGGCGGAGGGGCCATGGGAAAATTTGGGGGGGGGCCCTTGCCTAGAGGGCGCTATGGAGTTGAGCGGCCCGGGTCAACTCCAGAGCCTCAGGCCCCACTTCCTCCCAGTGGGCTCCGCGCCGATGGGGGATGGGGGGGAAGGCGAGGGGGAGGGCGGGAGACGGGGGGGCTGTGGAGCAGGTTGAAGACGAGGACGGGGGGATGACGAATGGGGGAAGGGAGGGCGAGGAGGAGGAGGAGGGCGAGGAGGCGGGAGGACGAGGAGTAGGCGGGGGAAATGGACGACCACAACAGCAATGACAGCAGCCGTTTGGAGACTGTTGTTCGCCCATCGTTGTTCGCGCGCCGCTCGGCATGTACAGCCACAAACCCTCGATGCCCGCCTCTCCGTGCTCAATCGTAGCCCCTCGGGAGGGCATCGAATCCACGCCTGCCACGTGTAAGTGGCACGGCCCCTGCACCAGAAAGAGGAAGGATAAGATGACGACAGAGAGAGAGGGAGAGAGAGACAGACAGACAGACAGACAGACAGACAGACAGACAGACAGACAGACAGACAGACAGACAGACAGACAGACAGACAGACAGACAGACAGACAGACAGACAGACAGACAGACAGACAGACAGACAGACAGCCAGGCAAAGAGAGAGAGAGACAGAGAGAGAGAGCAACCGAGGTAGGGAGGAGGTACGAGGAGGCTGCAGCGCTGAGATGCAAACAAGGACGCCGATGCATGCTTTGGAAAAGTGCGCGCGGCCAGCGCACAGGGCGCAAAGTCCCTGAGACCCGCGCGGGATCGCCTCGAGCTGCGCGAAACTGCAAGAACGGCCGCGCGGGCGCCTTCGCGCCGACATGGCCAGAGGCGACCGGAACAAGAACACCAAACAACGCCAGTCGCGCACCTCCGTTGCTCTTACAACGGGCGCGACGCCAAGCAGAGATCTCGCCCGCGCACCGCGCGCGACTCTGGACGTCCCGCGCGGTTCAAAACGCGCCCCAAGAACGCGCCGAGCGGCCAATTTGTTGAGCCAAAGTGGCAGTGGCAGAGGAGATGGCCTATGGCTGTGATAGCACTGGCGATGGGGCGGGATAGTGGCAAACCCTTGTAGTCCTGACGCGAATGGGAGAGGAGGGATGAAGCTGAACGCGCGCAGCGTCTTGGTTCCATTTGAAAGCTTGTCGCGGAATCGAACATCTGGCATCTGAATACTATCACAGATTCCCCTGCCTGGTACATCTGAAGCGTCGGTTGGCTTGACCTAGTCTTGGGGAATGCGCGACTGCGCCACGAAGATTCGCGGTTACATACGCGCGGTGTGGAATCTCGCGCGGCTTTTTGTTTCACAATGTCGCGCGACCCTGATTTCGTCGTTTTGGCTCGGGACATCCTTCCACTTTGCGCATGCGTGCCAGGAGTCTAACTTGTGATGCGATAGCGTGTCGTTTGGGTGCTAGTTTGGTTATGCGTGTTGGTTATAGGTTGGTTATGTTGGTTATGGTTTTGTTATTCCGTACCTAGGCTCTGCCTAGAAGGGTTCGTACCCTGTGTGCTTAAAGAGCCGGGCAGTGCTAATCGCCCCTGGCGGTTCCCCCAGTGACGGCCCTTTAGCTTAGCGTTGCTTATCTCATCTTAGCTTAGCCTATTCCCTACTTAGGCTCTGCCTAGAAAGGTTCGTACCCTGTGTGCTTAAAGAGCCGGGCAGTGCTAATCGCCCCGGGCGGTTCCCCCGGCATCCGCCCCGCGATTCCCCCAGTTACGTCCCCTTAGCTTAGCGTTGCTTATCTCATATTAGCTTAGCTTATGTCATCTTAGCTTATCTTCATATTAGCTTCGCTGAGCTTTAACATAGCAGAGCACAGCATGGCATAGCGTAGACTAGCATAGCGCAGCACAGCATATCATGGCATAGCCCAGCATGGCATAGCATAGCGCAGCATAACATAGCATAGCATAGCATAGCGCAGCACAGCACAGCACAGCGCATCATAGCATAGCATAGCATAGCATAGCAGAGCAGAGCATAGCGCATAGTATAATAGCATAGCACAGCACAGCATAGCACAGCGCAGCATGCCATAACATAGCTTAGCATATTACAGCATAGCATATCATAGCGCAGCATAGCATAGCATAGCATAGCATAGCATAACATAGCGCAGCATAGCATGGCATAGCATAGCATAGCAACTCATGCTGCTTTCCTAGGGGCTCCAACTTCTAGGTAGGGTCGCACCGGGGTAATGTATGGAACCTGCTTCGTTAATTTTGATTTGTGGCATTGTTATTGTTGTTCTGGGCTCCATCACGTGTTGTTCTATGTCTCCAGCTATGTGCGCTCGACGTGTACATCTCTTCTGTGGATCTGTCACTGTGGTCTCGTATGTCGTGCGCACGTGGTGCTGACGCGCACGCACCGTTCAATGGAAGCCTACCTCCGTGGTACTGCGCTTGCATGCTCCTCGTCCTCGCTGCTCCTGCTCCTCATCGTCGCACTCCCCCCTTCTCTCCCCGCTGCTGCTGCTGATCCTCCTCCTCCTCATTCCTCGTATTCCAGCCCCCTGCAGAGCGCCGATAGCTACTGATCCCTGGTTTCAGGCAGCGGTCGCAGACTTCGCGCGACGTGAGGGCGTCGCGCAGGCGTCGCGCGAAGTTCTCGGATCGGGGCGCGGAATTCTGGAACAGGCCCACAATCGCCTACCAGCGCCTTAACACAGGGTCGCAGTGGGTATGCGTAAAAACTTGGCCCCTGCATCCCCTAGGGGTGAAAATTCAACCGACCATTCGGCGTGCGTGAGAAGCAGTCGTCGTCTTCGCCGTCGCCGTCACCGTCGCCATGGTCGTCGCCTATCCCAAGGAAATTCAGGAGCAAAGAAAAGGAGGGTCGTAGGCCCTCAATCGCGTTTCCCCCAAGACCCGCTCCCAGACATCCGTTGATCCCCCAGACAAGCTTTCCGTCCTGAGTCGGGAACGATCCGGGTACTCCCGGAACGCACTCGGCGAGGCGCAGCCGCTGGCGAGCTTCCAAAGGCTGGAAGACCGCCGAGAGACGACGAAGACGCCCGAAAACCTCAAACCTCAAACCCGAAACTCCCCCCCCTCGATCGCCGGCAATGGACGCCGCGCAGTGACGTCGTCGTCATCATCGTCGTCGTCATCGTCGTGGTCATCGTTGTCGTCGTCGTCATCATCGTCTTCGTTGTTGTCGTCGTCGTCTGTCGTCGTCGTCTGTCGTCGTCGTCTGTCGTCGTCGTCGTCGTCTTCGCCGTCGTCGTCTTCGACGTCACCGCCGCGTGCTCATCTACTCGTCGTCGTCGTCTGTCGTCGTCGTCGTCGTCGCCGTCGTCATCGTCGTCGACGTCGTCTTCGTCGTCGTCGTCGTCGTCGTCGTCTGTCGTCGTCGTCATCGCCGTCACGGCCGCGTGCTCAGCTCCTCATCGTCGTCGTGGTCGTCGTGGTCGTCGTCTGTCGTCGTCGTCCTCTGTCGTGGTCGTCGTCGTCTGTCGTCTGTCGTCTGTCGTCTGTCGTTGTCGTCTTCACCGTCGTCATCGCCGTCACGGCCGCGCGCTCACCTCCTCCTCGTCGTCGTCTGTCGTCGTCGCCTGTCGTCGTCGTCGTCTGTCGTCGACGTCTGTCGTCGTCTGTCGTTATCGTCGTCGTCGTCGACTTCGCCGTCGTCGTCATCGCCGTCACGGCCGCGTGCTCACCTCCTCGTCGTCGTCGTCGTCTGTCGTCGTCGTCGTTGCGTCGTCTGTCCTCGTCGTCTGTCGTCGTCGTCGTCAGTCGTCGTCTTTCGTCTGTCGTCGTCGTCGTCGCCGTCACGGCCGGTTCAACACCGTCACGGCCGCGTGCTTACCTCCTCGTCGTCGTTGTCGTCGTGATCGTCGTCTGTCGTCGTCGTCGGTCGTCGTCGTCGTCTGTCGTCGTCGTCTGTCGTCAACGTCGTCGTCGTCGTCGTCGTCGTCTTCGCCGTCGTCATCGCCGTCACGGTAGTGTGCTCATCTCCTCGTCGTCGTCCTCGTCGTCTGTCGTCGTCGTCTGTCGTCGGGTTGTCGTCGTCGTCTGTCGTCGCCGTCGTCTGTCGTCGTCGTCGTCGTCGTCGCCGTCGTCGTCATCGCCGTTACGGCCGCGTGCTGACCTCCTCGTCGTCGTCGTCGTCGTCGTCTGTCTGTCGACGTCGTCGTCTGTCGTCGACGTCGTCTGTCGTCGTCGTCTTCGTCTTCGACGTCGTCGTCATCGCCGTCACGGCCGCGTGCTCATCTCCTCCTCGTCGTCGTCGTCGTCGCCGTCGCCGTCGTCGTCGTCGTCTTCGCCGTCGTCGTCATCGCCGTCACGGCCGCGTGCTCACCTCCTCGTCGTCGTCGTCTGTCGTCGTCGTCGTCTGTCGTCGTCGTCTGTCGTCGTCGTCTGTCGTCAACGTCTGTCGTCGTCGTCGTCTTCGCCGTCGTCGTCATCGCCGTCACGGCCGCGTGCTGACCTCCTTGTCGGCGTAGTCGTCATCATCTGCCCTCGTCTGTCGTTGTCGTCGTCGTCTTCGTTGTCTGTCGTCAACCTCGTCGTCGTCGTCGTCGTCTGTCGCCGTCGTCGTCATCGCCGTCACGGCCGCGCGCTCACCTCCTTGTCGTCGTCTGTCGTCGTCGTCGTCTGTCGTCGTCGTCGTCTTCGCCGTCGTCATCGCCGTCACGACCGCGTGCTCATCTCCTCGTCGTCGTCGTCTGTGGTCGTCGTCGTCTGTCGTCGTCGTCGTCTTTCGTCGTCTGTCGTCATCGTCGTCGTCGAAGTCTGCAACGTCGCCGTCATCGTTGTCACGGCCGCGTGCTCACCTCCTCGTCGTCGTCGTCGTCGTCGTCTGTCGTCGTTGACTGTCGTCGTCGTTGTCCGTCGTCGTCGTCGTCCGTCGTCGTCTGTCGTCGTAATCGTCGTCGTCGTCGTCTTCGCCGTCGTCGCCACTGCCGTCACGGCGGCGTGCTCACCACCTCATCGTCGTCGCCGTCGTCTGTCGTCGTCGTCTGTCTTCGTCGTCGTCTTCGCCGTCGTCATCGCCGTCACGGCCGCGTGCTCACCTCCTCGTCGTCGTCGTCGTCGTCTGTCGTCGTCTGTCGTCGTCGTCGTCTGTCCTCGTCGTCGTTCTCGTCGTCGTCGTCTTCGCCGTCGCCGTCATCGACGTCACGGCCGCGTGCTCACCTCCTCGTCGTCCTCGTCTAACGTCAGTCGTCGTCGTCTGTCGTCGTCGTCTGTCGTCTGTCGTCGTCGTCTTCGTCTTCGCCATCGTCGTCATCGCCGTCACGGCCGCGTGCTCACCTCCTCGTCGTCGTCGTCGCCGTCGTCTGCCGTCGTCGTCTGTCGCCGTCGTCGTCTGTCGTCGTCTGTCGTCGTCGTCTCCCTGTCGTCGTCGGCGTCGCCGTCGTCGTCATCGCGGTCAGGGCCGCGTGCTCACCTCCTCGTCGTCGTCGTCGTCATCGGTGTCTGTCGTCTGTCGCCGTCGTCTTTCCTCGTCATCTGTCGTCGTCGTCTGTCGTCGTCTGTCGTCGTCGTCGTCTTCGCCGTCGTCGTCAACGCCATCACGGCCACGTGCTTATCTCCTCGTCGTCGTCGTCTGTCGTCGTCGTCATCCGTCTGTCGTCGTAATCGTCGTCGTCGTCTGTCGTCGTCGTCGTCTGTCGTCGTCGTCTTCGCCGTCGTCGTCATCGCCGTCACGGCAGCGTGCTCACCCTCGTCGTCGTCGCCGTTGGCTGTCGGCTGTAGTCGTCTGTCGTCTGTCGTCATCGTCGTCGAGGTCTGTCGTCCGTCGTCTTTCGTCTGTCGTCGTCGTCTTCGCCATCGTCGTCATCGCCGTCACGGCCGCGCGCTCACGTCGTCGTCGTCGTCGTCTTCTTCGTCGTCGTCTGTCGTCGCCGTCGTCTGTCGTCTGTCGTCACCATCGTCTTCGCCGTCGTCGTCTTTGACGTCACGGCCGCGTGCTCACCTCCTCGTCGTCGACTTCGTTTGTCGTGATCGTCGTCGTATGTCGTCGTCGTCGTCTGTCATCGACGTCTGTCGTCTGTCGTCTGTCGTCTGCCGTCGTCGTCGTCGTGTTCGCCGTGGTCGTCTTCGCCGTCGCGCCCGCGCGCTCACCTCCTCGTCGTCGACGTCGCCTGTGGTCGTCGTCGTCGTCTGTCGTCTGTCGTTTGTCATCGACGTCGTCGTCGTCGTCTTCGCCGTCGTCGTCATCGCCGTCACGGATGCGTGCTCACCGAATCGTCGTCGTCGTCGTCGTCGTCGTCTGTCGTCGTCGTCGTCTGTCGTCGTCGTCTGTCGTGGTCGTCTTCCCCGTCGTCGTCATCGCCGTCACGGCCGCGTGCTCACCTCCTCGTCGGCATCTTCGTCATCATCTGTCCTCGTCTGTCGTCGTCGTTGCCGTTGTCTGTCGTCAACGTCGTCGTCGTCTTCGCCGTCGTCGTCATCGCCGTCAGGGCCGCGTGCTCACCTCCTCGTCGTCGGCGTCGTCTGTCGTCGTCTTTTGTCGTCGTCGTCGTCTTCGCCGTCGTCGTCATCGCCGTCACGGCCGCGTGCTCACCTCCTCGTCGTCGTCATCGTCTGTGGTCGTCGTCGTCTGTCGTCGTCGTCTGTCGTCATCGTCGTCGTCGAGATCTGCGTCGTTGTCACGGCCGCGTAAGCGCCTCCTCGTCGTCGTCGTCGTCTGTCGTCGTCGTCTGTCGTCTGTCGTCGTTGTCCGTCGACGTCGTCGTCTGTTGTCGTCGTCTGGCGTCGTCGTCATCTGTCGGCAGTCGTCTGTCGTCATCGTCGTCTTCGCCGTCGTCGTCTGTCGTCGTCGTCGTCAGCGTCGTCGTCGTCGTCTGTCGTCGTCGTCTTTGTCGTCGCCGTCGTCGTCATCGCCGTCACGGCCGCGTGCTCACCTCCTCGTCGTCGTCTTCGCCGTCGTCGTCGTCTTCGCCGTCGTCGTCGTCTTCGTCGTCTGTCGTCGTCGTCGTCTGTCGTCGTCGTCGGTCGTCTGTCGTCTTTCTTCGTCGTCGTCGTCTTCGCCGTCGTCATCGCCGTCACGGCCGCGCGTTCACCTCCTCGTCGTCGTCGTCTTCGTCGTCTGTCGTCGTCGACTGTCGTCGTCGTCGTCGTGGTCGTCGTCGTCGTCGTCGTCGTCCGTCGTCGTCGTCTGTCGTCGTCGTCTTCGCCGTCGGTCGTCATCGCCGTCACGGCCGAGTGCTCAACTCCTCGTCGGCGTCGTCGGCTGTCGTCGTCGTCGTTTGTCGTCGTCTGTCGTCGTCGTCGTTGTCGTCTGTCGTCTGTCGTCTGTCGTCGTCTTCGCCGTCGTCGTCATCGCCGTCACGGCCGCGTGCTCACCTCCTCGTCGTCTGTCGTCGCCGTCGTCTGTCGCCGTCGTCGTCATCGCCGTCACGGCCGAGTGCTCACCTCCGCGTCGTCGTCGTCTGTCGTCGCCGTCGTCTGTCGTCGTCCTCGTCGTCTGTCGCAGTCGTCGTCATCGCCGTCACGGCCGAGTGCTCACCTCCGCGTCGTCGTCTGTCGCCGTCGTCTGTCGTCGTCGTCGTCGGCTGTCGTCGTCGTCGTCGTCTGTCGTCGTCGTCCCCCGGCAGAGCGGCGGCGCCTGCGCCGCGAGCCACTCGGCGGCCACGCCGCCGCCGAGCAGCGCGTCGCCCACGTCCGCCAGGGCGCCCGCCGCGCGGAGCGCCTCGAGCACCTCGCGGCGGGGGAGCTCTGCGCGCCGCACGGCTCCCTCGCTGCTGCCCCTTCGCTTCGCTCCCCCTTGCGCCCTCGGTGGCGCGGGGGCGGAGGAGGAGGAGGAGGAGGAGAAGGAGGAGGAGGAGGAGAAGGAAAACGAGGAGGAGGAGGAGGAGGAGGAGGAGGAGGAGGAGTGGACACATACGATCAGAAGTCAGGGGCACACTTTTTGTAGATAATTGTGGGTCCTAGGGTTCCCCGGAGCCTCTGTGGGTCTTTGGGCCATCGGGGGATAAGCAATCTCCAGGGGGCACCCGATGACAGGCCGTTCTCTTATTTGACATGCCTACTGTTGGGCCTGAGGACAACTATCTAGCCTTAAGTCGGGCGTGTCCCCCTACAACGAAAAGTAAAAAACATTCCAAAACGGCAAAAACAAATATTCAGAAATTAGTCCCCATACTATTTTTCGACTAATTCTGAATATTCCTCCTGTAGAGGAACGGGCCCGACTTAAATCTAGCCTCTGGAGCGAAGTATTCGCATCCGTTCTCGACCCCCCTGGCGCCAAGAGTTGGTGCAGCAGTGCAGCGCAGGTGCGTGCATGGAGCGCGCGTCGATCGATCGCTGGATGGAAAGGGTGGGGGGGGAGGGAGGGAGGTCCGTCCCCACACTCCCTCCCTTCCCTCCGCGGAAAGAATCGCGACGGCCAGCGTTTCATCAGGTGCGGCCACTGCGGGGGGCTCGCTTTCGGGTGCCGGGGCCGCAACACAAGGCCGCTCAGGAGGAACTGCCACGCAGGAGCGGCCTGAGGCTGAGAGCCACGGGATGCCCAGGCCGTGAGGAGAAGTCCTGACGTCGGAGGAGAAGCAGAACAGCAGCAGAGCGGCCCGTGGGGGAGGCGGGTGACCCGCCTGCCCTGGCCAGGCGACCGGCCAAGATGGCCAGCAACATGTGGTGGCATTTGGAAGCCGCTGCGCGGTGTTCCAGAACAGAACAGCTGCGGCGCGGCGTGACGCACGCTGAGATTCAGACGCCACACAGCCGCCACCCACGATCGTTTTGGGCACGAGTTGACGGGGGACGGTATATGGTGGGGAACACACGTGCCCACGTGCCCTGTCTGGGCCTTGAAACCCCCCCGCTGCCTCCCCCCCAATTCCTCGCCCCCCCAATTGACGGCCCTCCGATCGTTGGCGGGGCGGGCCTAAGCGGAAGACATGCTGGGACAACCCGAATATATGCTCATCGCGGCTCAGGCGGGGAGGGGGGGCCCTTGCGAGGACGCGGAGGATCCCGAACAGGCCCGCGGTCGCGAGACTGGAACCAGGTGCTGCACGGCGTGCAAAGGTGGGCGCCTCACACTGGCCCGGCGGCGATCCAGCCTCGGATCAAGCGCTGCTTCGCCTGCAGTGTCGGGCCCCAGCTCGGCCCCCGCTTCGCGTCCCACTCCAAGACCAAGCGCGCGCGCCTTCGCATCGCTGCCGCGGGCCGGCCGCGGTCGCTCAAGATATCCAGAAAAACTTGCGACCGACCCCTCCCGCGGCGCTGGGCAGGAAGCAGGCGCTCGAGAGCCGCGCGAGGCGTGGCCCCAGCTGGCCCGGGGCCCGCCCCTAGGGCCTGCGCTTCGGAGTCGGGCTGCAGGCGGTGGAACGTGTTCGGAAACGCAGCCCTCTTTCCGATGCCCCTGAGTGGAGGCGTCGAACATCCGCCGACCACGCAGCTTTGTCTTGCTCGGTGCGCACCACTCTATGACCTGGTCAAACGAAGGGCCGCTGCGGCGCAGCGTGGGGAGCTCGGACTTGAGCGCCTCCAGCCCCCCCTGGAGAGCGGCCTGGCGGACGCGCTCGACGAGGGCGGACTGGCTAAACGCGAAGAAGAGCCGCCCCTGGGGCGTGTTCTGTCGCGGCCAGCTGGCCAACTCAGCGCCGGGTCAATGGGCCGCTCGAAGTCTAGCGCATCCACCGCGACGGGCTCGTCGAACTGGCGCGTCTGGCTCGCCATCGTCGCCTCGAAGGGGCGCAGCGCCGGGGGCGGCTTCCCGCGCGGCTGCCTTGCAAGGGCGGCGCCGCTCTCTCGCGCGTCAGCCTGGGGCTCTCGCCGGACCTGAAGCATCCGTGGGAGGCAGGCGCCGCCCGCCCCGCCGACGCCCAGTTGCCGCCCGTCACCACCTGCTCCGCGATCAGCGCCACCGCTTCCCGCGACAGGGCGACAAGGGCAGCCGCGCCCGCCCCGGGGCGAGACGCTTCCAGCCCCGCAGGGCCCGCCCCGCCCGCGGAAGGCGACGCACGCCGCCCCGTCAGAGACGGGAAGGTGGAACTTCGTCGCGGCCGCAATGCGCGACCCCACGTTCGACGGCCAGCCGGTGCTGCACCCCTGGCAGCAAGCGCGGGGCGGCGTCGCGGCCAACAGACGCCAAGGGCACAAAGGTGGCAGGTGGCCGTAGAACCTGGCAGTGGTTCTCATCCCGCATGCCAGTTGCAACTAACTCCCCAGCTCTGCTGGCTGTTCTGGCTTGCGTACAACAGCCTCGGCCAAGAAAGGATGTTCCTTGGATCTCTGGCATCACAAATTATATTCTCGAAGGGCCCAGCCGTATGCAGACGTGAGTATCGCAAAGGCAGGTGGGCTGAAGGAAAGAGCTCCCTATGGGGCCACGAGGCGTGCGGGAGGAGAGCCAAAACGGGCGCGGCGCCGCCATGCGGGCGCTGGCCTGGCGCCGCTGTTGGAGCTCCCTGCGGGGCCCCGCGAAGCGTGCAGGAGGGACGCAAAACTGGGGCGGTGCCGCCACGCGGGCACGGCCACTGGGGCGCGTACCCCCCCCTCAGGGGGCCACGAGCCGTGAGAGGGCAGGGGCAGGGATGGGGAGGAAGGGGGAGAGGAGAAGAGTGGAGGGGAGGACAGGGGGACACGCGGGGTGCTGCAGACTCGAAACGAGCACACGATACCACAGGATGGCAGGGAAACCGCGCAGCATCGTGAAACAAATTATGGCCCCAGTCCAAAAGCCCAATGTTCCTGCTGATTCTTCGGCCCGGATGGATCCGTGCTGGCCCTGGGGCCCGCGAGAATGCCCGGTGTGACAACAGTGCCCCGCCCCGATCTCGGGGATCTCGGCGGGGACTTCCTGCCCACGGCCCGGGCGCAGACTTCCACGGTCGGGAGCTGCTGCTCAGCGAGTCGCCGCGGCGGTTCAGGCGACACGCTGCGCCCTGCACGCGGGCAGATTGTCGCCCCGCTTAGGTCGGGCATGTCCCCCTACAGGCGGATTTTGGGCGAGAAATTTAAATTACCCCATATGTGCATCTACTCGCATGGACCTGTCCGCCGTGAGTGTCTAGGCGCAAGAGCTTTCGAATATTAACGGGCTTCAGTTGTGACGGTCTGGACATCAATCTAACTGCGAATGAATTGGAGTGTGAATGAACCTCAGTAGTACGAGCGCGTCTCTGTGCATGAGCCTGGGGTCTCCTGGGGCCTCCTGGAACCTACTGGGGCTTCCTGGGGTCTCCAGGAGCCTCTTGGGGCCTCCTGGGACCTCCTAGAGAGGTTTCGTGCCCCAGGAAAGGCGCAATATATAGCAGCAGACGTACATAAAACATTGCGGATTAGAGTCACTTTTTTTGTACACACCAGGCAGCTCGTGCAGCACGAGCCGATCCCGCCGCCAAAATGGCGCGAGCCGCGGAGCGCGGCTGGGAGGCTCCGCGAACAGCGGCCTCCACAATCAGCGTGCACGCCACGCTGCGTGGGTGTGCGCCGTCAGGTGAGGCAGCCACGCGAGCCGCCATCCACCCCGTGCCAGGCCTGAAAAGGCCTAGACCACCGAAGGCACTCCCCAAATCACTCACTCAGGCGCCTGCCCGTCTTCGGGTCCAGGCCAGCCCTGATGTTGGCAATCTTCAGGTTGCGCAGGCGCAGCGCGTTGCCAGAGGCAGCCACACACAGCCTGCCGAGCGACCTGTGCTTGCCGTTGAGCTCCTTGGCATAGGCCTTGCAACGAGTGCAGATCCTGAAGCCGTTGATGCTGAGCAGCTCGTGGCCTGCCCCACCTGCTGCCTGAGTGCCAGATCCCTCGGGCGCGTCCTCCGACATGGAGACCTGGGCGACCTCGAGACCTGCACTTGCCTGGCCGTCGGCGGGATCCGCGTCCGCCCTGCCCTCGGCCTCGCGCGCAGCGCGGGCAGCTGCCGCTGCGCGCAAGAGGGCATCGCCAGGCGAAAGATCCTGGCCGCTGCTGCTGCTGCTGGTGCCACCGCCTGCCGCCGCCGCCTCGGGGCGTTGCAGATCCTGCAAGCCCGCAGCAGGATGCTCGCGGGCGGCGTCGGCGAGCCTCGGCGCTTCCTGCTGGAGCTCGGCGTCGGGGTACGCCACGCGCTCGCCGACGTGAGCGCTCCTCGCCTCCTGCTCAAGCCTGTGCGCTGCCGCCAGCGCCACCGCCACAGCGCCTGCGGAAGCCAACGCCGACGCCGTAGGCTTGCGTCTCATGCCACTAGCCACGGGCGCAAACGGCTTGGCCACACACGGGTCCTTGAGCAGCCTCTTGATGCTGAGGTCCGCGTACGCCGTCTTGAGGCAGGCCCTGCAATGTACTCCACCTCTCGCCACCTTGACGACGTTGTGCCTTGTGATGCTGAGCGGAGGCCCCTTGTGAATCGGCTTGCAGTTCGGGTCGATGTCCAGCTTCAGGTCAGCTGCCTCGCACCCCGCACGCGCAACCCAGCGCACAACTCCGTCGAGGGTGAGCGAACGCCGCTGCCAGGCTTCGCGTAGCTCAAGCGACGCCCTCACTGCAGCTGCAACCGCCTTCGCCGTACGGTCGGCCTCCCAGTTGCCTCGCCTGTCGCGTGCAGTGATGTCTCCGTTGCGGACCATGGCCGACGTGGCGTGCGCCTTCACTTTCTGAATCGTGAGCCCTTGGGGCCCAATGCCACCGAAGTCGCCCAGAGCTGCCCAGGCGCGCCTCCATACGCATCCCCAGGCAGAGGTCGCCTTGGTGGTGCTGGCCTCGCCCCTATCCAGCAGGCCCTTGGTGACGTACGAGGCGTCGAAGGCCGCAGTGATAGGTGGCAGGCTGTGGCGAAGAAGCGCCAGGCACCCCAGGAGTTCGGCCCCGTCGATGGACTGCAATGGCCCAGGCAACGGCGTGCCCAAAGCCTTGACGGCCGACTCGGGTCCTGGGTCCCAGTTGTCGTCTCCGTCTGGCAGCTGCACCATGCCGCAAGCCCCCACCGCCAGCGAGGACCCAGCCTCGTAGACCGCCCCGTCCGAGTAGACCGTGGTGACGGAAAACGGGAACCCGTCGCCGCCCTTGACCCACTGCACGTGCGCAAGTAGGTCATCGCTTGGAGGACGCCACGCGTGGAGGGGCTCGGGCAAGACCAGCCTCTCCAGCAAGGTAGTAATGGTCACGCTGGTGCTGAAGGGAACAAGCTTGCTGACCTCGGCAGGGAGCGTCAGGCTCGGCCAGCTGTCCTGGCAGGCCGTGTGCCTGTGCCAGAGGGTGCCAGGCTGGCCAGGGTGCAACTGGCAACATGGCGCGCGGGCGATCCTTGGGGCTCCGTGGCACCTCCTGCTGTTAGGCCACTGCCCGAGGACAAAGACCGAGCGCGCGTACCCCCGCTGGCTGCAGTTGTGGGGCTCCCAGTCCTTCGCCAGGTTAGAGCTCCCCACACCCTTGGAGAACCAGCGCCGCTACGAACGTCCTCGTGAGTGCCGCTACGAACGTCCTCGTGAGTGCCGTCTGCCAGGAGCTTCATCTGCCAAGCCCTCACGTCCAGCGTGATACATTGCTTGGCGTACCATGGGGAGACCTCAAGAAAGTTGATGATCGTACCGTTCGGCCTGACGATGCGGTCTAGCGCCTTAGGGTCGTAGCCAATCCTCTTCAGCGACATGACCACCGCTCCGAGCGGACCGCGTACGTCCGCCCAGCAAGTAGCCGAGTTGGCCGCCCACTCAAAAGCTGGCTTGAGCTGCCCGATCGGCACCCACTTCTCCCACACGGCGCGCGCCAGCGTGAAGCAGGGCGCCAGCGTCGCTGCGAACAGAGGGTCGATGGTGGGCGATCCTCCCACCAACAAGCACGCCGTGAGCGACTTCCCGTGGGGATTCGGCTCGATGGCGTGCCGCACCATGCTGCGCGCCTGCTGCAACTCCGTGTTGTTGAGCCCCGTGCAGTTGATGCCGTAGAAAAGGCTGGGAGCCAAGCCTGTCGATACGATCTTAGCCGCAGTGGCCCTGCCCCGTCGTAGTCCCAGTAGCCGCCTGATGCGAGGGATGCGGAGTCGGTTTTGGGCTATGCGGTGACGCCTGACGACGCTTGACCTCCTTCCGCCCTCCGTGTAGTCGAGTGCCGAGGTTGTCGATACGATCTTAGCCGCAGTGGCCCTGAGTCCCAGTAGCCGCCTGATGCGAGGGATGCGGAGTCGGTTTTGGGCTATGCGGTGACGCCTGACGACGCTTGACCTCCTTCCGCCCTCCGTGTAGTCGATGCCGAGGTTGCGCACCTCCCTGACACCGATAGCACCTGTGGTCGAGCCCAGGTGCTTCTGGAGAGTGGCCCTCAAACTCCTGCTGCTGGCCAGCACCCGCGACTTCTTGGCGGCAATGGACAGGTTGACCTTCGCCAGCCCCTTAACCACCGCCTTAGCAGCCATGGTAAGGTCTTTGGCAACACGCTTCGACCCTCCCCACCGCTGCAGCACAACGTCGTCGACCACGACGGCAGGGGTCACCGTGGGGCAGGCGACCTTCAACTCGTCTAGCGGCGAAAGGAGCATGACCTTCATGAAGGTGGTGGCGAAGGCGTCGCCAGCCAACACCGTCTGCATAACCATCAGCTCGTCAGAGCAGCACGCCTCCAGGCTGATGACCCTGGGGAGGCGGTAGAGCGAGACCTGCAGCTTGGCCAGCCACAGTGGAAACTTGTGCTGCACGCACGCCCGCAGCAAATTGCCGTGCATGATCTGCTCGAAGGCCTTCCACCGGTCCATCATTATCGACGCCGAGGCCCAGTCCTGGCCCTTGTTCGCCTCGCTCATCATCTGGACCCATTCTGCACGAGCCTGCTGCTGCCACACTGCCCTGTCGCAACTCTTGCCCGAACTGGCCCACCAGTAGTCCCTGTCGTGCGCCGCCTCCCAGGCCTTCGCAATGCCCCTGCGGAGCCTGCCGTGAATGCGAACCACCGCGCCCAGCAGCGCGATTGGGCGGAGGCCCCCGTCCGACTTGGGAATGAAGGCCAGCTTGGTGATGAAGGATGGCCAGTCGCACTGCAACTCGATGGCGGCCAGCAAGTCAATGAGCGTCTCGATCCCAGCGTCGTCGAGCACGCCCAGCTCGCGCGGGCGCAAAGCGTCGAAGGACGAGCCACTGGAGTCCTTGAAGGTGGCGATGGCCGCTCTGATCTCACCCGCCGAAGGTCGAGCAGGACGCTCACCGAGATCAGCTGGCCACTCGAGGTCCCTCGCCGCGAGAGCGCCCCCCAGCGGCGTGGGGGCCCCTACTCCCCAATATCCTGACCACTCCGTCACGCGTGATTCTCGGCGACCCAGTCTCCGAAGCCCGCCTTCGCTTTGTCAGCGTCACGCTGCACCAACTTGTCTGCCATGGTGGCGGCGATGTAGCTCGCGACCTGCAGCTGGGGCAGATCCATGCCGTGCGCAGCCTGCGCAAAGCCCAGCAGGGCGAACTGAGCTTGCGCCGTCTCCTGCCTGGAGTCGTTCTGAAAATCGGGCTGAGCACCGCACAATCGATCGAGCGTCTTCAGCGCCCTGTATCTCTTCAGCTCCATGTCGGTCTGAGCTGCGCCCTTGAGCGCGATGGCTA
Organism: Prorocentrum cordatum; assembly: GCA_963575745.1. NCBI lineage: Eukaryota > Dinophyceae > Prorocentrales > Prorocentraceae > Prorocentrum > Prorocentrum cordatum. The sequence goes on from CAUYUJ010018460.1 coordinate 215,204, forward strand.
CGCTCTTGCACCAAGACGTGGTGGCTGTCACCCTCGGCAGCCTGGGCGCCGACGGCTGCAACACCCTGACTAAGGCCAGCCTAGGACGCCGCTCACGCCCAGCTAACTCGTGATACTCGTGCTTGAGGCCGACGGCGTCCAGCAAGTACCGCTCCGCGCTGTGAATGAAGATCTGCCACATGATGTCCAGCGAGGAGGTGGCCGCCATGCGGCCGCGTGCCTCCGCCCACCTCTGGGAGTGGTCCTCGGTGCAGCACGCCTTGGGGAGAGGGTACGGAAACTTCTTGGGAACCTTCATGACTTGCATGAACCTGTTGACCGAGCTGGCGTTGAACCTGAGCTCGACAGGGAAGTGTGGAGAGATATCCCACCCAAGCTTGATCTCCGCCTGCGCTTCCGAGATCACATGAGAGACGACAAAGTAGTCAATCACCTTGCCCGACGGCCGAATAGTGCCGTCCGCTGGCGACACCACCCTGCCACCGACGCGCCCGAGGAAGCCCGAGCACTGCAGTTCGTGGGGCTCCATGTTGAAGTCTCCCGCGATCACGAAGGGCTTGTCGATGGCGCGCACTGCCATCGCGATGCCGTCCAAAATGCTGAGGTTGTAGGCCGAAAGGCCGACGCCAACCTTCAAGTAGACGTTGAACCAAGCTAGTCCCCCAGGGAAGGGGCCAGCTACATGCGCGACTGCCGCGCGTCCTGGCGTGAGCACCGTCGGCTGCCCCGCTTCGAACTCGCCGAGGCCCGAGGACCTGGGCGCCAACTGCAAGAGGCCGCCGTGACCTGCATGCCCCGCAGCCACGTCGGTGGCTGGAGTGGCCACCGCATGCCAGCCACGCCTCTGCAGCTTGTCTGTGACCTCGCAGCACCTCTCCTGGGAAAGGTGCGTCTCCTGGACCGCAACCAGGTCGCAGCTCCTGAGACCTTCGTAGTTGAGAATGCCCTCGAACCTGCTGTAGGCGTTGGCGTTGATGGAGAGAGCTGTCCACCAGCGCCCGTGAGGGCGGCTACCCTGAGGTTCGTGGCTTCTTGACGGACCGCAAGACCTCCAGGGCGTCGCGGATCCTCTTGCGCTGCTCGTCATCATCACCACAGCTGCCAAGAAGCCCACCAGGGTCATCCTCGCCCAGGAAGTCGTCGAAGTCCTCGGCTGGTGCCCCCCCCGCTGCTGGCGCCGCTGGGGCCTCGCCTCCGCCAGGCTGAGATTCAGCTGGCTCGGGGGCGGGCACAGCGCCGCCTGCTGCGGCAGGAGATCCGCCCTGCGGGCGAACTGCCTTCGCTTCCTCGGCGAGCTCGTTGACCATCTTGGAGAGCTGCTCGAGGAGATCCTGGCCAGAGACTCCGTCGGTGTTGAGCGTGCTGAGCTTCTCCTTGATCGCGTCAGGGCTGATGCCTCCACCGTAGAGTGCGGCAGCCTCGCGCTTGGCATCTGCGAGCTCCTGCTGCAGCTGCGCGATGCCCATCTTGGTCGTGTGCAGTTGCTCCAGCGCCTTGCGAACCACCGCGGGCTCGCGCTTGAGTCGATCCTGAGCGTCAGCAAGCTGCCGAGCAAGCCCATCCACTTTCTGAGGTGCCGACTTCCCCACCAGGCCGAGAGACTGAGCACGGCGAGCAGCGTCCACTTTCCCACGAGAAGACTGCGTGAGGGTGTGCTTCGTCGCGTCCCATGTCTCCTGCGAGAATGCGGCCCAGACCTTGACCTCCTCCGCGCTGAGGGACGTGCCCGTGGAGCTCAAACATACGTATAACATCAAAGAATCGTGCTCCAGGTGAGGCCCAATCGATCGGAGCATACGTAAAACACATGGAATTGGAGCCACTCCTGTTGCCTTCTGAGGCCTCCTGCTCCTGGGGCCTCTCGGGGCCTCCTGTTGCCTTCCGAGGCCTCCTGGCGTTTCCTGTTGCCTCCTAGGGCCTCCTGTGGTTTCCTGAGGCCTTCTGGAGTTTCCTGGGGCCTCCTGGAGCCTCGTGGGACATCCTGTGGCCTCTTGGGTCTTTCTGTGGCCTCCTGATGCCTCCTGGGACCTCATGTGGTCTCCTGGGGCCTCCTGGAGCCTGTTGGAGCCTCCTGTGGCATCCTGAGAAGAATCTGCGCCCACGAGCCTGGCCACCAAAACAAGCAAACCGATCGAGACATCCTCAAAATCTGGCCCACCTGGGGGGTGGAAATGAACGCCTCGCTCGAGACATCCTCCAAATCTGCTCTCAAAGCGAAGGATGTTGGCACAGAAAACAAGCAAACCGCTCGAGACATCCCCACCAAATCCTGCGAAAGGGGCCGAGTGAAACACCCCCCCGCCGCTCCCCTTAGGAACGTGAAAATGAGCGCCTCGCTCGAGACATCCTCCAAATCTGCTCCGAAAGCGAAGGATGCTGGGACAGAAAACAGGCAAACCGCTCGAGACATCCCCACAAAATCCTGCGAAAGGGGCTGAATGAAACACCCCCCGCCGCTCCCCTTAGGAGTGCTGAAGCCACAGAATCGCCTGAGACATCCTCAACATCAGCGTGTGCGTGTGTCATCCGATGAGTGGACCTGAGTGAGTGTAGTGAATGTATGAGTACAAGTACGAGTGAGTCTGAGTGATGAGTGAGTCTGAGTGATGAGTGAGTCTGAGTGATGAGTGAGTCTGAATGATGAGTGGGTATGAGTGATGAGTGATGAGTCTGAGTCATGACTGAGTCCGGGTGATGAGTGAGTCTGAGTGATGAGTGAGTCTGAGTGATGAGTGGGTCTGAGTGATGAGTGAGTCTGAGTGATGAGTGAGTGCGTCTGAGTGAGAGGAGTGGTGTGTTCTCTCTCGTTCTCTCCTCCGGCGCGGTCCGCCAATAATTATCCACTGCGTGGAGCTCCCCATATTTGCATCTACTCGCATGGACCTGTCCGCCGTGAGTGTCTAGGCGCAAGAGCTTTCGAATATTAACGGGCTTCAGTTGTGACGGTCAGGACATCAATCTAACTGCGAATGAATTGGAGTGTGAATGAGCCTCAGTAGTACGAGCGCGTCTCTGTGCATGAGCCTGGGGCCTCCTGGGGCCTCCTGAAACCTACTGGGGCTTCCTGGGGTCTCCAGGAGCCTCTTGGGACCTCCTGGGACCTCCTAGGAAGGTTTCGTGCCCCAGGAGAGGCGCAATCTATAGCAACAGACGTACATAAAACATTGCGGATTAGAGCCACAGGAGAAGGGCAATCTATAGGAACACGCGTTAAACACACCAAGGACTCGTGCCCCAGGAAAGGCCCAATACATAGGAACATGAGTAAAACATTTAGGATTGTGTACACAGGAGAAGGACCATCTATAGAGACATACGTAGAACATCAAAGAATCGTGCTCCAGGTGAGGCCCAATCGATAGGAGCATACGTAAACACATGGGATTGGAGCCACTCCTGTTGCCTTCTGAGGCCTCCTGCTCCTGGGGCCTCTCGGGGCCTCCTGTTGCCTTCCGAGGCCTCCTGGCGTTTCCTGTTGCCTCCTGGGGCCTCCTGTGGTTTCCTGAAGCCTTCTGGAGCTTCCTGGGGCCTCCTGGAGCCTCTTGGGACATCCTGTGGCCTCTTGAATCTTTCTGTGGCCTCCTGATGCCTCCTGGGACCTCATGTGGTCTCCTGGGGCCTCCTGGAGCCTGTTGGAGCCTCCTGTGGCATCCTGAGAAGAATCTGCGCCCACGAGCCTGGCCACCAAAACAAGCAAACCGATCGAGACATCCTCAAAATCTGGCCCACCTGGGGGGTGAAAATGAGCGCCTCGCTCGAGACATCCTCCAAATCTGCTCCGAAAGCGAAGGATGTTGGGCCCAGAAACAAGCAAACCGCCTGAGACATCCCCACAAATGGCCGCGAACGAGCCCGTGCAACCACCCCTGGCGGCTCCCCTTAGGGGTGCTGAAATGAGCGCCTCGCTCGAGACATCCTCCAAATCTGCTCCGAAAGCGAAGGATGTTGGGCCCAGAAACAGGCAAACCGCCTGAGACATCCACACAAAATGGCCGCGAACGAGCCCGTGCAACCACCCCTGGCGGCTCCCCTTAGGGGTGCTGAAATGAGCGCCTCGCTCGTGACATCCTCCAAATCTGTTCCGAAAGCGAAGGATGTTGGGCCCAGAAACAGGCAAACCGCCTGAGACATCCCCACAAAATGGCCGCGAACGAGCCCGTGCAACCACCCCTGGCGGCTCCCCTTAGGGGTACTGAAACCAGCGCCCCGCCTGAGACATCCTCACAATTTGCTCTCCAAGCGAAGGATGTTGAGCCCAGAAATTCTGTGTATGAGTAAGTCTGGGTATGAGTGAGTCTGTGTATGAGTACGTCTGGGTGTGAGTAAGTCTGTGTATGAGTAAGTCTGTGTATGAGTATGTCTGAGTGTGAGTAAGTCTGAGTATGAGTAGGTCTGAGCAAGTCTGAGTATGAGCAAGTGTGAGTATGAGTAAGTCCGACAGGAGGGGAGGAGAAAAGAGGAGGAGGAAGGAGGAGTAGGAGGCGTCCAAGTAATAAAAACATAGCGTTAGTTTCCCCTTACCAGTACCAAAAAAACAGCCAGTTTGGAGTCCTTCCTCTTCGTCCTCCTTTCCTCCTACATCTCCTCCTCGTCTCCCTCTCCACCTCCATATCCCTCCTCAACGCCAGACAGATACCCCCGGACCCAAAAACGCACAAGAACAGAAAACAACATCAAGAAACCATAGGGAAACACTATGGAAAACACAACGTGCAACCACCACCAACAAACAACAACATCAAAACGACCCTGGACAGCCTACACATGCTTACAACCACAAGGAAAACAACAAACAAATTGGCGTTAGTTCCCCCTTACCAGTACACAGAAAACAGCCAGTTTGAAGTCGAAGTCCTTCCTCCTCGTACTCCTTTCCATCCCACATATCCTCCTCGTCCCCCTCTCCTCCTCCATCTCCCTCTTCAACGACAGACAGATACCCCGAACCCAAAAACATACAAACACAGAAAACAACATTAAGAAACCATAGGGAAACAATATGGAGAACACAACGTGCAACCACCACCAACAAACAACAACATCAAAACGGCCCCTGACAGCCTACCCATGCTTACAACACCAAGAAAACTAACAAAAAATGGCGTTAGTTTCCCCTTACCAGTACACAAAAAAACACCCAGTTTGGAGCCCTTCCTCTTCGCATTCCTTTCCTCCTACACCTCCTCCTCGTTTCCCTCTCCTCCTCCATCTCCCTCCTCAACGACAGACAGATACCCCCGGACCCCAAAACACAAAAGAACAGAAAACAACATCAAGAAGCCATAGGGAAACAGTATGGAAAACACAACGTGCAACCAACACCAACAAAAACAACATCAAAACAACCCCTGTCAGCGTACCCGCGCTTACAACACCAAGAAACTCAAACAACAAATTGCGTCAGTTTCCCCTTACCAGTACACAAAAAAACAGCCAGTTTGGAGTCCTTCCTCTTCGTACTCCTTTCCTCCTACACGTCCTCCTCGTCTCCCTCTCCTCCTCCATCTCCCTCCTTAACGACAGACAGATACCCCCGGACCCAAAAACGCACAAGAACAGAAAACAACATCAAGAAACCATGGGGAAACAGTATGGAAAACACAACGTGCAACCAACACCAACAAAAACAACATCAAAACAACCCCTGTCAGCGTACCCGCGCTTACAACACCAAGAAACTCTAAAACAAAAGTTGGCGTTAGTTTCCCCTTACCAGTACACAAAAAACACCCAGTTTGGAACCCTTCCTCTTCGTACTCCTTTCCTCCTACACGTACTCCTCGTCTCCCTCTCCTCCTCCATGTCCCTCCTTAACGACAGACAGATACCCCCGGACCCAAAAACGCACAAGAACAGAAAACAACATCAAGAAACCATTGGGAAACAGTATGGAAAACGCAACGTGCAACCACCACCAACAAACAACAACATCAAAACGGCCCCGGACAGCCTACACATGCTTACAACACAAAGAAAACAAAAACAAAAATGCGTTAGTTTCCCCTTACCAGTACACAAAAAACAGCCAGTTTGAAATCGAAGTCCTTCCTCCTCGTACTCCTGTCCTCCTACATATCCTCCTCGTCCCCCTCTCCTCCTCCATCTCCCTCTTCAACGACAAACAAATACCCCGAACCGAAAAAAAAACATACAAAAACAGAAAACAACATCAAGAAACCATAGGGAAACAGTATGGAAAACACAACGTGCAATCACCAACGACAAAAACAACATCAAAACGACCCCTGTCAGCGTACCCTCGCTTACAACACCAAGAAACTCTAAAACAAAAAATGGCGTTAGTTTCCCCTTACCAGTACACAAAAAAACACCCAGTTTGAAGTCGAAGACCTTCCTCCTCGTACTCCTTTCCTCCTACACCTCCTCCTCGTCTCCCTCTCCTCCTCCATCTCCCTCCTTAACGACAGACAGATGCCCCCGGACCCAAAAATGCACAAGATCAAACAACAACATCAAGGAACCATTGGGAAACAGTATGGAAAACACAACGTGCAACCACCACCAACAAACAACAACATCAAAACGGCCCCTGACAGCCTACCCATGCCTACAATACCAAGAAATCAAAAACAACAAAAAAAAATGACGTTATTTTCCCCTTACCAATACAAAAAAACAGCCAGTTTGTAGTCGAAGTCCTTCCTCCTCGTACTCACTTCCTCCTCCATCTCCTTCCTCCATCTCCCTCTTCAACGACAGACAGATACCCCGAACCCAAAAACGCACAATAACACAAAACGACATCAAGAAACCATGGGGGAACAATATGGAAAACACAACGTGCAACCACCACCAACAAACAACATCATCAAAACGACCCCTGACAGCCTACCCATGCTTACAACACCAAGAAATCTAAAAAAAAAATGGCGCTGGTTTCCCCTAGCCAGTACAAAAAAAACAACCAGATTGGAGTCCTTCCTCTTCGTACTCCTTTCCTCCTACACCTCCTCCTCGTGAAAACACTACACTATGGGAAAAACACAACGAGCAACCACCACCAACAAAAACAAAAGCAAAACGACTCCTGTCAGCCTACCCATTCTCACGCCGGCCTTTCTGCAGCCGGAGATGTAACCTTTTCAGGTGAAGCCTCCGGCCGCCGGAGATGTAACCCTTTCAGGTGAAGCCTCCGGCATCAAATCAATCAAACGGTATTCGGCTGCCGGAGATGTAACCCTTTCAGGTGAAGCCTCCGGTCAATGCAATCAGACACAGAGAAACACAAGACAACCTAAGGCAAGACAACAAACAACACTACGGAAAAGAGCAAGGAAATGCAATGAACACAAGAACACACCGGATATGTAACCCTTTCAGGTGAAGCCCCCGGTCAATGCAAGCAGACACAGAGAAACAGAAAACAACATGAGGCAAAACATCAAACAGCACTACGGAAAAGAACAAGCAAATGCAATGAACACAAGAACACGCCGGAGATGTAACCCTTTCAGGTGAAGCCTCCGGTCAATGCAAGCATACACAAATAAACAAAGAACAACATGAGGCAAACCATCAAACAACACTATGGAAAACAAGAAGCAAACACAAATAACACAAGAACACACCGGAGATGTAACCCTTTCAGGTGAAGCCTCCGGTCAATACAATCAGACACAAAGAAACAGCAAACAACCTGAGAGACAAGAGAACAAACAACACTATGGAACAGGAAAAGCAAACACAAGAAACACAAAAAAAACACCGGATATGTAACCCTTTCAGGTGACGCCTCCGACAATCATCCTCGTACTCCTGATGTTCACGGAAGCGTAACCCTTTCAGGTGACGCCTCCGGCAATCCTCCTCGCACAAGAAACACACAAACTCACCGGATATGTAACCCTTTCAGGTGAAGCCTCCAGTCAATGCAACCAGACACAGAGAAACAGAAAACAACATGAGGCAATACATCAAAAAAACACAAGAACACAAGAACACACCGGAGATGCAACCCTCTCAGGTGAAACCTCCGGTCAATGCAATCAGACACAAAGAGACAGAAAACAACCTGAGGCAACGCAACAAGCAACACTATGGAACATAACAAGCAAACACGAACAACACAAAAACACGCCGGAGGTGTAACCCTTTCAGGTGAAACCTCCAGTCAATTCAACCAGACACAGAGAAACAGAAAACAAAATGGGGCAATACATCAAACAACACTATGGCAAATAACAAACAAACACAAGAGCACAAGAACACACTGGAGATGTAACCCTCTCAGGTGAAGCCTTCGGTCAATGCAATCAGACACAAAGAGACCGAAAACAACCTGAGGCAACGCAACAAGCAACACAATGGAACACAAAACAAGCAAACGCAAACGACACAAGAACACGCCGGATATGTACCCCTTTCAGGTGAAGCCTCCGGCCGCCGGAGGTGTAACCCTTTCAGGTGAAGCCTCCAGTCAATGCAACCAGACACAGAGAAACAGAAAACAACATGGGGCAATACATCAAACAACACCATGGCAAAGAACAAACAAACACAAGAGCACAAGAACACACCGGAGATGTAACCCTTTCAGGTGAAGCCTCCGGTCAATGCAATCAGACACGAAGAAACAGAAAACAACCTGAGGCAAGACAACAAGCAACACTATGGAACATAACAAGCACACACAAACAACACAAGAACGCGCCGGATATGTAACCCTTTCAGGTGAAGCCTCCGGCCGCCGGAGGTGTAACCCTTTTCAGGTGACGCCTCCGGCAATCCTCCTCGTACTCCTGATCATCGCGGAAGTGTAACCCTTTCAGGTGACGCCTCCGGCAATCCTCCTCGTACCCCTGATCCTCACGGAAGTGTAACCCTTTCAGGTGACGCCTCCGGCAATCCTCCTCGTACTCCTGATCCTCACGGAAGTGTAGCCCTTTCAGGTGACGCCTCCGGCAATCCTCCTCGTATTCCTGATCCTCAATGAGCCCATAGAGTCCCTGCACAGTCCTCCCGTGCAAGCGGTCTCTGCTGAACCGTAGCGCCACCGACAAGCACACGAACCTGCAACCTCCGCGGTGCCAAAGAGCGCGCAGTGGCACCGGAACTATACGAACAAGAGTGAGTTGGCCTTCAACCTCGAACAACCAAAAAACAACTGGAGGGCACCGGAAACATGCAAGCTGCGAGAGTGGGCCTTCAACCTTGAACAGAGAGCGCCAGCCATCGCCCTGCCACAAGCAGCACCGCCACTGGGGGCCACCGACGGGGCCCCCAATGTGAAAAACATCCCTGCAAATGAAATATGCATTCAACCTGGAAGAACAAAAGAACGACTGGAGGGGCGGCGACGACGTAGGTCCCTGGATTTTGCCCTGGAGGTTGAGAAGCCTGAGCCCCCTGAGGCCCAGGAGCCACGGCGTGTAAGATCGTCGCGCCAGCTCCGTGCGCCCAGTGTCTTAATGGACGCATTGTCACGCCCGCTGCTCCAGACGCCGACGCGTCGTTGTCCGCAAGGACAACGACCAATATACGCAATTTGCCATTTTGGGGAAAGGTTTATCAGAACCATAGGAAGCGGCTTCCGCCTGGGACTTCCTCGCAATTCACTCACAGCCGCGGGTGAGCGCGCGGCAGTGATACGCCGTAGGCGTCTGAGGTAGCAGTCAAGGAAGGAGGGAAAGGAAGGCAAGAGAGGGAAAGGATGGAGAGGGGCGATTATCCTGGACGGGGGGGGTGTGCCCATCCGAGGGAACGGTGCACCCCCCCCCCCTCCCATCACGCTGGTTCAGACAGCGCGCTTTCCAGTTTTTCGATCCGCCCCCGCTCCG
>CAUYUJ010018460.1:227500-247500 GCA_963575745.1 Prorocentrum cordatum
GAGTGCTGAGACGAGCGAATCGCCTGAGACATCCTCCAAATCTGCTCCGAAAACGAAACATGTTGGATCAGAAAATGGCCAAACCGCCTGAGACATCCCCACAAAATTCCGCGAACGGGACCCCGTGAAATACCCCCCCGCCGCCCCCCTTAGATTGCTGAGACGAGCGAATCGCCTGAGTCTGAGTGATGACTGAGTCTGAGTGATGAGAGAGCATGAGTGAGTCTGAGTGATGAGTGAATCTGAGTGGTGAGTCTGAGTGATGAGTGGTGTGTCTGAGTGAGGACTGAGTCTGAGTGATGAGTGAGTCTTGATGAGTGAGTCTGAGTGATGAGTGAGTGGGGAATCAAAAACCCCATCTTTGGATATGGGGAATCAAGAACCCCATCTTAGGATATGGGGAATAACTTACGTGTGTGTCTGAGTGATGGGTGTGGTGTTCTGTCCTGTTCTGTGTCCTTCCGGCGCGGTCCGCCAATAACAAGAACCCCATCTTTGGATATGGGGAACAAGAACCCCATACTTAGGATATGGGGAACAAAGACTAGAAAAATCGCTCCCGGACCATTCTTTATCATTTATGTTTGACAGTATTCCTCCCGTAGAGGGACAGGCCCGACTTCACGCTCCGCTCCGCGGGGCGGGGCGCTGCGAAGGGCTCGGGGCGCGGACGTCTGCGGGCCAGGACGTGGACGGCGTGTCGCGTCGCAGCGCGGTGGGCCTGGACCTAGCGGCGCGACGCGGCAGGCCAAGCTCTCGGGGTCCGGGTGCAGTGCTCTTGCCCTCCTTTGGCGGCGCGCGCCAGGGGGTGTGGGGAGGGGGGAGGGCTTCTTAGAAGGAGGCTGCTTCTTAAAAGGCGCCGGCCTCACATCGAGAGAGAAGGCCCGCGACTTCTAAGAAGCTGGGGGGCTCCTAAGGAGCCCTCCCCCCTCCCGCCACCCCCCTCTGCGCGTGGCTGACTCCTGGAACCATGAGAGCCTAGCGTTCCAACTGTTTCACGCCAGGCGTTCTCGTTCACTCTCGGGGCCCGGGAGAGACTCTCACACAGATCGAGCCAGCCCGGAAAATGGCGCAGAAAGCTGGGGTCTGGGGCTCCTGTCGTGATTTGTCACGACGTTTCCATGTGTTTGTGATGTCGGATCTCAGGGGATGTCAGGGTTAGAGCAGGGACCGACCGTCCCGGCATTCCTATAGTCATACCACGAAACATTCTTGGAACCCAAAAATGCTCTAAGAACACAAACAATGTTCTTAGAACATAAGCCCGATGTGTTAAAACAAGACAGTCCCAGCCAGAAATGTTCTAAGAACATTTCGTGGGAACCACAAACATTTCTTATAACATTGTTTGGTAGGGCTATAGGCGAGCCGGGACGCTTCGCCACTGCTTGAAGGGTGCTCCTCCCTCTCCCCCGCACGCGGGCCTCCAGCAGCAGCTCCGCCCGGCAGTCGAAGTGGCAGCCGCCGTCGGACAGCCCGCTCAGCCCCATCGCGCCCACCTGGGAAGGGGTTGCCGACCCCTGCGCGGACGCTGGGGCAGTGCCAAGGGGGGGCACCACTGGCTGAAGCCTCCTAGATGGGGTCCGAGTAGATGGGGTCGGGGGATCGCGCCACATCGCCCCTTCATGGTCGATGCATCGGCGATGCACCGGCGCCATCGGCGTGGAGAAACCTCGGCTCCACATCGAGCAGCATCGTCGATGCATCGCCGATGCGGAGCGATCCTTCGGGCCCATCGGCATCGAGGAGGAGGAGGGAGGAGGAGGAGGAGGAGGAGGAGGGAGAGGACGATGAGAAGAATGAGGAGGAGGAGGAGGAGGAGGGAGAGGAGGGGGAGGCGGAGGAGGAGGAGGAGGAGGAGGAGGAGGAGGAGGAGGAGGAGGAGGGGATGGCGCCAGAGGCGCCATGCCCTCCAGGAGGTGGTCATCCAGGAGGTGGGCAAGCAAAGCAGCACCAAGAGCCCAAAATTTGAAGGGGCCCTGGGGCACACAAATAAGTAGACACAAATCCCAAGATTCCCCCTATGTTCTTCCATTTCCTGGATGTTCCTTTTCCCCCCCGCCTTCCCACATCCTCCTTGGGATCGACGATTTCTTGTGCCTGTTTGCTTCTTCCCCCTCCTGGAAAATCTGCTCGAGCTTCGATCCTGTAGCCTCGACTTTCAGCAGGGGCTGGTGGCCCCCGCGGTGGTGACCACGCTCCCCGCTGGGCACTGCCCGCGACGCCGATCTTGGCCAGGCCCGATCCTGACTACCTACTAGACCACCCCAATTAGGGGCCTCCTGGATGGGGTCCGAGTACACGTCGTTCATTTCTAATCGCGTTCATTTCTAATTGTGCTCGTTTCTAATTGTTCCAGGCCCCCTAGTGACCAGGAAGAGGCCCAGGATAGAGCAATTAAAAACGAAAGGATCTTGGCCCCCAAAAATTAAAGATCTCTCGAATAATTAGAACTGAACAATGTGTAGATGGGGTCGAAGGATCGCGCCGCATCGCAAATGCATCGTCGATGTATCGGCGATGCGTTGGCGATGGCTGCGTCAGCGACGTCGGCGATGTATCGGCGACGTCGGCGTGTGGAGACACGGGCTCCACATCGAGCCGCATCGCCGATGCATCGGCGATGCGCCGCGATCATCCAAACCCATCTACTCCGACCCCAGCTAGGCCTAGACCAACCCAGTCCAAAGAACCGAATTTCGGGTTGGGGTGTAACTACGGGCTTCCGATCTGTTTTTGTCCATGCTCCCCGACCCCCCCATACTGGAACTGAAGGGCCAATCGGGGCATTCGGGTCGGGTTGGGGTGGTTTGGTGGGCGGTGAGACCCGGGCCCAGACTTCCAGTGCTCCGCGACCATTGGATCTGACGCTCTACAACTGGCACCTACAAGAAAAAATCCTGTGACAGGAGATCTCGGGTACCTTCTTCGACGATCTCTGAACTTCCCGGGGTGTCGTACCGATTCTGCAAGTCCCCAGGGCAATTGCGAGATGGTGGGGCTCCAGGTTGCGCCCCCCCCCCCCCCCCCCAGGTCTCAATAGGCCCCCGGGTAGTCCCATGCTGCTGGCCTCAACAGGCCCCACGAGTAGTCTGGAGCGGTCTCAACACCTTGGCGCCGCCTCCGGCGGCGCCCCTGGGGCGCTCCGCGACCCAATGTTGAGGCATTGAGACCGCCCCAGACTACCAAGGGGGCCTGTTGAGACCAGCTGAGACTACCCGGGGGTCTGTTGAGGCCAGCCGAAAATACCTGGGACAGGCTGCCTCCGCGCAACCCCAATTCTTACCTTGCCATGAAGGGATAATGAATTTCCGTGGGGAGGAGGAGGAGGAGGAGGAGGAGGAGGAGGAGGAGGAGGAGGAGGAGGAGGAGGAGGAGGAGGAGAGGAGGAGGAGGAGGAGGAGGAGGAGGAGGAGGAGGGGAGGAGGAGGAGGAGGAGGAGAAGAGGAGGAGGAGGAGGAAGGAGGAGGAGGAGAGAGAGAGGAAGGAGGAGAGAAAGGAGGAGGCACCGAAACCTAAAAGGAGGAGGAGGAGGAGGAGGAAGAAGGAGGAGGGGAGGAAGAGGAGGATAATGACGATGAGAAGGAGGATGAGGAGGCACCGCAACCTAGGAGGACAGGGAGGAGAAGGAGGAGAAGGAGGAGGAAGGAGGAGGAGAGGAGGAGGAGGAGGGGAGGAGGGAGGAGGAGAGGAGGAGGTGGAGGAGGAGGAGGAAAGGGAGGAAGAGAGAGGAGGAGAGGAGGGAGGGAGGGAGGAGGAGGAGGAGGAGGAGGAAAGGGAGGATGAGGAGGAGGAGGAGAAATGGAGGACAAGGACAAGGACACGGCGCTCGGGGAGAAGAGTGCGCAGCTACGTCGAGGCAGCTCTCTGGGCCCGTCTGGCCTCCCCGCGAAGTGCACCGATGCAAGACCACCCTCGACGCCTGGGGAGGGCCGTCCGGGCTTCCGCGGGCCCGCTGTTGGGCCCGCGGTTGCCCCCTGCGGGGCGATCCCGCTCCTCCGAAGGACCCGAAGCACGCTCCAGGACGAGCGGGGCGCAGGCTCAGTGAGCCTCGCTGGGATTCGGGCTCAAGGTGTGCGCCCCTCACCTGGGGGCCACGTCCTCCTCCTCCACCTCCTCCTCCTCCTCGTCTTCCTCCTCCTCCTCTTCCTCCTCCTCCTCCTCCACCTCCTAGGCTACGGTGGCTCCTGCTCCTCCTCCTCCCTTTCCTCCTCCTCCTCCTCCTGCCCTTTCTCCTCTTTCTCCTCCTCCCTCTCCTCCCCCTCCTCCTCCTCCTCCTTCTCCTTCTCCTCCTCCTCCTCCTCCTCATCCTCCTCCTTTTCCTCCTCCTCCTCCTCCTCCTCCTTCTCCTCAAGCGCCATAGCGCCACAACGCCACGAGTTGGCCTTCAAGCGCCACTGACACAATACTATCTCTCCACTTGTCAAACATGTGAAGCAATTATTCCATGGTGCATTTGTTGTGCATGATTTCCTGGGTATCTTCAAATATCACCCCCCTTTTTAACAACTCGATGATTTTTTTAACAGCAGATCTGCTCGAAGTTTGTCTTCTCTCTCCGAAACGTGAGCATCAGCGTCTGGGGAACAAACGTGCTGCGTCTTTCAGTTCAGCCTGCAAGTGGTCTTCGTCCTCCATCTGGTTGAGGAGGGGCAGGAGGAAGAGGAGGAGGAGATAGGGAGGAGGAGGAGGAGGAGGAAGAGGAGGAGATAGGGAGGACAAGGGAGAGGAGGAGGAGGAGGAGGCGGAGGAGGAGGCGGAGGAGGAGGCGAAGGAGGAGGAGGAGGAGGAGGAGGAGGCGGAGGAGGAGGCGGAGGAAGAGGCGGAGGAGGCGGAGGAGGAGGCGGAGGAGCATCTGCCGGCGGGCTGGTTTCCTATCTGGCGCGCCTCCCGTGCTGCGCTGCCGGGCCGCGGCAGGCCGCCGCCGGACCCCGCGGCCGCCGGGGCACGACCCGGGGCCGAGAGCTCCGGAGGCACGGAGCCTTTCCAACGCATCGGGCCGCAGGGGGCCATCCTCGTCGCCGCGGCCGGGTGCCCCTCGAGATCCCTCCCAGAGCCCGCTCCCAGGGCATCTCGTGGGCCCTCGTCGCCGCGGCTGGACTCGCCTAGTCGTCGTCGTCGTCGTCGTCGTCGTCGTCGTCGTCGTCGTCGTCGTCGTGGTCGTCGTCGTCGTCGTCGTCGTCGTCGTCGTCGTCGTCGTCGTCGTCGGCTCGATCCTTCTGAACCAACTCAACCGCCACGGCGAGGCTGTCTTGTGAACGCGACCTTTTGGAGCTGGCTTGGGGGCCTTTGAGTTCTCCGAGCAAGCAGCGGCCTCCAAGCGAACGGCGAGAAATCTAAGAGAACTGGCACGGAACTGCAACCTTCCGCGGAGTGGACCGTGCGGGCCACACCTGCAATGGAGGCAGTTCATGGTTCCCCTCGAGATCCTTCCCAGGGCGCCCGCGTCGCCGCGGCTGGACTCGCCTAGTCGTCGTCGTCGTCGTCGTCATCATCGTCGTCGTCGTCGTCGTCGTCGTCTGCTCGATCCTTGTGAACCAACTCAACCACAACGACGATGGCTCCCTCGAGCGCTGCGCATCTTTAAAGCAAAACTGCAGAGCTGGAAGCCGCTGTCAGGCAGAGCTTGAAGCCGTTCTTAGAGCTTCGAGTCGCTGGCGCGAGTCGCGGTGCGCCGCTTACAACGGCGGAATCGTGCAGAAAACAAACCGAACTATACACAAGGAGGGGCTCGAAGCAGGGGCATCGGATAAGGGAGCTTTGGGTAAGGAGTCCAGGGTCTGAAAGCTGGTGGAACACCACTGGCGGCTTCTCCATGGATATCACCGCCGCCCTCATCAGATAAGGAATCTTCCAGGGTCTGAAGCCTCACAAGCAAATTCCTTAACGAACGCCCCCACCGTACACAACATCGCTTGGTCGGCAAAATTGCTAGTCGTATGTACGCCCCAGCTTCCCAACCCGTGGGACGCTGGAGCGTCTACGCAACGAATCCCTTCGACGAGCTCACTGGCTCCTCGGCCGACCAAACGACGCGGTTTATGCCACGAGCTCTTCCGATACACAAAGTCTGGACTGCCACAGGTGTCGCTGGACATGTGTGGGGCCGACTCTGAGAAGGATGAGCGCAGTGCCTGATGATCCCTGAGGATCCGTGCTGGACTCCTCGGGGAGTTCACACACACACACACACACACACGCATTTTCTGAGACCCCGCTTCCTGTGGATTCTATGCTAAACCTGACAGGCCGTTCAAGATCCCAAACCCAGACATGCGACGCCCTGATTGTTTCAATGCGGGCTCCCTGGAACTCCCAACCCTGTCCCCCAAACCGGTTTTTCATCCCGAGTCGTTTTGTTGACGGTCCCGAGGCCCGGCGAGGGCCCCCCAAGGCCGAAATTGGCCAACAACCTCCCGTCCTGACTTTTGTTCCGACGCGACCACGTCTGGGAAAAGGGCTTAACCCTAAGTCGGGCCTGTCCCTCTACAGGGGGAATGACTATTCATTACAAAATAAGAGGGGGACCATGTTTTGACTACTTTGGGTATTTGGGCGGATTTGTTTTGGATATCTTTATGTTTCGCCCAAAATCCCTTATAGGGGGACAGGCCCAAATCAAAGGCCCCCCATACAGGGGGGTTTTGGACGAGGGGTTTTGGACGAAAAATGAAAAATTAATCGCACAAAAAACCCAATGGGCAAAAATAGTCAAAACCTCGTCCCCAGACTATTTTCTTGAATTTTCCCCTTCCCCCTGTAGGGGGGCAGGCCCGACCGAAGCTTAACCAAAGGCCCCCCATGGCAGGGCGCGGCCCTCGAGCCGTCACGCACTGCAGCGCAGACACGGCCGCGCATGGCGCGCTCGCCGAGCGCTCTCTCGGCAGCACCCCCCGCGGAGGGGGCCGAATGCCAAGGGCGGGCTAACAGCGATGTTGCTCAGCGGTGATGTTGGGAACTAAACCGTAGAAAATCGCGAACCACAATTTCCTACATCTCCTATCTGCGAACGGATCAAGCGAACACGACACAGCGAATTGTAGGAAAGCGCGAGCCACGCGTTCCCACACTACCGAAACCTACATCGCCGTTACCCACCCCGCCGTTAGCCCGTCTACGGGAATGCCCGCGCCGTGCCAACAACAAAAATCGGGTCGGGCGAAAGGGGGGGATAGCAAAGGGGGGGCTTGAGAATCCGCTCACGTGGCTGATGTTCCCGGCGCCTCCCGGCGCTGGAGGCGGCGATGCATCGAGGAATGGGCCCCTCGGTGGGGCCGAAACCAGCTGCATGCAGCAAATTTCGTAGTCCCCCCCTTTCCCAATCCCTCCCCTTCGTCCGGCCCGACACAAACACGGGGGCAAACGCCTTCCTGGTCAGGCCAGGAGGGCGCGATGCACAGCAGACGCGAGCGATAGGAGGTTTACTTTTTGAAGTAGGCAGCATAGAGGAGGGTCGTTTCACGACGCTTGCAGTCGCTGGCCAGCGAAAAGACTGCTGGACACTCGGCGCTACTCGCAATCGCCTCGCTGTCACGGCCCCAAGCGTGTTCCCTGAAACGGGAAAAACAGCCCGCCCCCCGACGGACCGAGAACGGGGTTTCCGCGGTCACCCCCTCAATAGGACATCTTGCTGTAAGAAAGATCGGGCCACTTGCGTCGTCGAACTTGGAGCTCCCCGAGGCGCCCCAGGGATTCGAGCGGCCTCCAGGGCCATCGGGGGATCCGACACTTCAGTGAGGCAGCTGCTGGCAGGTTGCTACTGTAAGACCGAGAGCAGTAAAACATTCTTGGGGCGACGAAGGCTACAATCTGCAGGGGCGCGGACATCGACGGCGAGGCCGGCGCCGACGCCGGGAAAAGCATGCCATTCATGCACAGATGCAGCAACCGCTCGGAGATCAGGACGGCTTCCTTGCGTCGGCGCTGGGCCCCCCATCCTGGCGCGCGGAGCGCGCCAAGGACGTCGTCGTCGTCGTCGTCGTCGTCGTCGTCGTCGTCGTCGTCGTCGTCGTCGTCATCGCCTGTCGTCGTCGTCGCCGCCGCTTCCGCCGTCGTCGTCGTCGTCGCCTGTCGTCGTCGTCGTCGCCTGTCGCCTGTCGTCTGTCGTCGTCGTCGTCGTCGCCGTCGCCTGTCGTCGTCGCCGCCGCCGTCGTCGCCTGTCGTCCGTCCTCGTCGTCGTGGCCGTGCGCGCGGAGCCCGCGCCCGCCCCGCCCCCGGCGGGCGGGGGCCACCAGCTCGGCCTCGAGGCCGCGGGCCGCCAGGAGCACCATGCCCTCCTGCAGCGCGGCCGGCGGCGCCGCCGGCGCGGCCTGGCGGCGCCGCCCGCCCACGCGGCGCGCCCACGCGGCGCTCGCCGGCGCTGGCCCGTCGGCTTCGCTCCGCCCTCCGCGGGCCTGCGCCTCGCTCGCCCTCGCTGGCTCCTCTCCCTCGCCTGCCTCGCTCTGCCCTCCGCTGGCTGGCTCCTCTCGAGTGGGCCTGCCTCGCCTCCCTCGCCTGGCCTTCCTCGCCTTCTCTCCGCCCTCCACGGGCCTTCCTCACTCGTTCGCCCCATCGCTCGCTCCTCCTAATGATCCTCCCCACTGCCGATCTCACGAGGTCGATCTCATCCAGGCCCATCTCACAATCGATCTCACGATTGCTTCCACCATCCACCTCCACGGGACACCACGGGACACCGCGGGACACCGCGCAACGGGACGCCACGGGACACACGGAGCTCTAGGGCACGTCTTCCTCTCCTTTCTCGATCGCCTTCGCTGGCTGGCTCGCCTCAGTGGGCCATTCCTCGCCTTCCTCGCCTGCTCGTCTTCGCGCTCGAGGGCCTGTTGAGTCTCCACCGCCGCCTGCGTCGAGGAAATTCAGGATCGAGGGCGAGCGAGGATCGAAGATCTCATGTGTTTCACGCCAGGGCCATGGAATAGTCATGGCTGTGCCCCCTTGGGGACATGCAGCATCATAGAGTGTCAGAACTATACGACCACTCTTCGGGTGATAAGGAGGTTGTGAGGGGGGGATGGGGCAACTGATGACAACTGCAGTGGCTGTGATGGTGACGACGCTGGTGACGACGATTTTGCGACCACGCACGACGACCCCTCTGGTGACAACGCATGACGGCGATGCACGGCGGCGATGCGAGTGACAATGCATGTGATAGTGGCGATGCGTCGCCGCGATGTTTGTGATGAGCGCGGCATCGCAAACGGGCAGCGCGCAACAGTAGCAATGCATCAAACAACTTTGGCTGGCAGAACCTGGCTCGCCTGGCTAGCGACTAACGGCCTGTCGACCTCACGATCGATCTGACTATATTCTCCCTCTACCAGCCTTGCCAACCATCGATCTCAAAATCGACATCACTATCGATCTCGCGACCGATCTCGCAATCGACTTGTTTATCGATCTCACCATCGATCCCACTATAAATCTCTCTACCGATCTCACGATCTGGAATGTTTATGGATAAGCCGGAGGGGAAAATTTCTGGATGAGTCGGGAAGGATAAGTACATACTCGAAACGATGACACTTGAAGGAGGATCCTGTCATCTGACACACAGAAAAACCATCCCCAGGGGAAGACATCATCCGACCACATGGACACGTCCCTGCAACTCCCTACCATCTGACCGCACATCGAAAAATCCCCTGCGGGGACTGCCATCCGACCATATAGACAGCAATCGTCGGGGGGGCCTAGCATCGGACAGCGACGACGGAGATTACAGACACTACACGCAAGGGAGCAAGACCACACGAAAACAAGCAGCAACGCGAGTCGCGAGGGTGGGTGAGGATCAAGGGCGAGGGCCAAACTCGGGGGGTAAGCATCGAGCTGGAATCGGCGATACGTAGCCGATAGATCGACGACAGGCTCTCGATAGCGAGACCGCACGCTCTTGGGCGATCTAGGGAGCCCACACAAGACGTACGCGCCAAACCACGCGCGTGAACACGGCCCCTAGTCTGCGATACCAGCCGCGCGATACGAACGTTTGCGCAAGGCGTACTGTCGAAACAAGCTGGCTTCATGCAAATGCACGTCCTTCTCTCGCTCCTGACTGTCAAGCGTTTGGGGGTCAAGGCGTTCCCCCCCTGCTCCCCTGTCTCCAGGCCCCGAGCACCCGTTCGGGACGACGCGTTGTCACCCCTGGATTCCAGGTGGCAAGCCCTGAGATCCGACGCTCAATATAAAACTGCGATTTCGCCAAAAATCACGACAGGAACCCCAGCCCCAATCTTTCTTCGGCGCCATGTTTTCGGTCCGGATCGATCTGTGTGAGGGTCCCGGGGCCCGAAACTGGGCGAACACGCCCGTGGTGCAGCAAAAAGCAGCGGCAGGGTCTCGGGGAGGCGCAGATGCTGCGGAAAGAGCGTCCCGAGGCTGGAACACCGCCGAGAGCCCAAGAACCTTGCCACATTGCACCCGGGGCGAGCTCGGGGCGAACACCGCGCTGCGAGAGGTACTCCCCTCCCCAGACCCCCGATGTCATGATCGTGTCACGACGTGGCCCCCCCCCCACAAACCGTGGGTCCCAGACCCGGTGAGGGCCCCCAGAAGCCGAACATTCCCCAAAGCCTCCCCCTGAGATCCGACAGCGTGAACATATTGAACCACTGTGGACAATCACGACCAGAGACCTACTAGACCCCATCTGTCTGCAGCATTTTTCGAGCCGGATCGATCTGTGAGGGTCCTGAGGCCCCACACCCGCGAAAATGTCAAGCTCGAACAATTGAAACACCAGGATCTCAGGGCCGTGGTGCGACGCGAGAGCGGGAGGAGAAAAAGGAGGAGGAGGAGGAGGGGGAGGAGGAGGGAGAGGAGGAGGAGGGAGTTCCGTAGCCATTTTGGCTCAAGGCCATTTTGGCGGAGCACAGGGCTCAGGCGCCGCGCCCCCCTCACGACATTCTCTCGTGAAAGCTCCCGCGGCCAGGCCCGCGGCTGAGCATCAGAGGGCGCGCGCGACCCACGGCGCGCTCGGGACGCCGCAAGGGCTCCCCCGAGCCGGCCTGGCACAAGAGGCAGCGGGCACAGCGAGGGCGAGCTCGCCTTCTCCTCAGCGTGTTCCAGGCCAAGCGTCTCCTCGAATCGCACCACAGCACGATGGGGGGAGGCACTTGGACATGCAGGCAGTGCGAGACCAGGAATCCCAACTCTCAGTGGACATGCTCCTGCGGCAACGTGTGGGCTCCTCGCCCCGACCCCACCAGACGTTCTGCCAGCAGAAAGAGGGACCAGAAGAAGTCCGCCAGCATTAGGGAACTGATCGCGCATATTCCAGTTGCAGCACATGATGAGGCGATCGCCAACATCACGGTGTGGGAGCCGCCGCCGCCCGAGGCGGACGAGCTGAATATCTACAAATCAAAGGCCCAGTCGAAGCTCCAGAAGTTCGCCAACCTCCTCGTCGCGGTCCGCGACGCAGGGAAGGAGGATCCTGCCCTGGAGTTCGACATCGGGGTGCTCAAATACATGATGAGCGCCAGTAAGGGCTCAGAGAAGCAGCTGCATGAGTTGAAGGCCCAGCTCATCAGCGCCAAAGAGAGGCTCGGCAAGATCCGAACCAAGGTCGAGGAGTTGCTAGACGAGGAGGCGACGCTCTGCCTGATGGAGCAGAAGCTGCAGAACTCCATCCAGCAGCTCCGAGAAGCGGAGGACGCACCAGACCATGATGAGGACTGGCTGATGGCCCCGCCAGGAGGAAGCGAGCATGGCCTCAGGGCAGCCAGCAGCGCCCAGAGGCCATGGGTGCAAGCGGCGGCTGAGAGGGCGGCAGCGCAGGCGGAGGCAAAGGCTCAGTGAGCCAAGGCCGCGGCGGGGGCGATAGCCAGCAGAGTGCCGCCGCCGCCGCCACCAACGCCCAACCAGCCTCTGGCGCAGATGCACGCATACCAGCCACCCCAGAAGGCGGCCCCGAGGGCAGCTTCGGGGGCGGCGCGCAGCCAGCCAGCCACAGCAGCAATGGCGCCAGCGGGCGGAGGGGCACGATGGCCCAACAGCAGCGGCCATCACTGCGATGACGGAGCAGATGAAAGCCGTTCAGGCCCAGCAGCAGGCCATCCAGGAGCACCTCTCGAAGATGCAAACGGGCCAGAACTTCCACGCATTCGCCCTGGCCAGGGTTCTGGGAGTCGGCATCGGAGCAACGGCAGGAGATGTGCTCATGGACGCGCAGACGATTCAGAAGGCACAGCGGGCGGTGATCTCGGGACTATCGATCCCCAGCGCGAGCCCCCCTGAACTTCAGGGGTTGGCGCCAGCGCGCACGCCGACTGACGCCGCCCCGACCGCGCCGGGTTTTGGCGCAGCCCCCCCTGGTGCAGCGCCAGCCACGGGGCCGAGGGCGCCTACACAGCGCAGTGCGAACATGGCAGAGGACCCCGTGGCAAAGACACCGCCACCGAAGAGGCAGTCGGCATCGCCGACACCAGCCAGGGCCCCCAACATTCGCGTCTCAGCCGGGACGAGGACCCAGGCCGAGGAGAAGGCAGCCCCAGACACCCCGAGGGCAAAAGGAGTGTCCAGAGTGACAGCAGAGCTGCAGAGGAGCGAGCCCAAGGAGGAGGTCATGCCAATCGACCCAGAGCTACTGATTGCGACGCAGCCAATGGTGACGGAGGAAATGATCCCAGGGCCAGTGCACCTCTTGCAGCACATACAGGGAGCCTCCATCGACTTGACCAGTCAGACGCAGCGCCCCCCCACACCACCGCCGGCGCAGAGGTCGCCTGGGTCGCCAGCGGACCCTCCGCAGCCAGCGCCCGCGGCGCTGTTCCCTCCTGCCTGGGCAGCAGCAGCATCGTCGGCCGCAGCATCTTCAACGGCAGCATCGTCGGCATCACATACGCAGGCAGCGGCCTCGTCGGGACCGACGGCAGCGCCAGCGGCAGCAGCAGCGGAGGCACCCTCTGCGGCTTCGAGGACTCGACCGCTGGAGGAGGGAGACAAAGAGAAGGACATGGGAGACTCGCCCAACAGGTCCCCCCCAAAGAAGATGCAGTGCCAGGGATACGAGCTGGAAGACGGGTCCAACTTGTAAGGCCTAGCAGGGTCTCTTGGGGCCCAGTCGAAGTGAGACGCTTTGACGCGCATGCACCGATAATTGTCCGACAAGCCAGGGATACGCTTTCTCGGACCTGTTTCACTAGGCCGATTCTTAGGTCGGCCCCTGCCTCGGATGTCTCGTCCAAGGGTCATGGTCTTGGGAATTCGCAGACAGGTAATGCCACCTCTTCGGCTGCCACTCCAGGTGATGCCATTGAGGACTCATCGTCATCTTCCACTCGGCCCAACGGCCGAACGAGGTATTGCTTGCGGGGCAAGACCTCGAAGGAACATCTTTTTTCAGCCTCGTCCTCGCGAATTACAGCATGCTGTGCATGAGGAGCTAGGACACGAGGCCAACCAAACGTCAATTACAGTTGCGGTTGTGCCCGACCCCCCTCCACCGCCGTCGCGCCCCGCCCCATCCAGGGAGCAGCTCGAAGCAGTTGCTGGGGGGAGTGTGCTGGCCTTGAGGGAGGATGGTGGGTATACTACTTCCCTGCATCTGTTCCCTTTACTTTTACAGAATCCTGCGAGCAATGGCAGTGGTCACTGTGGTTTTCAGGAGGCGGACAGAATTTATCAGGTTCTACTTCAGAACATCAAGTGGCTTGAGCTTTGTAATGACGATTTTGGAGGCATCCCCTTGCATCGCACTGCCAAATTTGCTCTGGATATCTCAGCGTGCGGGGCACATAGAGCACGGTCAGTACATATCTATGTCGACGCCTCGTACAGAAAGACGCTCAGGGACTCAGCCTGGGCCTTCGCTGCTGTCGCGATCTCGCCTGACGACACGGTGAGCTTCCTCGGGTGACAAAAAATGTGCGCATGGGAATCCACAGCAATGCAGTTCGAAAATGACGATATCACTAGCACGACTATCGAGCTCATGGGGATATAATGGAGTTCACTCTGGATCTTGGGCTTCTTTGGGCCGAACACGGTGCATTCCCCCCCAGCTCTGGTCATTTTTTGCGATAGCCAGCCGGCTGTCAACATATCCTTGGGTTTGGAGGTCCCGTCGGAGAACCTGCACCTGGCCTGGCTTGCATCTCATGTATACCAGTGTGCGCGCAGGAGGCACGGTACTATGCTTTTACATGTATGCGGTCACTCTGGACACCCATGGAATGAGTTGGCAGACAGTCTAGCACGGTCGGACCGAGCGGTTGGGTGCACACCCCCGCCGGCCTTGCGCGAGGCCCTCAGGTACACGAACGACCTTGAGTGGTGGTGGCTTAAAGAGGCACCTGGGGCCACACGCGAAGCCTATCCAATAGGCCCTGACAACTCCTTTCGGTATCCTGGGCGCCCTCAAGTGTCGGTGGAGACGCTAAGTGAGACTGTTGGATCCCAACCCTCACAGAAGTCGGCCCCCAAGTCCTGTCAGTTTAGCATCAGCGCGAGGCTCGCCACCTTCAACGTCAAGACAGGAAGGGATGCGGAGGCCACGGCGGCAAGACGCGCCAAAACGTCGGGCGAGGTTCTCAGAACGCAGTTTGCACAGGAGCATTGCCACATCGTCGGGGTCCAGGAGGCGCGAAATCCGTCGGGGGAAAGGTGCTCTGCTGGATACTTTGTGGTTTCTTCGGGATCTGATGGCGGCAAGAACTTGGGCGCGGAACTCTGGGTCTCTTTGCACCTACCCTACGGGCGACGAGGGGGTGAGGATCTTTACTTTGAACAGAAACATTTTAGGCCGCTGTACGCTACCCAGGGGCACTTGGCGGCTGGCTGTTGTGCCCCACTCTTTAGGAAGGTCATCTTGGTAGCCCACGCGCTGCACAACGGAGACGAATACACCTCGCAGCAGAGGAAACAGTGGTGGCGGGACCTCATTGGGATCTGCCGCAAATGGAAAGTCCAGCTGGCTTTCCTGGACGCGAATGCCAGACTTGGCAGCATCGTGTCGGGCGCAGTGGGAAGGGGAGAATTCAGGCAGGACGAGGACGAATCGGGTGGACTGTTCCACGACATGCTCTTGGAGACGGGTTTGGCCGCCGCCAACACACTCGTCCCCTCCCTCCTCGGCCAGGACTCTTACACGTTCGTCTCGTCCAAATCTGAAACACCACATAGAATAGACTATATAGCGGTTGAGCAGAACATGATTCCCGCATTGGACCAACACCAAGTTCGACATTACATTGGTTCCTTCTGCACTGGCAAAGATCATTATCCTGTCTTCATGCGCTTCGGGTCCCAGGGCTCCACCAAGGCAGCGCAAGGGCAGAGGGGTTTCGACGTTTCGGGCACCCAGGGCCCTGATAAGGCAGCAGCTTTCAGGACGCACTTGGCAGATTTCCCCGCGGTGCCCCGCCAGGTCGACATGCATCAGCTCTTGCACGACATTATCCAATACATGTACGTGGGTGCCCAAACTTGCTTCCCTAAACCCGCGCGAATCCCGATCATGCCGCACGCATCAGAGGATCTTCTTGGGGTCATTACCTCCAGAAGGCAGGTGCGACGGGAATGGCGTCTCTGGGGCAAGTATGACTCTGGTGGTGTTAGGAGGCTGGTCGCCGCGTCGCTTGAGGTGGGGGCCCCCCAGAGCACCGCTGATCTAGAGTTGGACTTCTTGATTTCGGAACTTTTTCAGGCTTTCGCCGATGGGGTAACTCACTCAGAGGGTGACGGCAAGCGAGCTAGCTGCGCACATGCTTGAGTTCCTGGTCAAGTCGAAGCCGGCCCTGAGAAGGGCCCTGAGGCACTCCCGCAACAAGCTGTTAGATGACCTCGCGCAGCAGATGAGCAGCGCCCGGTCCTCACCAGAGTCGAGTCGAATGGAAGGTACTATGCCAGCTGCAAAGGTTTGGGGGACATCGTTCCAGGTTTCAGTTCGAGGGGCTGAGAATCCGACAAGGTCCTCAGGGCGAAGTTCTGGCCACATCTGGAGATCTCTCGGAGGCCATCACTGACTACTTTGCTGTTGTTGAGAACGGCCAGACACTCAGCTGGGAAGAATTAGTGGAAAGATACAACGCCCTCCCCGAACGTGGTAACGTTTACCCCAGGGAGTTGGACATGATCACCCCCTTTCGCAGACTCAAGCATGACATCATGAAGGCAGCCAAGAGGAGAGGAGCTGGACCTGGCGGACTCTGCAACGATCTTTTCCAGGTCGCTCCACAAGAGTGCACGCAGATCTGGCTGCCATTGTTCGTGAAGATAGACATGGCGTCCAGGGAGCCCCTGCTGTTCAAAGGAGGTTGGCAATGCGATCTACACAAAATCTGGATCCCCCGAACCCCTGGAACACTACAGAGGCATCCTGCTAGGATGTCACACGGCGAAGCTGCACCATGCATTCCTCAGAAGCAAATTGCTAGATGCATCGATGCACATGCTGTCGGTGGTCCAGCAATGAGCTCTCCCTCAGCGTGGCACTGACACTGCAGCCTTGCATCTTCGGTCGGCCATGATGGCAGCCAAGACTAAGAAGCGCACATACCTGTCGTTGTACACTGATCTAAAGGCGGCATTCTATTCGGTCATCCGAGGGCTCGTTGCCAGAATGGCCCAGAACAGCGAGGACATTCAGAACACGTTGACGGACTTGGAGATACCAGGCTGTCTAGAGCCACTGTGCCATGCCCTTGTCGCCAAGCCTGGCGCCCTGGACGGTCTTGCAAACAAGCGCCTCCTGGAAGCAGTGGTAGACGCAATGGAATGCAACTGGTTCCAGGTTCGGGGGAGCGCCAGGGTTGTTTCCCCCCGCCTAGGTACGAGGCCAGGCATGCCACTAGCGGACCTCCTGTTCATCATAGCCTTCGACCCAATCATAGTCGCGGTCAACAGTAGATTGGGAGCACTGGGGTATCTTCAGAAGACCTAGGGATGTGGACCCGTCTCAGAGGATTTTCAGAGGTCGCGAGCACGAACATGTAGAGGAAGATGCATGGGGTCCTGCCTTCATGGGTGACCTCGTCAACGGCATCGAGCTGTTAGACGCTAGGCTCTGGAAGGAGGCGGCCACCTCCCTCGTCGCGATTATGTGCGAAGAAACCAAGTCTAGGGGGGTCACCATGAACTGGAAGGCGGGCAAGACGGAGCCCATGGCCTTCTTCAGCGGCACAGGATCCAGGAAGGCCCGAGGGGAGTGTGCGGCCTTGGCCGCCACTGGTCTTCTCGCCCCTTCCTTAGGTGTCTCCCTGTACAGGACGGGTGGCGGAGGTGTTGCATCTCCAAGGGTCTTGCGCTCCCGCCGTTTCTGCGTCCGCCGTCTGCCCTTGCCTTGTATCCCTGCCTGGATTGTGGGGCGGTGTTGGCCACCAAGGGCGCATGGGCCTCCCATCGCTCGAAGTGCCAACCCACTTAGACCCCGCTCCCAGCTATGTTTCAGGCACCGTGTGCATGGCATGCGGTCTCAACTTCCACACGCACCTCAGATTGCTCAAACGCGTTCGGCATGGCTCGTCGAGGTGCTTGGCGGACCTAATGGCCGTCATCCCCCCCGTTGAGCCCCGAACAGGTGCTGCTGGCTAAAGCGGAGGACGCGGAGCTAGCGCGCGCGCTCCGAGAGAAAGGCCACTATGCGGAGTCAGCGCAGCTGCCGCCTGTCCTCACGGTGGGCCCTAGGCTGAGGGGAGCGGCTGCCTCCAAGGGCCTTCCCTCTAGCATGCCAAGAATATCCTGTCAGCCCGTGTGTATCCAAGAAGAGATACCCACTCAGGCGACGGTCCACCTGTCCGCGGCCCCTGGCACTAAGTACATTATGATCCTCCGTACAGCTCCCAGGTGTCAAGGTGACATCCAGGATAGAGCGGAGAAGTCCAGTGCCACGGTGGGCATGAATGTTTTTGTTCTGTCACTAAACATCCTCGAACTTTTCCAGAATTACGTCGAGGGATTTCACAAGGAGCTGTTGTTCATTACCGATCTTATTCTCTCTGGGCGTGTTGTTGGTCTCTTGGCAGACCTTCCTCTTTCCTCGTGGGACCCTGCCCCCCGCTGCAAAGCCAAGGGTGGAGAAAGCAGGCCTTTAAGGAGCTGCGATGAGCCGTGGGGAATTTCAGCCAGGTCGTCCTCGGAGTGGAGGCAAGTGGAGCTCGACAGTGATTGCCTTCGGGCGGCACTGACGCTGGCGCTGTGTGCGGCGTCCTCGGGCCTGGCGACCTTGCTCACTTTAAACCCACCTGCTCCGCAAGCCAACTTGCCCTGTATTTGGAAAGTCCCCGAGGTCAGGTTTCTGTGCTCCCTGCAGGCAACGTCGCCGACAATCACGGCGAGCTGTGTGCCCATTGGGGACCGTCAGTGCCTATGCATGAATGCCGTGCCGACCCTGGCCCTCCCTGACAGCAGCCAGGCTGAGTTCTACCTGGCTGCTGTTATCACGCAGGCAGCCTCACAACGCTGTGCCCCCACGCCCCCTGGGGATGCATGGCTAGAGGCGTCACCTGCTCATCTCTATGCCCCGCTCGATATGTATTGCGAGTCGGGTTGATGCTGGCCATTGCTGCTCTCCTCGTCCCCCGCTATACTTGCCGCCTATCTCACCGCTGACGTATGCATGTGTGGACACCTCAGACGTTGGTCCTCAGGGCTGTGGGAAGAAGGAGGAGGGAGGAAGGGTTTTAAAGCGTGTAAGATGGAGAAGGGAGGATGAGAGGGAGGAGGAGGAGGAGGGGGAGGAGGAGGTAGAGGAGGAGGAGGAGGAGGAGGAGGAGGAGGAGGAGGAGGAGGAGGGGCAGGAGGAGGAGGAGGAGGAGGAGGAGGAGGAGAAGGGGGAGGAGGAGGAGGAGGAGGAGGAGGAGGAGGAGGAGAAGGAGGGGGAGGAGGAAGAGGAGGAGGAGGAAGAGGAGGAGGAGGAGGAGGAAGCGGAGGAGGAGAAAGAAAAGGCGAAGGAGAAGAAGGAAACCACCGGGCGCGCCCCCGCCTCCCGGAGCCCGCCCGCGGGCCCGGCAAGCTCCGCCAGCTCCCCGACGCTGCGCCAGGCATCCACCGCCTCGTCGCCCGCGCGGTGCATGGCGGTGGTCGCCTCGGCGCCACTGGGCGGGCAGCAGACGCTGAAATTCCCTCCGCAGCCCTTCCCCCGTCGTCTGAAGTCGGGCATGTCCTCCTACAGGGGGATACTTGGACGAAAAACTAAATAGTACCCCCCAAATGTTCCAAATGGTCAGAAATAATGGAAAAAAACGGTCGCCATATTATGATTATATATTTTCGAATCTCCTGTAGAGGGACGTGCCCGACTTAACCGTCGTCCCTCCCCTTCGTTTTTGTTCGCTTCCCGCAGGTCGAAGCCCGATCCCGCCAGGCCGCCGCGCTGCGAAGGCGGGGGGGAGTGGGGAGGCGGGGAGGGGGGAGGCGATGGAAGGGGAGGGGGGAGGAGGGAGGGAAAGCCACAACCCGCCCAGCCTCTTCGAGGGCGGAAAAGCCACACCCGTAATAAGCACCCCGAGAAGCGAAGCCGTTTGGCAAACGCACCCAAGGCAGGAATCGATTAGGGCAGGGCTGTTTATGACTACCTACCAGACCACCCCAACCCAACCCGAATACCCCGATTTCGGGTTGGGGGGGGGGGTACGGGCTTCATCTGCGTTTTTCCCCATGTCCTCCGCCCTCCCCCACCCACTGGAAATGGAGCGCAAATCGGGGCCTTCGGGTTGGGTTGGGGTGGTTTGGTGGGCGGCGAGTTTAGTAAAGGCCTAGGGCCTAGGGCCTAGGGCCTAGGATAGAGGAGGAGGAGGAGGAGGAGGAGGAGGAGGAGGGCTTAGTAAACGCCACCTGTCGGGGCCTGGGTGGCCTTTCCTCCCTGGACCTCTGGCGCTCCGCTTGCCCCGCCCGGCACGCGCTGGGCAGGGGGGCCGAAGGGGGTGCCGGAGGATGGCTTGGGGCGCGGCGGCCGCTCCCTTCAGGTCGGGCATGTCGCCCTACAGAGGGGGATCTGGTGCGAAAAATTAAGAATACCCCAAGAATTAACCAAGAATTAAGAAGAACCATCGTCC
>CAUYUJ010018460.1:250000-362500 GCA_963575745.1 Prorocentrum cordatum
GCTTGAAATGCGTACGTTGTGGTTTATGTGCCGTGTGCACGCGTGTTTTTCTATTCGGGTAATGCATGCCATGTGCTGTAAGTTGGTATGTCGTGATGTCCTTCGCTTGTGCTCGCTTTGCGGCTGTAGGTTCAGCTGCGTTATGTAGTTGATGGATTTCGTTCCCACGGTTATGTACGTGGTTTGGGTTGGTAGTGCCTGTTACGCACACGCATTGTTCAGATGTGAGGATGAGGCACAAGTGTTAAGCATAATCTTGGTAACTGGTACTAACAAGTGCTAGCGAAATAAAGTCTTGGCGTGCGATACTACAACTACGCGATGTTGATGATGTGGTCTCTCTTGGTCCGAGATGGGCGTGCTGCCCAAGTGTATAATAGTGAGTGCGCATAAAGTGCGTCATCGCTTCATGCTCTTCACAATGTGATGTTGATGTGTGCTATTGGCCTAACATGCCGGTACACTTATTAGTATGTGGCAGAAGAGTGTGGCAATCATACGCGTTCCTGCCGCTACTTATCGGGTATGGCATTGGTAGCTACACGCGCTGCATATGTTTGCGGCGCTCTTTCTTATATTGATGCTACGGATGCGTGTCGGTGTGTCGGTTGTTGGTTAAGTTTCAGTATCTGCGTCATTAAGACTTGCTTTTGGTGTATGCGACAGATGCATGGCTGATGCATCCCGTAAGTGTTTGGAATGGATGCTGCCGCTGGCGCATTCCACTGGCGCGTGTTATGCTTGTCTGCAACTGGTGTGCGTTACATCAGTTGTTTTGTAGAGGTTCCCGAAGTATGCTTTTGGTGCATTAATGCATACATGCCGCATTTGCAAGTGTTGCCTGAACTGGGTTGGCTTGTGCTAGTCGCGCAGGTTGCGCATGTCAGACGTTGACGTACGTTCTTGCTGTGTGATAATAAATCCTGTTTGCGGTTCGTGTGAAGACATGTTCTTGATATCCGTTCTGAACGTCAGAATGCCACGGGAGGGCATGACGACGTGACGCCTGGACGGCGTGACGCGACCCTGGTGGGGCTCGGGTGGCGGAATCTCCAAAGATCACCCTGGCCTCTTGGGGCTGGAAGGCCATAGTATGCTGGTTTGGCGAGGCGGGGCGTGACGCCATGACGCCGCTGTGGCAGGGACGCCTCTGTGGCAGGGACTGGCGAGACAAGCTCTCGAAGGTCACCGGGCTGATTGGGGCCTGGCGACCACTGCACGCTGGGTGGGCGAAGCGGGTCGAAAGCCCTTTGCTGACCATCGCATTAGCAAGTCCAGCCAGTCGGGTATGAAAGGAAGACCACAACACAACCGTACAGGCACATTGAGGAGAGAATAACAAATACCGGCTCCTCATAACAAGCATTTGGCTTCAAACAATCCTCATCACAAATTTTAGGCGTGAGGTCCAGACGGTGCGCGCGCCTACTGGAACAATGCGCGCGGGGCACGGAGGTCTCGCCCAGCGCGGTGGTCGGGCCAGGTCAGCGAAAGACCCAAAACATTGGACGAAAGAAACCAAAACAATCCCCGGGCGAAACGGAAACTCAAAACACGTGGTGTGAAACCCTAAAACTGGTTCGTAGACAATTGGCAGCCTGGTGACAATGGAGGGTGAGCAACAGCAGCAGAAAGAGGAACAGGTGGCCGTGTTCACTTCTGATTTGTTTTCATGGCGAACTATGCTTTGTTATGTGCACCTCTGTCAATGTATGACTTGATATGTTACGCGGTGCTTTGCTCGACGGCAGCATGTTACGACATGATCTGGTATGTCGAACTATATCCTACAATGCGTTGCTCATTGACGCCGATTCCGTTTTGATCAGGTAATTCATAAATTATTATGATATGATCCGCTATGGTGTGCCATGTTCTGATCGGCATCATACTCCTAATGAGAACGGTCACTGTTGTGTAGAAGAGTGGTCAACTATGTTCAGGGTAATAATGTCACACGAAAAATGCTGATTTGCGTTCTGTTATGTTATGACGGACCGGTGTGGTTTCATGAGTGCGTCACGCTCGATACGTCGTCCAAAAAACGATCGTTGCTGCGGCTATTGGTTCTGGTGGCTGGCGTGACCTCGGCGCGAACGTCGCGTCTGATTGTAACATGAGAGTACGGTAAAGTATGATGTGCTGTGCCTCTTCAGTTGTGCGGTTCTGTTACGCTCACATATTTGACAGTATGTTGTGGCATGTTAGGATGCACTCTGCTCTGCGGCGCCAGTTTACGACAAATTATGTTATGTCCGGTTACGCTCGGCCGTTCTGTGTTCAGAGATGCTGTCCGCGGTCTTCGGAATTCCGTATCGTGAACTATGATATGATCTGTTATGCTATGGCACGTTCGGTCGTGATGCTCCTCATCCATAGTGTCGCTGCTGTACTGAACAGCGATGTAATCTTTTTTCTTATATTTTGCGCCATAATCTGCCATGATCTGTTCTCGACGGGCCGGCGTGGCGTCTTGACGCCTCTCACGTTCGATACGTCGTCCGATCGGTCTTTGCTGCGCCTGTTAATTATTGTGGCCAACTTGACCTGGGCGAGCACATTGCGCTTGCATATCGATCAGTACGTCCATTATGTAATGATGTTCCCCTTCACTGATGTCCTCTCTTCTGTCATAAGATGCCCTGGTATACCCACCTCCTTCACGGTATGCTTGGATATGGTATGGTATGCTCTGCTGTGGCACCACGCTATGCAAGGATATGGAACACCAGGTTATGTTATGGTATGCGAAGCTCTGTCTACTGATGCTGTTTACGGCATGGCCTCGTTCATTCTAGCAAATTGTGAATTCACATGCCATGCCATACCCCACAACAACAGTTATTATCTTGGATGGTTTAGCAAGCCCGCTGGCATAGATGAAGTAGTGTAATGATTATGTTATGGTATGCGGGAGACGCTGCGCTCTGTTGATGTTCCTCTGCAAGGGGGTGAACTGTGTGATGCTATAATACATTCAAGACCGTCGTGGTGGAAATCGTAAAAAATATTGTATGATTTGTTATGGTATGTCATGATGTACTCGTCTATGCTCCACTGTGCCATAATGTGCGATGTCACGCTAGGCTAAGCGCGATGGTGCGTCATGCCATGCTCTGTTCCAACATGGCATGTAAGTGTAGGTTCTGCTATGCTAGGTTGTGGTCTGCTATTTCAGAATATGCAATGCCGCGCTCAGACACGACGTACTTCGGCATGGGTTGGAATGCTGTGTGCTGTGATGCTGAGTTAGGTTATGATATGGTATGCCATGTTATGGCGATGGTATGGTACAGCTTGCCAGTGTGATCTGGTACGCTCTGTTATGTTATGCTACTGTTTGTAGTGGTATGCTCTGGTCTGTATGCTCCAGCCTGTCAATGCATGCGCTGTTATGCAACGCGATGGTATTGGCTGTCGTGAAAGCTGTGTTAGAGCATGAC
Source organism: Prorocentrum cordatum (assembly GCA_963575745.1). Lineage (NCBI taxonomy): Eukaryota > Dinophyceae > Prorocentrales > Prorocentraceae > Prorocentrum > Prorocentrum cordatum. Next base: position 253,444 of record CAUYUJ010018460.1, read on the forward strand.
CTGCCCTATTTCGGTATCATGGTACGTTACATTCTGTTCTGTAGTACTATGGTATCACGCGCTATGCGATACTATGCTTTTTCCCTACCTAGGCTCTGCCTAGAAGGGTTCTTACTCTCTTAGCTTAAAGAGGCCGGGCAATGTAAATCGCCCCGGGCGGTTCCCCCAGTCCCCGCCCCGCGGTTCCCCCAGTTACGTCCCCGTAACTTAGCGTTGCTTATATCATCGTAGCTTAGCTTAGCTTAGCTTAGCTTAAGCTTAGCTCAGCTTAGCTTAGTTTAGCTTAACTTAGCTTAGCTTATCTCATCTTAGTTTAGCTTAGCATGTCTCATCTTAGCTTAGCTTAGCTAAGCTTAGTTTACCTTAGCTTAGCTTAAACTTAGCCTATCTCCTCTTAGCTTAGCTTAGCCTAGCTCGGCTTAGCCTGGCCTAGCTTAGCTTAGCTTAGCTTAGCCTAGCTTTGCCTAGCTTAGCTTAGCTGAACCTAGCTTTTCTCATCTTAGCTGAGCCCTTAGCTTAGCGTAGCTTCGCTTAGCTTAGCTTAGCCTATATCATCTTAGCTGAGCTTAATTTGGCCTAGCCTAGCCTAGCTTAGCTTAGCTTAGCTTATCTGATAACATCTTAGCTTTGCTTAGCTTAGCTTATCTTAGCTATCTCATCTTAGCTTAGCTTAGCTTAGCTTATGTTGCTTTCCTAAGGGCTCCAACTCCTAGGTAGGGTCGCACTGGGATAATATATGGCATGTACTGTGCGTCTTGTGTTTATTCCCTACCTAGGCTCTGCCTAGAAGGGTTCTTACTCTCTTAGCTTAAAGGGGCCGGGCAGTGCAAATCGCCCCGGGCGGTTCCCCCAGTCCCCGCCCCGCGGTTCCCCCAGTCGCGCCCCCTGGGTTCACCCAGCTTAGCTTAGCTTCAGCTTAGCTTTAGCTTAGCTTGACCTTAGCTTTAGCTTAGTTTTAGCTTAGCTTTAGCTTTAGCTTAGCTTTTAGCTTAGCTTCAGCTTAGCTTTAACTTAGCTTTAGCTTAGCTGCAGCTTAGCTTCAGTTTAGCTCTAGCTTAGCTTTGCTTAGCTCTAGCTTAGCTTCAGCTTAGCTTTAGCTTAGCTCTAGCTTAGCTTTAGCTTAGCTCTAGCTTAGCTTCAGCTTAGCTTTAGCTTAGCTTTAGCCCAGCACTAGCTTAGCTTCAGCTTAGCTTCAGCTTAGCTCTAGCTTAGCGTTAGCTTAGCTCTAGCTTAGCTTTAGCTTAGCTTTAGCTTAGCTTTAGCTTAGCTTTAGCTTAGCTTCAGCTTAGCTTCAGCTTAGCTTTAGCTTAGCTCTAGCTTAGCGTCAGCTTAGCTTCAGCTTAGCTTTAGCTTAGCTCTAGCTTAGCTTCAGCTTAGTTTTAGCTCGGTTTCAGCTTAGCTTCAGCTTATCTTTAGCTTAGCTTCAGCTTAGCTCTAGCTTAGCTGTAGCTTAGCTATAGCTTAGCGTTAGCTGAGTGTTAGCTTAGCTTTAGCTTAGCTTTAGCTTGGCCTTAGCTTAGCTTTAGCTTAACTTTAGCTTAGCTTTAGCTTAGCTTCAGCTTAGCTGCTTCTTAGCTTTAGCTTAGCTTTACTGTCACTACTAATGCTGCTTTCCTAGGGGCTCCAACTCCTAGGTAGGGTCGCACTTGGATAATTTGCTATGCTGCGCAAATTCATATGATGGTATGCTATACTGTGATATGTGATGTTGTGGTAGGATGTGTGATGCTATGGTATGATGTGCGTTGCTGTGCTATGATTGCTCTGCTCTGTCGTTGCATGCAAGGATCTGCTGCCTTATCTGATAATATTACATGTTAGTTAACATAAATGCCGTTACTTTATAATCGTATGCTAGGCAATTATCTGCAAACGTATGCTATGATAGGCCGCGCTGTGTCATGATGTGCTTTGTCTTGGTGTGGCATGATCTGGATTGTGATGCTGCGTTAAACAATGCTCTGTTATGGTGTCGACTGTAACGCGGTGTTCAGTTATGGTATGTCGTGTTATGTGGTGTTGTGCGGTGTTATGTTCTGTCATGTTAAAATGTGTTCTCCGGGGATTCCCCGTGGACCTGGGGATCTGGCGGCCGCGGCGGTATGCAGGATGGGCGGGTCGGCGCGAGGCCGGAGTCTCGGGATACTCTCGGTGGACCTGGGTATCTGGCGGCCGCGGTATGCAGGGTGGGCGGGCCAGGAGGCTTGTTCATGAAATCTACCGACCCCAACATCTCAGGTGGAGAATCATGCTCCATTCCCCCTCCTCCCTCCTCATCGTCCTCATCCTCCCTCCTGCATCCTCCTCCTGCCCCCCCCCCACCTCCCGCAGTCCGCGGGTCCTCGGCCTCCGCAAGGATCTGGTCGAAGGCCGCATCGGCGACCTATCGCGGAACACACTCTAACGCCTCCTCGCGGCCGTCACCAAGCCGTCGCCCTCTCCCCCGACCTCTTCTCCTCCCTCCTCACTGCTTCGGGGATGGACAGACCCCCTTTTAGCAAAACGTGGTTTAGTGAAAACGACCTGAGGCCCAAACCTGGCGGGCGCAGGCCTGGAAAATAGCGGCCACGGCGCCCTCTCGAGAACCGAAAACGGACAACTCACTAATCGACGTGTCACTGTTGGGGGTTCTGTCCACCCCCGACTCTAGGGGGCGGCAAAGAGGGGGGTGTCCAAGAGGGGGGGTGCAAATCATGACCGGCGGCATGTGCGCGGCCCCGGGGGGGGGCCAGGGACGTAATGAAATAAGAAAAGGTGCCATGACATCCTGGGAAATATCATGGCCCCCGCCATGATATCCACCCCCCCCTAGTCATCACCCCCCTCTTTGCCGCCCCCGAGACTCCTGCGTGCTCCCCGTGTGGCACGCCCTCCCCCCGGGGCGGGCCCGCTCGTCGTCCGGTATGCCGCCCCGGTGGCGGCCCCACGAGGCCCGCGGGGGGCGCTGGGCCGCCCGAGCACGGCGGGCACCCTCGGGAACCGCCTCCTCTCGAGCTTGACTGAGAACGAGAAGGCTGTCGTGATTCGAGTACTTGCCATCGCTCGGACGTCCATGTCCTCTGCATTTTCCGGTTTCGTGCGTGTGTTTTTTTGCTCGATGGTCCAGGATGGTCCTCGATGGTTCTCGCCGAGAGAAACATGCACACGTCCGAGCGATGCCTAGAGTAAGGGGTCGACTGCAGAATTGAGCGGCCACCAACTTGACTTCTCCGTCGGATCTACGAACGAATGCGTAGACTGCTTCGTTGATCCACGAGCACTCTGCGCATTTCTCGTCGACTCTACGAAACAGCAAGTTGAGGGCAAATCAATTCTGCCGTCGATCCCCTACTCGAATGATTGGATTGGCTAAGGGTCCGATCCAGGATTTCCACGAGTACCTAGCGGCCCTCGTGTCTGCAGCCCGTGTGGAGCATTGAGACAACTGGGGGGGAAAACTTGGAAACCTTGGAACACACCATTATCATAACCTCTTGCTCCCCTGATCATGGTCGGCGCGGATTTCTGGGATCGGCGCGCCCGCGGCGCCGATCCGAAGCATCCGCGCCCAGATCAGGGCACATGCCATGCTTGAATGCTCCCCCGATTCATGGCGGCAGGAATTCTGGCACGCCTGGAATGGGTACGGGAGCATGGGTACGATGTCATACAGCAGAGATGGTCCCCAGAACCGACAGCGGCCGCTGCTGTGCATGCACAAGCAGAAAGTCCTCGCAAGCACAAGCAACAGCCTGCAACACAGAGCTTAAGCAGAAGTTCTTCTCAACTGATGAAAACAGTCGAGTCGCTAGCGTATAATAGAAGCAAGGCACTGTGCAGCCCTTACTCGCCTGGGCAAGTGTCGAACGGTGCGCCGCAGACGCGACTGATGCCCACGCAACTAGTACTCTGGCTCGGCGCTGCCGTCGAAGAACCTATTTGCAGGTCGATGTAGTTCAGCGCGCTCCTCCCCATCATGTTCACGAACGTCTCGAATATCCAATGCCCTGCTCAACCACTGTTTTCGGAGTTCGCAAATTGATTCAACGCGTCAAACAAAGGCTCGACGTGCCCGATCGGGAGACCGTGAAAAACATCCGAAATCACATCTCTGCCTTCCCACTTTGATCGTACATACTTGTGGGCGACATTTGTGGCGTTCCACTTCAAACTGAAGGAAACTATTGGGAGGTCAAAGCGAGTCAGCACAATGGCATCGATGTTACTCTTATCGTGAAGAGCTAGCTCGAGAACTTTGACGAAGCTGTCTACTATGCGTGGCACGTGCTCGTTCGTAAACTAATGGTTGAGTAGGCTCAGCTCGCGAAGAAGACGCTGGTCACGCTGTGAGCAATTCGCGTCAACGTACAGAGCACTCATTTGTAATTCCGGTCATTTGTAATTCCCGTCATTTTCAATTCCGGCCACGGATTTGCAAATGAGAGGTGCCGACGGTAAGGCATGTGCTCAAGCGCTATGCCCAACGTGTCTCCAAGGAGTCAGGGCGCAGCTTCTGCTTACGCTCGTAAAAGATCACAAGAATAACGGCAACAGCAACGTCGTCGCCGTTCCGTGTGACACGCAGGATTTGCGTGTCACGTCTACGCGACACGCAAATTCTGCGTGTCGCGTCGCCCGGCCGCCCAGAGCGCGTTCCGGGTGACACGCAGGATTTGCGTGTCACGTTTAATTACTTACGCGACGCCGCCCCGAGCGCGTTCCGTGTGACGTGATACGCAGGATTGGCGTGTCGCGTAGACGTGACACGCAAATCCTGCGTGTCCGCCCCCCTGGCGTGGCCCGCGTGACACGCAGATTCTGCGTGTCCCCACCCCGGCCCCCCCGACCCCCGGCGTGCGACACGCACACTTTGGGCCCGCGTGACACGCAGATTCTGCGTGTCCCCACCTCGGCCCCCAGGACCCCCGGCGTGCGACGCGCAGATTTTGGGCCCGCGTGACACGCAGATTCTGCGTGTCCCACCCCGGCCCCCAGAACCCTTGGCGTGCGACAAGCGCGTTCATTTCTACTTCCGGTCATTTGCAATTCCGGCCACGAATTAGAAATGAAGCGCGCCGAAGGGGCGGCGGAGGCCACGTGCAGCGGACATGTTCGGCACGATTGAAAAAATGTCCTGGCGAAGGTCCCAATCATATGCACCCGTGCGTACCGCAAATGTGAGTATCTTCTTCGGTAGCGATCCCTAAGGGGCCACGAAACGCTTGGGTGCTGTGCCGGGGCCTTCGGTGGAGCTCCCTGTGGGGCCACGAAACGTGCAAGGGGTGTGCCGACATGGGTGCAGTGGGCGCATGCGAACGCAGCCACTGGGGCCTTCGGTTGGGGCTCCGTGTGGGGCCACGAAACGTGTGAGGGGTGTGCCGAACTGGGTGCGGTGGGCGCATGCGAACGCAGCTACTGGGGCCTTCGGTGGAACTCCCTGTGGGGCCACGAAGGGTGTGAGGGGTGTGCCGAACTGGGTGCGGTGGGTGCATGCGAACGCAGCCATTGGGGCCTTCGGTGGAACGCCCTGTGGGGCCACGGAACGTGCAAAGGGTGTGCCGAACTGGGTGCGGTGGGCGCATGCGAACGCAGCCAGGGCCTTCGGTGGAGCTCCCTGTGGGGCCACGACACGTGTGAGGAGTGTGCCGGAATGGGTGCAGTGGGCGCATGCGAACGCGGCCATTGTGGCCTTCGGTGGAGCTCCCTGTGGGGCCACGGAACGTGCAAGGGGTGTGCCGACATTGGCGCGGTGGGCGCATACGAACGCAGCCACTGGGGCCTTCGGTTGGGGCTCTCTGTGTGGCCACGAAGCGTGTGAGAGGTGTGCCGAACTGGGTGCGGTGGGCGCATGCGAACGCAGCCATTGGGGCCTTCGGTGGAGCTCCCTTTGAGGTCACGAAACGTGTGAGAGGTGTGCCGAAATGGGTGCGATGGGCGCATGCGAACGCAGCCACTGGGGCCTTCGGTGGAGCTCCCTGTGGATCACGAAACGTGTGAGGGGTGTGCTGAAATGGGCGCGGTGGGCGCATGTGAACGCAGCCACTGGCCCTTCGGTGGAGCTCCCTGTGGCGCCACGAAGTGTGTGAGAGGTGTGCCGAAATGGAGAGGAGAGGAGAGGAGAGGAGAGGAGAGGAGAGGAGAGGAGAGGAGAGAGGGCGGCGCTCCTGTTGGAGGCGGCGCGCGGAAGGGGGTAGGGGAAGGGGAGGGGGGAAAGCTTCTTAGAAGCAGGCTGCTTCTTAGAAGGGCCCGGCCCTACATCGAGAGACGAGGCCCGCGCCTTCTAAGAAGCAGGGGCGCCTCTAAGAAGCCTTCCCCCCTCCTCCTGCCCCCCCTCTGCGCGTGGCCGAGCTCTCCTGGGCCCTGCAGACCAATCTTCATCAACAACAAGATCAGCGTCCACGCGAACGTCGGCCAACTTCCGGTCCAGGGAGAGCTGCTGTTCTGATCCACGCGCCTGGGAGTTCAGGGCCAGGCCAGGCAATCGAGAGACAGCGTGCTAGCCACGACCCCCCACCATGGACACCGAGCGCCGCGCCACGCTGTAGAACGAAAGAGGCGGATGGCCACGTGCGGCTACTGAACATGCAGGGTAAGCAGTGACTGTCCTGAGCCACTATAGCCTGAGCCGCCATGGCTGGAGCCAACGTGGCTGCGGAGGGCCGCTGCTGTGCATGCGGCCTTCGGTCGCACGTGGGCGACGCCCGCGGCGGCGCCGACGGCCAGCCCCGCCCAGCATGGACAGCAGCTGCTGTCGGCCTCCGCCCCCGCTCTTGCCGTACGGCCAGCGTGCCGACACACAAGGACCGCACGATGTATTGAGCAGGGACCGGCCGTCCCGGCATTCCTGCTGCCTGCCACGACATGTTTTCTTAGAGCCCAGACACGTGCTTGTAACGCAGTGGCCTTAGAACCTGACTGCGGTGCGCGAAAGCAAGACAGTCTCAGCCAGACGCATGTCGAGAACACTCCGCGAGGACCACAGAAAGGTTGCTATGGCATTCTTTGGTGGGCCTATAGTTGTGGACGCCGCGACACTGGACACTCTAACAGTCCTATCATCGAATTAAACATGTGTTTGAAATGTGTAAAACATGCTCTAAAAACGTGACAAGCATGCTTTTTCAACAGATTCAGAACACATGTTTGAAACATCTTGTTCTTCGGCACCGCCTGTACTCTGAGCCCTCCGGCCGCCTGAGGCCCTGCCCGCCCGCACCCTGTCTCCCCAATTAGGGCTACTCGTGTCCCGTTTAGCTCTTGACCGGAAGGGACCCGCTCCCGGCCCCCCGGCCCAAAAAATGTTTGAAACATCTTGTAGACCTCTGGCAATTGTTTGGCAGCATGCATCCTCTCCATTATAATCGACCTCCGCAAGCCCACGTTTCAAAGATGCTTTTCAACATATTTGTAACACATGTTTGAAGCATTGAAATTAAAATGTTTTTGAAATGTGTAAACATGTTCTAAAAACGTTTCAAACATGCTTTTCAACAGATCTAAACCACATGTTGAAAACATCTTGCAGACCTCTGGCAACTGTTTGGCGGCACGCTTCCTCTCCATTCTAATCGACTTCCACAAGCCCACAGGCGGGCCAGGACGCTTCGCCACTGCTGGAGGCTGCGGGGCGGAAGGGCTCCCCTGGCCGCGGCGGGCTCCGGCCACGAGTGGGCTCCTCGACCCAGGTTGAAGTCGGGCGTGTCCCCCGACAGGGGGATTTTCAACGAAAAATACATAAAAAACGCACCAAAATGGCCAACAAATATTCCGAAAATAGTCCCCAGACTACTTCTCGACTGTTTTCGAAGGTTCCCCCCTGTAGGAAGGACACGCCCGACTTGAACCCAGGTCCCAGGAGCGGCCCGCCAAGCGGAGCCCCTCACGAGCCCAGTGGCCCTCCCTGCAACGCCTTGGCTGTGCCCACGGAAGGGGCCCTGGGCCACACAAATAAATACCCACAAATAATAGGATCCCCCATCTCTTCACGCATTTTCTGGGTTTGCGTCTCCCCCCCCACTTCCCATATTGTCCCCTATTTTCGGAAAATTCGACGATGACTTGGGGTCTATGTGTTTTTTGTTCCCTCCTGACCCGTGTCGACGCTGCTGGGCGTCGCCCGGCACGGGGGAAGCGGGTCCCGAGGGAAGCGGGTCCTCCTCCTCCTCCCCAGATGCTCGGAGCTCCAAAAAGATGGGGCGCAGATCGCAAAGATGGGGCGCGACCCATCTCCCGGCACCGGACGCAGAGATGGGGCCTCGCAGTGCGCGGTTGCCCGTGACACGGTACCCATCTATGAGGTCACCGCTACCCATTTCCGCATGGCGTTCGCTACCCATCTTGAAATCTACACTTGCCGATCTGCGCCCCATCTTTGCCTGAAGTTTGCCTGACGTGTACCTGAAGTTTACCTGAAGTTTGCCTGACGTTTACCTGAAGTTTGCCTGAAGTTTGCCTGAAGTTTGTCTGAAGTTTTTCTGATACTAGTAGTAGTAGTAGTTGAAGTAGTAGTAGTAGTAGTAGTAGTAGTAGTAGTAGTAGTAGTAGCACCAATCATAAACATGGTGGTCGCAAAAGTACTACTAGTAGTAGTAGTAGTAGTAGTAGTAGTAGTTGTAGTAGTTGTTGTTGTTGTTGTTGTAGTAGTAGTCGTAGTCGTAGTAATAGTAGTAGTAGTAGTAGTAGTAGTAGTAGTAGTAGTAGTAGTAGTAGTAGTAGTAGTAGTAGTAGTAGTAGTAGTAGTGGTTGTTGTTGTTGTTGGTGGTGGTGGTGTTGTTGTTGTCTTCCCGACCTGCCCCCCCTCCCCTCCTGCCGCCCGCCCCCTGCCTCCCCTCCTGCCGTCCTCCCGACCTTTTCTCGCCATTCCCCTTCCTTGCCATGTCTTGCTCCAGCTCTTTCGCATGGCCCTCGTGTTCGCGGTGGAGATCGCCCCTCCGCCGCCCCCAGGGCTCGGCGCCCCGTGGCGCCTGCAGGAGATCGGCACCATAGGCCACGGGCTCCCGCTGAGGGGGCCAACAGGCAGGCGGGTGGAGAACCGCGGATGGTTGGACGCGGCCATGGCGCAGGCGTCGCCTGCGCCGTGGCCCGGCTGCCCCGACGCCATCGTGGTTGTCGGCGGCAGCGTGCGCATGGTGGACAGCTGGCACGTGGACGCGGGCTGGGCAGAACACCAGCCCGCCCTGACCATCGTGCCAGTTCGATCCCCCACTGCGCACGGTCTCCCTCGCCTCATTATGATGATGTGGGAGGACGATTCGGGCCTCCAGGTTGCGAGCTACAGGTGGGCCGAGCAGCTGCCCAGGCGCCAGTACTACATTCGGGCGTGAAGGTCAGCGTGGGAACACAAAATCCTTATCCCCCTCCCGTTCCTTCGGCCCTTCCCTCCTCCTTCTCCCTTCTCCTTCTCCCCCTCCCCATCCCCTCCTCCTCCTCCCTCCTTCTCCCCCTCCCCCTAATCAAATGTGTCCCTGCTTTCTTATTTCTCCTCCCCGCCGCCACTGTTCTGCGGCGGCCCCTGTCGGCTCTGTCCCGCCTGCTGCGCGCGGCCGTGCCCCTTGGCCCCCCCGACCGCCAGAATGGCGGCAGCTCCAGTCAGGGTGCCCCTCCCAGACCTGGACCCCGTGGAGCTCGGGAAGGAATTCCGCAAGCTCATCGTGCGCCAAGGGTGCAAGAGGGCCTTCAGTTTATACAGCTATAACTTTCTTACCAAGCCGCGCGCGGTGTGCGCGCGGCCCCTGCACAATATGTTTCCGTTGGTGCGCTCGGGCGAAATTCACCACCATTTCCACCCTTAAGCGATTGCCACCTGCTCCTAGATCCAACCGCCCCTCCCGTTCTACTCCACCCTTAAGCGATTGCCACCCTCTCCCGTTCTACCCCCCCTCTGCCACGCGCGATTAGGGGGGAATGGGACGATGCGATCAAACAAAACAGTCAGGATGATCAGGGCGATGATTATCAGGAGGACGGGGGTCGGGCTAGGGAAGGGGGGGAGGGTGAGAAGGTGGAGGAGGAGGGGGGGGGGGCGGAGGAGGAGCCACAGAAACAATGCCCCGCTGCCACCGTCCCAGGTTGACGTGCTGCTTCGCAACATTCCAGGGGCCGAGGTGAAGTGGAGCTGCCTCAGGGGCGCGTGCTTGTTCGCGATCGACAAGTGCCGCCGCGAAACGGCGGTGTGGGAGGGTGGCGAATGGGTAGGAGGAGACTCAGAGGATCAGGAGGGCGACGCGGAAGCCAAGGTGGAGTTGGAGAGGGAGGAGGAGGAGGAGGAGGAGGAGGAGGATCCTCGGCAAGACAAATGTTAGAGGATACGGATGAGACGGAGGACACTAAGGAGGAGAAGGAGGAGGGCACGGAGAGGCGTTTGAAGTGGTTCGCCATACGTCTGCCAGACGTTGGCCAGACTTTTGGCAAACGTCGGCCAGACGTTTGCCAGAAGTTTGCCAGAAGTTTGCCAGACGTCTCCAGAAGTTTGCCAGAAGTTTGCCAGAAGTTTGCCAGACGTTTGCCAGAAGTTTGCCAGACGTTTGCCAGAAGTTTGCCAGACGTTTCCTGAACCACGTCAGACGTGTGTCCGAAGTTTGCCAGAAGTTTGCCAGACGTTTTCCAATAGTTTTTCCGATGTTTGCCCTATATTTCCTGAAACATACCATCGGCGCGTCAGAAGTTTACCAGACGTTTGTCAGACGTATTCCAGAAATGTGCCAGAAGTTTGCCAGGCGTTTACAGAACCATACCAGACACGTGTCAGACGTTTACCATCAGTTGACCATACGGTTTCCAGACGTTTGCCAGACATTCCCCAGACGTTTACTTACGGCTGTCAGAAGTTTGTCAGATTTGTACCAGAAGTTTGCCAGACGTTTTCCAGACGTTTGTCAGAAGTTTCCCAAACGTTTACCGACGGTTGTCAGAACTTTGTCAGATTGTAACCAGAAGTTTGCCAGGCGTTTACCAGAAGTTTGCCAGACGTTTTTCAAAAGTTCGCCAGGTTGTTTCGTCATCCCGTTCCCAGGTACCCTCGGTGCACCAGAGAGGATCCCACGCAGCCCTCGCTCACGAGGGCTGGCTCTTTGGCGGAGAAGCTGATGGCGATCAGGGGGGTGTATGATTTTGTAAATAATATGGTTGGCTTGGTCCAGCTGTGTGGAATGTGGCAATGAGTGCGAGCATGCCAGACCATGCAGTCATGGTTGCCTGCATTGCTCAGTCCACTGTGCCAGACCAAGCCATATCGATGTTGGAAAATTATGTGTTTGTATCCCAGGTGATCCTCAAACACTTGCGCAGGGTCAGAGACAGCAGCATCCGCCTGCGCCAGGCCCGACGTCCTCTGTGGAGGGGTGTAGCTGTTGGATGCGGTAGGAGGATTAAGGGCACAGGGGTAGGAGGGGGGAGGTGGCAGGACGGTGGCAGGGAGAGATCACGCGATGCATTCGGAGGGGGCGATGGCTCCCCTTCCTATTCATCCTTCTGTCCTATTCCTCTTCTTCCCCTTCCCTCCCTTCCTATTCCACCTTCTTCTTTATTCCCCCTAGTCCTCCTGTCTCCTGTTCCTCCCCCCCCCCGCCCCTTCCCCCCCCCCCCCCCGCCGCGTCTCGCAGGCGGTCAAGGACGCCAGCCCTGCCGAGAAGGATCGCATGAACCACTACTTGCACTTGATGGGGCAGGCAGCTCTGCCCGTCGAGGACGCGCGGGATGAAGGGAGGGGGCGCGATAAATGGGAGAGGGGTGGGATGATGGATGATGGGGGGTTGCAGCTAGGATAGTGGGTGGGTGATGGGCAATGCTGGTGGTTGGATGATGGTGGATGATAGTGTGGGGGGGGGGAATGTGGTGCTCATGGGGGTTTCGACGCGGACGGGGAGTGGTGGGTGAACGGTGGAGGTACGAGTACATTGAGGCACGGAGGGTTGCGACTATGGCCAATAATTTAGACGTTCGATTAGGATGGATGATGGGATGTAATGTTCGATGCCAGGATAGAGGATGGAGGGTCGTCGCCGTCGTCTCCGCCCTCGTGGATCGTCTTGGTCATGGCCCTCCCCGTTGTCGCAGTCGCCTTCGCCGCGCCCTCGCCGTCTGCGCCCGCCGCCTGCCGCGAGGACGTCGAGGCGTCCGAGTCGGAGAACGCCGAGGGCGACTGCGACGCGGACGGCGACTCCACGCAGGACCGCCGACTATCCAAGCAGAGGAAGAGGGGGAGGGGAGGACGAAGGGGGAGGGCGATGGCGACGAGGACGAGGGGGAGGAGGAGGAGGAGGGGGAGGGAGGCGGCGAGGAGGAGAAGGAGGATGGGGGAGGAGAGGGAGGAGGAGGAGGAGGAGGAGGAGGAGGGGGGGTAGCGAACTATCACCGTTGCATGGTCGAGGGACGACGTGGAGCTGGACCAGCGGGGGGGGATGTGGATGAGGCCGGATTGAGGGCGGTATCGTGAGAAAGGTTTGGAAGTGTTGTTGAAGGGGGTGGGCGACGTGCAAACTTCTGGCATACGTCTGGCAGACGCTTTGCAGACGTCTGCCAGACGTTTGCCAGAAGTTTGCCAGAAGTTTGCCAGAAGTTTGCCAGAAGTTTGCCAGAAGTTTGCCAGACGTTCTCTCGTGCCCCCATCCTCGCGAGGACGAGGCGCAGGGCGAGTTCGACGAGGACAAGGGCGAGGGCGAGCAGTTCGAGGACGCGGGCGAGTTCGACGAGGACAAGGACGAGGGCGAGCAGTTCGAGGACGAGAGCGGGCACTCCGAGGACGAGGACAAGTCCCGAGAACGACGACGCGTTGAAGGCCCTGCCCTCTTCCGCCTCGCTCCTCCTGCCTCCTCCTCCTCGCTCCTCCTCGCCCCCCCCTCCTCCTCCCGTCATCATCGGCGTCGCCCTCGTCCTCGCTCCCCGCCTCATTAAAACCCCGTTCGCGTTGCTAGTGTCCCCGCCACCCTGTCGTCGCTGCCACTCCCCCCATTACCTCCTCGCCTTGCTCACCCCAAACGCAGCAGGGGGAGGCTGGAAGTAGTAGGGGGAGACTTGAGGATGCATTTGGACGCGGCGACGGCATGATGGACTCCCCCTCCTCCTGTACCGCCCCCTCCTCCCCCCCCCCTTCTCCACCCCCCCCTCCTCCACCTCCCCATTCCACCGCCTCCCCCTTCTCCGCCTCCACCTCCTTCACCTCGCCCTCCTCCCCCCGCGCCTTCCAGCCCCCTTCCCCCTCATCATCTCGCCCGCGTCCTTACTTCCTCCTCCTCCTCCTCCGCGTTCGCTGCGTCAATCCCCTGCGTATTTCCCAACCATCCTGTGGCGTTGGGTCCTCGTTTTGAGGAGACGGTGCCCCGCGTTCCTCTTCTCCTCCTCCTCCCCCTCCTCCCTCTTCCCATCATCATCATCATCATCATCATCATCATCATCATCATCATCACCACCGATTTCGGCACACCCCTCACACGTTTCGCGGGCCCCATAGGGAGCTCCACCGAAGGCCCCAGTGGCAGGGTCCGCATGCCTCCCCACCACCCATTTCGGCACACCCCTCACACGTTTCGTGGCCCCATAGGGAGCTCCACCGAAGGCCCCAGTGGCAGGGTCCGCATGCTTCCCCACACCCATTTCGGCACACCCCTCACACGTTTCGTGGCCCCATAGGGAGCTCCACCGAAGGCCCCAGTGGCAGGGTCCGCATGCCTCCCCACCACCCATTTCGGCACACCCCTCACACGTTTCGTGGCCCCATAGGGAGCTCCACCGAAGGCCCCAGTGGCAGGGTCCGCATGCCTCCCCACCACCCATTTCGGCACACCCTCACACGTTTCGTGGCCCCATAGGGAGCTCCACCGAAGGCCCCAGTGGCAGGGTCCGCATGCCTCCCCACCACCCATTTCGGCACACCCCTCACACGTTTCGTGGCCCCATAGGGAGCTCCACCGAAGGCCCCAGTGGCAGGGTCCGCATGCCCCCCCACCACCCATTTCGGCACACCCCTCGCACGTTTCGTGGCCCCACAAGGAGCTCCACCGAAGGCCCCAGCGGCAGGGTCGGCATGCCTCCCCACCACTCATTTCGGCACACCCCTCACACGTTTCGTGGCCCCATAGGGAGCTCCACCGAAGGCCCCAGTGGCAGGGTCCGCATGCCTCCCCACCACCCATTTCGGCACACCCCTCACACGTTTCGTGGCCCCGAAGGCCCCAGTGGCAGGGTCCGCGTGGCTCCCCACCACCCATTTCGGCACACCCCTCACACGTTTCGTTTCCCCATAGGGAGCTCCACCGAAGGCCCCAGTGGCAGGGTCCGCATGCTTCCCCAACGCTCATTCTGGCACATCCCTCGCACGTTTCGTGGCCCCATGGGGATTTCCATTGAAGGCCCCAGTGATTGGGTTCGCATGCGCCCCCACACCCATTTCGGCACACCCCTCACACGTTTCGTGGCACCATAGGGAGCTAGACCGAAGGCCCCAGAGGGTGCTTTCGCATGCCGCCCCCGCACCAATTTCGGCACACCCCTCACGCGTGTCGTGGCCCCACAGGGAGCTCCACCGAAGGCCCCAGCGGCAGGGTCCGCATGCCGCCCCCGCACCATCTTCGGTGCACCCCTCACACGCTTCGTGGCCCCATAAGGAGCTCCACCGAAGACCCCAGTGGCAATGTTCGCATGCCGCCCCCACACCCATCTCGGCACACCCCTCAAACGGTTCGTTGCCCCATAGGGAGATCCACCGAAGACGGTACTCACACCAGCATTACTCACAACTGCAGATGGTTGGGTCCTTCGCCAGGCTAATTTCTGCGCGCTGGGCTCGGGCGCAACTGCAACTTTCTATCGCCCCCCAACATCCCACCCCCATGCCTTTTCCGTAGCCAGTTTTTGGTCAAGTCCGCGCGTGGTTGCCGGATGTCGCCTGGCCCTGGGCTTCAGCGCGCCATGTCGCCCGTTCAGCTCGCCTGGCTCGGCGATTGCGATTTTTGCCCATTTCGGTTTCAGAAGTTGAAGTCGCCGCACAATGCGATATTGATGGCCCTCGTGGAGCACATCTTCCCCGTCCTGTGCCTGTACTTCCCAGACGTGCGCGACCTCACCTGCGTCGAGTGCATGCCTGATGCGGCAATACCGATTGGCCCTTCTATGCCCATCGACGCGAAGCACGGCAGGGAGTTCAACATCCGCCGCTTGAGCGGCTACGAGAACATCTTGCGCTTGTTCATGCGCGTGCGTGCTGGAGGCACGGCGTGGATCTACCCCGACGCGAAGACCTGGGTTCCAGACGAGCACGTTCGCGACAAGGGGAATCCGTCTGGGGACGCCGACAATTTCCAGGTCAAGTCCGCCAACAACGAGGTCGAGTGGTGGTGCGCGCTATCCGTGCTGGCGTGGCTCCGCAAGGTGATGACAGTGCGGGGTTTACACCGCCACCTCTCTTCTGGCGCACCTCCTCATCCTCTTCTCCTCTATCTTTCCATCCCGCAACCTTCCCCGCCTTCTCTCACCACCCTCCACATCTCCATCTCCTGCTCTTCCCCTCCTTTACTCCTTAACTGCCCTGCCCGTCTAGCCCCCCCCCCCTCCTTTACCTTCTCCTCCCCCTCCTTCTCCTCTCCCTCCTCTAATGTTCAACTCCGTCCGCCTCCCCAATTACTGCCCTGCCCGTCTAGCCGACGCCCCTCGAAAGGTCCATGTTGTCTGGCAGCACCCTGCCACTAGCTTCGTCTGGCAGTACCCTGCCATCGTGAGGTTGATGGGGATTTCTTGCACATTCAAAACGTCCTTTTGGGTTGCGAATCCATTGAGCATGCCCTTGCATTGGGCAATTATGCATGATGATGCTCAGTTTCGCGAGCTGGAGTCGGTCAACGACGGCTGGTTTGAAACTGACTACACCCCACCCAAAACAAACGCGATTGCGACGACGGAGAGCGGGGCAATACGACGAATGACGGAACGACGTCGTGAGCACGTCGTTCCCGTCATTCGTCGCATTGCGCCGAGAACGATCAAGGATGGCGAGACCGACGGCGAACGACGATAACGAAACATGACAGCGGTGGCGACGGCGACTGTCGATCCGTTTCAGAGGTCAAGAAAGATCCGTGGACGATGGGCGACTTTTGGGAGGTCATTGGGGAGTGCATCATTAGCCTGTTGAAATCCTTCGTGTCGAACACTCAGAAGAGCATCACTTCGTTCGCGAGGTATGGGAGCTCGGACTGTGACGGCAGCGTGACTTCCGACATCGAGGTCGTCGAGCCATCGCCACCGAAACGCAAGCGTTTGAGGTCAAAAACTCCAAGTCCGACGTGCTCCCCGTCCCCTGGCCCAGGTGTTCCAGCAGAGCAGCTCGCCGCCGAGAGCACATCTCATGCATGTTCTTCGGCGGCATCAAGTTCGTCGCAGGCAGTGACTTCATCGGCTGCAGGTTCATCGTCGGCCCACTGGTGCGCAGGCCTTTCCTCGTCATCATATTCGCTGGTGGGCATTCAGCCAGAGGCAGTTGGCACGGCCGAAGACCTTCCAGCCGCAGGTGGTGTGGTGCAAGCTTCTGAGGCAGACATTCCAGATGATGAGATCATCGCGATGGCGCGGTGGATGCGTTTTGGATGAGTAGTTAGGCCGTGCAGCCACGCCAGGCTGTTCGGACAGGCGCTCGGAGCGCGGATTTGCGCTCTGGGCTGCGTTGCATTCTTTAGAATGCAAGTTTGGGATGCGACTGATATTGGCAGTGCGTCACACTGCAGGGGCGATGATGTAGCTGATCGATCTTTTCGTCATCGATTTTCATCACCATCATCGTTGCCATCACCACCAAGCGCCCACCACCCGCCCGAAAACCCGAGGAGATGATGGGCGACGCCAGAACTTTGGTAGGATGAGGTATGTAGAATTATGAAGGCCTTTGGGCGACGCGCGTGGAGGATAGTGGACGGTGGGGGTCACGGAGGACGATGAAGGATGGAACAGCACTGGAGGGACGGGGTATTCGGGCGGTTATGGTTATGGGCACGACCAACGCGACGACGAAAATGATTACGTATGCGATGATGGGGCGCTACGACGGCGAACCCAATGATGGTTCAATGATAACTGTGTCTCGTTCTTTGTTCAGTCAATTCTTAGCGCGTGGGGGCGTCGTCTTGAAGTGCGCGAAGTGTGTGGCGTACTTATCGCGTATCGGTGCAGGTTCCATCCATGGGGTGGTGCGATGATGATCGTGCGTCGCGCGTCGGCGTTGCAATTACCTCGGGTCGCAACCCTCATACGCATCAGCATCATCATCCTCATCCTCCTCCTCCTCCTCCTCCTCCTCATCCTCATCCTCATCCTCGGCGTTGCAATTACCTCCTCATCCTCCTCCTCCTCCTCCTCCTCCTCCCCCCCAAGCGATATCGTTCCTAGCCCGCTGTCCTCGTCTGTGTGCCCCGCTCGCGGGCGCCACGATAATCGCGTCTCGAGGCGCGATTGGCGTTCGCGGCGATGACGGTTGCTAGTTTCCAAGTAATCGTGCACGAGCGGCAGGGCGCGAAGATAACCGTGCGCCGACCATTCGCGAGTGGTTGTGCGTCTGAGGCGCGAGGTAGAGCGATGGTGTGACGTCCCTAATGTGCCGTTGTCTGATGCAGTCGTTTCGTTTGCCGCCGCCATGCCAGGCCTTGGGCCGCTGGCTGAAGTCCTCGGGGAAGCCCACGTCCACGGCCGCGACCCCCGTGCCCAAGACGCCCAAGAAGGACGTCGTGCCGACCCCCGCCGAGACCAAGAAGACCGCCGTGGCCACCCCCGTGAAGGGCTCCTTCGTGCCCAAGAGGGTCAAGGCCTCGGCGAAGGAGGACAGGCTGCTGGAGATTGCCATGGGCTTCGATCCAGTTCCGACGAGGAAGCAGACACTTAAGGACATGCCAGATTTTTGTTGCGTCGTCGCGTCGCACCGTCGCCACGCCTAGCCTGGGAAATGCGAGGGGAAAGGGGGGGGGCAGGAGGAATAAAGGATGAGTGGAGGATGATGTGGCGGGGGGAATGTAGGGTCTTAATTAAGATCAAGGAAGGGCCGCGTGATAACTGCCAGTCGATGGTTTGCCACATTATACATTCAATAGTTCAATGAATTCGTAGTTCGGGAACGCTCGGTCTAATGGGTGCGAGGACCATCGATGTGCCGTTCATGGCCGTGCCCGCCTGATACAGAATGTACATGACTACCAAATGTGGATATGGACGAGAATAATGACCACGGTGATAGCGCTGATATTCGTGGTGCTGGTGACGGTATGTATGGCCTTAATGAGTAGGTCCCTTCGATGCGATTGTTCGGTCTGCACGATAGGGGATGTCACGGCGATTGCGCAATGGCGATGGCGATGGTGCCCCCCCCCCCCCCCGAGAGTGAGATTGACATCTCCAGGCAGAGATCAAGGCAGCCAAGGCTGGCGATGAGGAGCACAGTTCGGGCAAGGGCAACAAGAAAAACACATCAGAATGCATCCAGAAGGGCAAGGCAAAGGTTTCTGCTGCCAAGTCTAAACCAAGCACGTTGTCGATCGAGCTTCCCCGCAAGCTCGAACACCCAGTCCTGGGGGAGCTGTATGCAGTTTACGCCAAGGATAAGTCATACTGCCTGTACAAGCCTGATCCAGAGACGACATCCAAGCGAACCCTTCTGGTAGAGATTTCTGCAAAGCGGTTTCCTCGCCACGATCGCGTGCTTAAGGATGTGATGATGAGGAGCTGCAAGAAGTCATTATCTAAATTAGAGACTGTGAAGTACAGAGATTCGCTCGCTGCTGCCTGATCAGATTTCATGCAAATTTTGAATCCCTGTCATATCGCAATGACGACGTGGCCATAGGGAGGGCCAGGTGTTTCGTGACAGTGCTGTGGTACTAGATACAAAGGGCGGCGTCGGACATGAAGGTCGATGCTTGGGTGCCCCAACTCGGAGGTAACTAGTTTCATGCGGCATTGCAGGTATGTCAGACATTGATATTGCAGCTGCTCGCGCTGGGCATGACAAGTTCCGAATTCTTCCTCACTCGATGCCCATTCCCACCCTGTCCCTCTCCCCCCTCCCCTTCCTCCATCTCCCCCCCCGCCTCCTCCTCTAACAGTGATATGGTTCGTTTCAGTCAAATGGTTTTCGCAGCGAGGTCAGACCTCTGGGGATGTAGCATTCGCATGCGTTTAAGATACCCAGGGCCAGACATAACGCGGCGATGTTTGAAAAGTCCCGACCGACATGACAGCAAACGGCGCATCCCTAGTCAAAAGCCATTCAAACATTTGAGGATCAGGAGCGGTGAGCAGTCTGTTGATGAGGACGAGGAGCGGTGAACAGTCAGTTGATGAGGACGAGGAGCGATGAGCAGTCAGTTGACCAGACGGCGCGTGATGGTCTAGTTCCCTGATAGGGACACGGCTCGATGAACGCTTCTCTGATAAGGGCGAGAGCTGTAAAGAGTTGTCGGATGAGGATGCCGAACTATGAGCGGCCAGATGATCAGGGCGAGGAACGATGAGCAGTCAGATCATGAGGACGAGGAACGATGAACAGTCAACCGATCTGTGGGATGGCTCAGCATCAGCCTGGGTGTCCGTGACATCTCCGTTAATTTGGTTCGTTCGGTTTCTTTTGCTTCTTCGAACGCACCAACCCCGCCCTTCGCGTGCAACGCATTCGGTATTGATCCACGCGTGTGTTTCAATGTTTGAAATTGAGATATCTTGATGAGCAATCGGGGTATATATCATTGGACTGGGGCCAGCCGGGTAGATTGAGGAACAGTCGGTTGTGATCTACGTCTGTGCCCCCATGAGGTCGGAATGTAATTCACATTAGGAATGATGTTCACCCGTGGCGGTTGACGCAAACATGTATGCAACTGAAGTAGATTTGCACCTAGCTTCCCAATATGGTGGTTTCCATTAACGCCACGCACTGTGCACCATGGCGATTCGAATCTAGATAATGCATAACATGTATTGGGAATGCAATATACCAGCCGTTGGTTTGGTTTGGGTAGAACCAACACGCCAACATGTTCAACACATTGTGTATCGGTTGTGTCACATAATCAGTCATACGTAAAATTAAGTAATGTAGTATGATCTGAAGTTTATCTGAAGTTTGTCAAACTTCAGACAAACGTTTGTCTGAAGTTTCAAACTTCAGACAAACTTCAGATTTTTATCTGAAGTTTATCTGAAGTTTGAAACTTCAGACAGAAGTTTGGCGAACTTCTGATAAACGTCAGATCACTGTTTATAGTAAGTTTGACACATTAAGTTAATACGCCACACTACTACACACAAAACGAGGTTGAGCACCCCGAATATTAGCATATTGGACACCCACACCAATCAATATGCAATGCGTCATCCCATACAAATACCTCAATTGAATACCGAGGCACGTATGCTGCATATGCGCGAGAGCAAAAAGAGAACGCCAATACATCGTTTGACGAATCAAACCGCGGTCAGATGCTGATTTCTGATGCTGACTTCTGTCGGTCAGACGGGACACGCGCTGGTGCGATGATAATTGTGCGTTCCGTCTTTGTTGGTGTGGTTCAAGCGGCCTCTGCGACTTGGTCATTGACCGAGTTCTACCAACCTGCGTTGGTATCAAGTTTTCGGGATGGCGCCCAAGCTGCGATTCTCGCGCAAGCCCATGAAGACCAAGAAGGACCATCGCGGCAATGTTTGAAGTGTCATCTTACCCAGAGATCACCCAGCCCTTTCCTTGTTTTTTTTTTCCCATACGGGATGTATTCAAACGAAGCCCGTTGGACTGCATTCGCTCGTTGCGATGACCGACTGACATCATTCATTTGATGATTCCTATAAGCCTGAGAGGACATTCTCAAGAGCGACCCCGACGGCGAGAAGAGCTCGACGGCGCCGAAGCGCAGGCCTGCGGCGGCTACGTCAACGGCCATCGTGCCGTACGACGCTGCTGGGACCCATGGGATCCCAGGCAATTTCATACAATAGCTTTCTCCCAAGCCCCCCTCTCCCCCCAGAAAAAAAACAATCAAACACACAAAAAACAACAACACACAAAAACACATTGGAACTGATCCCCTGCCAACACATCCCCTGCCATCGCTGTTGCCCGCCCATTCCAGTTCGGGGGGCGAAACAGTCGGGGGCGAACGTGTACAAGATATGTGCGGATGTTCTCGTTTGTAGGGCGAGGTCTTCGGAGGTGGGTAAGCAGGGGCGAGATGAGCAGTTTCGCAATCCTTCCGCAGGAAGGCGCTCGCGAAGCTGGTGGCAATGTGCAAGAACAAGTCGTTCGAGGCGCGCAAGGAGATCTACAGGCACCCCGTCGTCGTGTCAGTTGCCGCCGTCGGCCGTTCGTCGGCAGCAAGTGGCAGTCGATCGTCGGCCATTGCTCGCTAGCCGTCGGCCATTGATCTTCAATTGGTGACCTTGGGTCGTCGTCGATCGTTGGCCCTCGGTCGCGCGCCGTCGGTCGTCCGTCGTCGGTCGGGCGTCGCTTGCCGCTGGCCGTCGATCGTTGACCGTCGGTCGTCGGTCGTTCGCCCGTCGGTCGTCGGTCGTTCGCCCGACGGTCGTCGGCCGTTCGCATGTCGATCGCCTCTCTACGTTGCCTGTCGTTGGTCGGCGTCGGTGGTCGAGCACGCCAGGCAGCGCGGAGATCCGGAAGATCCTCAGCAAGTCCGCGCCATCTTCTCGGAGCCCGAGATGAGGTTGTTGTACGGGCAGTTTGGCACGGCGAGGAAGAAGAGCAAGGGCGCCGAAGAAGCGTACCAGCAGGCCGTCGCGTTCTTTACCCCCCCCTCCGCTCCACGCCTGATGTCCATCGCCCTCGTTCTCCTCGGACGCCCTGTTCCTTCCATGCCTGCCCTTCTGATGCGCAGTTATCCTCCTATCTCCCTGCCGCTACTCCTCCTCCAACGCCATCTTCCCCCCCCCCCCCTCCCCCCTTCCCAAATTCCCCAATCCGTTCAGTAATCGTCCCGTCCCGCCCTTCTCCTCGCCCTCCGCCTCCTAGCACCTTTGGGGGTCGTCATGGGAGTTGACGTCAGACGCGTTTCATGATTTCGATACCAACGTTGGTCCCCAGGGTCGGCCCCCTGCGCGCCGCGAGGGAGGGGGGGAGTTGATCTCGAGGGTCGGTCTCTCGCGGGCACGCAGAGGTGGGTAACCCTCAGCTGCCCCCCCCACTCCTCGCCCCCCCCTCCCCCCTTTCCTCCCTCCCCCTTCCTCAGTCATTTCCGTTGCTCTCCACCGCCTCATCCACTTCCGCCCCCGCCCCCCTTTCCGTCGCCCCCGCCAGTCGTCCTGCGCCCTTTCCTGCCGCATTCTAGAGGCGTCAACGCAGATGGCTGGCTCGAAGACTGAGAGCAAGGTCAAGCTTCTCTCGGCTTGGCTGAAGGACCATCGCCGATGGTCGTCGTTCGGCGACTTTCGTCGTTCGCTCGTTCGCTCGCTCGACGTCGTTCGTTCGTTCGCTCGTTCGTTGCTTCGGTCGTCGTTCGTTCGCACGTTCGTTCGCTCGTGTTTCGTCCAACGTCGCCAGTCGATGGGCGGCGCCGTCGATGGCCGTCCTCTTTTCCAACGTTCGCAACTCGTCGTCGAGCCGATCACCCAAACGATGGTCGGCGACCCCGCCCTTGCCTTCGCCCGCCGCCGCCCTGCCAGGACCCTCGCTTGCAGGAGGGCTTCTTTCGCGTCGCGGTCTCGGTGGGCTACAAGGAGCAGATCAAGCAGGACCACATGTGGAAAACGAAGAAGCAGCTCGAGGACAAGTACGGTGATGAGGAGGCGGCCGAGCTCATCGAGGGCAAGTTGCTGCGGGCGCATCTTCCTTGCCTGCCTCGGTCTCCTAATCGTCGAGTCGTCCGCCCATCAACCTCGCCCCCCCAGAGCGAGACGGAGAGAGGGCGGGGGGAGCGCATGGGGAGAGCGACGGAGGGAAATATGGGGAGAGCGACGGAGGGAAATATGAGGGGGCGGGGTGGGGTGGATGAGATGCGAGAGCATTGTAACGCAGAAGGAGGGGGCGGGGTCGATGGAGAAGAAGGGAATGATCAGAGATTTCAGATTTTGAATACAAGCGGGCCAGGGGCTCCCTAACCTCGATGCATGCTAAATGTCCATTGCCCTCTAGGGATCATTGGGGGTTGCAGTCTCTGAGTTCTGGGTTTCGCTGGCCATGTGCCGCCGCCTCCCCCCTCCCCCATCCCCTGCACCCCTAACTCTTCAAGGTCTGTCTGGTCTCGGGGCCATGCCGCTAGGGCCCCAGGTCGCCCCGAGGCAGGGACTTAAGCCCGCGGGCGTCTCAGGCCCAGGTGTCTCCTCGGGCTCGGTGAATGCGTGGCGGGCGCACCCCCCCCTTTCCCTTAGCGTCGTCAGCGCGGCGGTCGCGCCATTTTGCTCCATCCCCCTTCAGTCGCGCAAGAATCCCGCCAACCCCGCGCGCAAGCAGTGGCTCGACTGCGACGACGCGTTCAGCAAGTTGCTCGAGCGCGGCAAGGATCAGAAGGCGGAGGGGGCGAGGAAGCTCGAGGACGGCGAGTTTGAGGGCCTCGCGTCGGGCATCAGCAAGGCGAAGTACTTGGCTGATGGTCGCGGAGGATTAGTTTTTTGTTGTTGTTTTGTTTTATCCCTCAACCTCCTCTCCCTTCCCCCCATCGTCCCCAGCCCACTGCTACTCCTGCTGGTCCTGCTCCTCCGTCACCCCTCCCCTCCTCCTCCTCCCCCCTCCCCCATCGCTCCGTCGCCCTCGTGATTCCAGTGGTGGTCCAGCTGTGCCCCTTCCTATCGTAATCCCAGAGGTGCTTCAGCCCCCCCCCCCCCCGCCTACCCCCCTGCTCAAAGTTAGCCCTGGTGGCGACGATGATGATGTGGTGGGCAACTGAGAAGGAGGGGGGGAACAGGGGGCGCGCGGCGAAGTGGAGCAGGGGGATGACAGAGAAAACACTGGGCAGGGGGGGGGGAAGGGTAATGGGGACGAGACGGTGGGGGAGAAGGAGAATAATGATGATAAGGGCGAGGAGGAGAAGAATGAGCAGGAAAAAGGAGGAGCAGGAGGAGGAGGAGGATGGGGGAGCACGATCCAAATCAGTGCACCACGAGCGCACATGGGCAACATGGGCCTGGTGCTCGAGTCCGACGAGGAGGAGGATTCCGACGACGACGGCCCCCTGGTCCCGCAGAACAAGGGCACTCGTGGCTGCGGCGGGGGTCGCACAGGCGCAAGCCGCGCTGGCCGCAGGGGCGGGGCCCGCGCGAGCCGCGCGTCGCAGGATGCAGGGCATTGGGGGAAACGAATCATGAGGGCTGGCTGTCGAGAGACATAGAGCGAGCGGGCGATCGAGAGAACGAGCAATCGAGCGAGCGAGCGAGCGAGCGCTCGGGGCGGCGGGTGATCGAGCTGGCGCGCGCGCGCGCGCCCAGCTCGATCACCCGAGCTCAGGCTCCGTGGCATCGTCCATCCACCCCCCCGCGCTATCTTCCCCTGTTCGCATTTGCCTTCGAGGAGACGGCGCCCGAGACGAAGAAGTCCAAGCAGGGTGCCTTGATCAAGCAGTGTTTGGACTGGGACAGCGGCAAGTGCACCCCCGCCGCCGTCGCCAAGGACGCCCAGATGTTCTACGAGACGTTCCAGGCTCGGCCAACCGAAAAAAAAACTGCGGGGGGCTGAGGAACGACGGAGGTCGGACGTACTCGACTGGACTAGATAGTTGGATGGTGGTGACCATACATGCGTTATCACCACCATCTAACTCCTCGTCCTGCGTATCCTTCTCCTCCCCCTTCATCCCCCTCGTCCTCCCCATCCTCTTCCTTATCCCCAACTCCCCCTCCTTATCCTCCTCCTCCTCCTCCTCCTCCTCCTCCTCCTCCTATTCCTCCTTCTCCTCCTCCTCCTCCTCCTTATTGCCATCCCCCCATCCTCCTCCGCCTCCTCCTGCGATGCCAGACGCACTGTGGAGTGCGCGAATAGTGTGACCACGCGTGCGGGGGGCACGGGAGCGGGGGGAGGGGGCCATCGCATCCGTTGCCAGGCGTTCGTGCAGAGCATGACGAACGTCCTCAAGAGCGCCAAGGACACGGCGACGAAGCAGGAGTTCGCAGAGGCCAAGAAGGACTGTTGTCCTTCAAACTCTGTACCAACCCTCGTATTCGCAGCCCGCCCGATTCTCTCGCCACCTCAAAACCCCGCCGACTTACCCTAGGTTCGTTCAAATTCGGTCGCCGCCCTCTCTTCCCCAACCCATGTTCCGGTCTCCCCTCCTCCGTCCCCCCTCTCCTCGCCCTCCCCCCCCGACACTTCCCCCTCCGCCCTGTCCTCCCCCATCCCTCCTCCTTCTCCTCCCCCTCCTCAACTTCTCCCCTCGTCTCCCCCCCTCGCTCCCTCCTCCCCTCCCTCTTCTCCTCCTTCTCCTCCTGTCAGCAAATTTCTTGGCCTCCAAGCTTGTTTTGCGTCGGATGTGTGTGATCCGCGCGCGGCGAGGCATGCAAACTTACCTCCTCGCCCTGCCCCAGGGCCTAACCCTAGTGAATCCTCCCCGCCCCCCACGCGTTGAGGAATGATTTGGCCCTGGGGTTCTTACGCAATGTAGTCGCTGCTTAAGAAATACGGCGCATGGAACCCTCACTTCTGGAGCGATCTCCCCGTCTCGATGTTTATGGTGGTTGTCCGTCGCCACGGTTGGATGTCTCTGGAATGGCGCGTCCTCGGGAGACGGGTGGCCTGGAGTTCATTCACTTTTGCACCCCAGCTCTCTGCCCAGGTGCTCGAGGCAGCGCGCGCCGCCAGCGTGAAGCTGGGCGACGTCGTCATGGATGCGCCCGCGCCCAAGGCGGCCGCCAAGGTGCTGATCGCCGCGCAGGGCGTGCTCGAGCAGGCGAAGGCCATGTCGCTGAACGTCAAGGGCTTCTTCTGATGGCCTCGCTGACTGGCCCGCCTCGGCCCTCGCTGCCTGGCCCGCCTCGGCACAGCAGTTGGGTCGATCTGGTAAGCATTTCCCAACCATCCTGGGGTGTTGGGTCCTCGTTTTGAAGAGACGGTGCCCCGCGTTCCTCTTCTCCTTCTCCCCCCCCCTCCCTCCTCCCATTATCATCATCATCATCATCATCATTATCATCATCATCATCATCATCATCATCATCATCATCATCATCACTACCGCTTTCGGCACCCCCTCACGCGTTTTCGTGGCCCCAATAAGGAGCTCACCGAAGCCCCAGTTGCAAAGTCCGCATGCCTCCCCACCGGGCCCCATTTTTCGGCACACTCCTTCACACGCTCGTGGCCCTGCCCCCATAGGGACTCCACCGAAGGCCCCAGTGGCAGGGTCCGCATGCCCCCCTCCCACCACTCAATATACGGCGCACACCCCTCACACGTTTCGTGGCCCCATAGGGAGCTCCACCGAAGGCCCCAGTGGCAGGGTCCGCATGCCCCCCCACCACCCATTTCGGCACACCCCTCACACGTTTCGTGGCCCCATAAGGGAGCTCCACCGAAGGCCCCAATGGAAGGGTTCGCATGCCGCCCCACCACCCATTTCGGCACACCCCTCACACGTTTCGTGGCCCCATAGGGAGCTCCACCGAAGGCCCCAGTGGCAGGGTTCGCATGCCTCCCCACCACCCATTTCGGCGCACCCCTCACACGTTTCGTGGCCCCATAGGGAGCTTCCAGCCACCGAAGGCCCCATTGGCGAGGGTCCCAAAATAGAATTAAACAAAAACTAAAAAAGAAGGGCCTCCCACCACCCATGTTCGGGCACACCCATGCACACGTTTCGTGGCCCTCGGGACTCCAACGAAGGCGCCAGTGGCTGCGTTCGCATGCCTCCCCACCACCATTTCGGCACACCCCTCACACGTTTCGTGGCCCCATAGGGAGCTCCACCGAAGGCCCCAGTGGCTGCGTTCGCATGCCTCCCCACCACCCATTCCGGCACACCCCTCACACGTTTCGTGGCCCCATAGGGAGCTCCACCGAAGGCCCCAGTGGCTGCGTTCGCATGCCTCCCCACCACCCATTTCGGCACACCCCTCACACGTTTCGTGGCCCCATAGGGAGCTCCACCGAAGGCCCCAGTGGCAGGGTCGCATGCCTCCCCCACCACCCATTTCGGCACACCCCTCACACGCTTCGTGGCCCCATAGGGAGCTCCACCGAAGGCCCCAGTGGCAGGGTTCGCATGCCTCCCCACCACCCATTTCGGCACACCCCTCACACGGTTCGTGGCCCCATAGGGAGCTCCACCGAAGGCCCCAGTGGCAGTGGTCCGCATGCCTCCCCAACACCCATTTCGGCACATCCCTCGCACGTTTCGTGGCCCCATGGGGATTTCCACTGAAGGCCCCAGTGACTGGGTTCGCATGCGCCCCCACACCCATTTCGGCACACCCCTCACACGTTTCGTGGCACCATAGGGAGCTCCACCGAAGGCCCCAGTGGCTGCGTTCGCATGCCGCCCCCACACCAATTTCGGCACACCCCTCACACGTTTCGTGGCCCCACAGGGAGGGAGCTCCACCGAAGGCCCCAGTGGCTGCAATCGCATGCCGCCCCCACACCAACTTCGGTGCACCCCTTATATGTTTCGTGACCCCATAAGGAGCTCCACCGAAGGTTTTAGTGGCAGGGTCCGCATGCCCCGCACTCATTTTGGCACACCCCTCAAAAGTTTCGCGGCACCATAGGGAGATCCACCGAAGATGGTACTCACACCAGCATTACTCACAACTGCATATGGTTGGGTTCTTCGCCAGGCTAATTTGAGGGGGGCGTCGCTTGTCGATGCGTGGCAACCATCCAAAAGCATCGAAAGCCACCATCCAAAGCATCGAGAGCCAACTGCTGGCCACCATCCGAAGCATCGAGCGAAGGCGACCCGCCGCCCACTTGTTCCACGCTACTTGTCCCACCAATTTTCTCTGGTCATCCTCAGGGGCGCGACGGTAATCGCGCCTCGCGCGTTGAAGCTCGCAATGCGATACGCACCCCGCCCGCGGTCGGCGCGAAGATCATTGAGACTCGAGTAGCACGGGGCCGTGGAGGGCGGGCTCGCCTATGTTCGATGGGCACGGGTGCCGACGAGTTTTTTTGCCCTCAGCGCTCAGAGCAATGGCTTCTAGGAGATTGATCGCGATAAACGAGGCATTGGGGTAGCTTTGCAATGTGGAAATGATGGTTCCCCCCCCTCCCCTCCCCCCCGACCCCCTCTCGTTAGCCCCATCGCCTCGGCGTTTTTTTTGTTTGCAATGCGGTGTACTTCGGAAACGCATCGAATGCGTTTTATGCCCATCATGAAATTCCACAATGTCACAATATCGGGGCGCGACGTGGTGTTCGGGCCCAGGGGGCCCCACTCGGCCCATATCTGCAGTTGAAGCCATTGCTGGCCCAAGCATGGGGCGGCGAGGTGCAAAGCGCCGCCTCGAGCCTCCCGAGAAGCACCCTGAGTTTTCTGCTTCCGAGTCGAGCTCTGGCGGCGATGCTGAGTCAGACATTGGCCATCAATTGCACGAGCGCAAAGTTGTTTCTTCTCTCTCCACGCTGCTGCTGAGAGATTGGGCATGGGGCCGGCTCTACGGCACCGAAGTGCATAGATATTGTTTGGCGGCGTACCGCGATGGGATGCAGGATGTCCAGGAAATTTCGGAAATCGCAGCCATGGGGTCTTGGGGCGAGCATGAGCAAAACATCCACCGAGACCTCACGCGTAAGTTCTTAAAGGACATATCGTTGCCACCGCCAGCTGTGTTTCCCGTGAACTGCATTGAGCCAAGCACGCTGAAGCTGATACAACACAATTGTCACTGTCTACTCCCGCATGAGATATTCAGCAGCCTCTTCCATTCGCATAGGCTTGAATTTCAAGAAACGTTCGGAGTTGATCGGCTGCCAGAATTTTGGGCAGGCGCGAGCAGGTTTGGCATGCCGAACGTAATTTCTCGCCTGTCCCAGCCACGCGTCCCAGAGAATGTCCAGACGAATTCCAGAGAGGGGCCAGGGTTACCTTCGGTTTATCAGAACTTTGCCAGAAGTTTACAGGAAGCCTTTCAGAAGTTTGTCAGAAGTTTGCCTGGCGTTTGCCAGAAGTCTGTCAGAAGTTTGCCAGACAATTGTCAGGCGATTGCCAGACGTTGCCAGAAGTTTGCCACGCAGAAGTCTGCCAGAAGTTTGTCAGAAGTTTGCCAGAAGTTTGTCAGAAGTTTGCCAGAAGTTTCCAGACGGTATCAGAAGTTTGTCAGAAGTTTGCCAGAAGTTTGCCTGAATGTTGCCAGGCGACATCCAGAAGTTTACCAGAAGTTTGGCAGGGGTTTCCCAGAAGTTTGAACAAAGTTTGCCAAACGTTTGCATCGCGTTTGCCAGAAGTGTGCCCCGCATGGTCTCAATGGTAGGTGAACGCGTGGCAAGCTCCAGCGTTATGTTGTTTTTGTGGCCCCAGAGCTCTGGAATTCGTTTGGTTTTCACGGGGCAATTTCGGTCCCGCGCAGGTCAGACCCGCGTCTTCATAGGCACCCAGTTTGGAAAATTCCCAAGCACGAGAAGCATGCAATACCGTTACGTATACACGGCGACGGAGGAGAGATATTAACGAACGAGTCGATGATGACGATCTCGGTAACTGGTTTGTTGGCGCGGGGTTCGACTAGAGAGCTGGTGCTGCTCGTAGCTGCGTGGCCATATTGCGCAACCGCCAAGGCCAAGAAGCACGGGGGGAAGGACACGTGGCTGGACATTTGGCGAGTTATTTGTTGGAGTTTAAACGCCCTCGCTCAGGGCCGCCACCCGACCAGAGATGCAATGGGTTCTCGCCAATCCCGAGCACCCCCCATTCGGTTTAAACATGTTTGGTTCGGGCGATGCTTGGGGGTGAACAGCTGGTTTCCTGGGCCATGTCAGTTGTTGTATCGGACGTGGGTCCCCCGACAAATAGCAGCACCACTCATGGCCTGGGCCTGCGCAGCGCGGGCGGCGTGCTGGAACGACGAACAATTCGATCCGACTTCCCGCTTTGCAGAGTGTGCAGGCGAGTTTCTGTGCGACGGTGATGCGCCATATCGAGCGTTTGTGTACGCGATCCAGGGTGACTTGGAGTTCCACTCAAATCATCTGGGGGCACCTGCCAGCAATGCTGTCTCCATGTGCTGGGTGTGTGACGGAAACAGAAGTGACAACCCATGGAACGATTTCAACAAGGACCAAGGAACGAGAAACGTCGGTCGCCTTTCCCCGAACCCCTCCCCACCAACGCCTCAACACACAAAAAAAACCCATGGCATCCCGACCCATTCCCTGATGTTTGTTTTTTTTTATGTGGGGAGGGGGGGGATGGGCTTCGCGGGCGTCTTCTCGAAAATTGTTTCTTAGGACCGTTCACCCTGGATGACCCGACCGCGTACTACAGAATACGTTTTTACGCACCCTCTGTTCCAAGTGTGGGGCGTGCGTCCAGCCGCAATGGCAGCCGACGCAATGCGTACAATCGACTCAGGCGTAACATCGCACATTTTGGGCAACACATTTTACGAAATTGTGTACGAGCAGATTGGGGGTAGAGCGACGGATGCTGTTGGCAGGCTGTGGAGAGAAATCAAGCAAGTGTACGTTGACATAGGGAGCACTGGCCATAAGTTGTCATTCAATAGCTGGCGCTCTTCCGCAGAGCCCGTTCAGTTTGATTTGGGATCGTTTGGATTGCTGTTTTTTTTGGAGTGCCGCATCCATAGTTTTGTAGTTTTTCGTCCATGGAGGAGCAGGCGTTGGTGGCGGCGGCGGCGAGGGGGTCGGGGTAGGCGTTTGGGCTGGGCGATGTGTAACTTCACGACAAAGGGTTTGCGTCTTAGGGCCTGGTCCCCTGGAAGTAGGACAGGGGCGCGGAAAGTTTGCGTTGAATTATTTTTTGGACACAAAGAGCCCGCATTCAGATTATCCAGTTATGACTACAAAAACCAAGGCCGCCGCCCAGCGAGCATTGATTCCAGTTGCAGCGCAGTTGGCGGCAACGTACGACGACAACACGACAATGCGTTCAATGCGAAGCGCATGCGTCGCAAATTTAAACACGTTCTATATGATCACGGAATCGGCGGGGATGTACCTCTCGGAACGGGAGTACCAAGATTGTATTTCAGCCGCTGAGCGCACGCTCGTGTTTTACAGTGCTTTGGCGTCGGAGGCCAAAGCCAATAATGTCTTCAAATGGTCAATTGTAAATAAGTTTCACCACTTCTGGCACATTGCCCAGGGCACTCGCTTCATCAATTGTAGAATGTTGTGGCGTTACCAAGCTGAGGATTTCATGCGCCATATAGGTAAGGTGGCGAGTTGTGTTATGATGGGGTCGTCCTTGCTAGAACTATCGAAGAAATTATGCGAGCGCTGGAGAATCGGTTATTAGAAAAGCAAAACTTCGTTCTTCCGCCAAACTAGTAATGCTCCGAGCCCATTGCCCCCCTCCCTCACCCACTCCACAGCTGCCCCCTTTTGGGGCACCCCCCCCCATCCCACCCCCAAACACAAACAACGAATGAGCAACGATGCCTGACGGCCTGGTTGCCCCGTTTCGGGGCAAGGCGGCCTTCGACCTAACGCGAGCTTGCGCCGAGTGACGTGTTTTCTCGGCGCGTCAGGACAGCGCCGAGGATGTGCGCCGAGGATGTGCGCAGTCGGCGCATCGCAGCGGCGGGAGACGCAAACGCGTCCTCCTCTCCTCCTCCCCCCAATGCCGCCGCCGCCACTTCCTCCTTATCCTCCTCCTCCTCCTCCTCCTCCTCCTCCTCATCCATCCGCTTTGTTCCGCCCTCTCCTCCGTCTCCCCCTCTCCCCCTCCTTGTCGCTCGTTGTCTGCCCTTTCCCTCTCGCCCTCTTTCCTTCCATATGTCCCTCTTGGATGTTGGCCTCGCGGATCCACGGGGATCTTGTTAGATCCTGGCCCGCGCCCTCCGCCCTGCGGGTTCTTCACGTTCCCTGAAATGTCCCTGGCCCCAGGGGCTTGAAGAAGAAGAAGAAGGATGATGACGAAGAGAAGGGATATGATGAATCATGAGTTCTTCCCGACGTCAAAAAACAAGGAATAAGGATGATAAGGAAGAGCTGGGGGAGGAATGAAGCAGCAAACCAGACGTGAAACGCACCAACACTTCAGACACACGACGTCATACGCACCAAAACTTCAGACGCACGCGTCTGAAGTTTGAACGACTTCAGACCACCCTCGCGAAACATCTGCGCCCCATCTCTGCTTCAACCGCGACCCATTTTTCGAAGCCAGCCGCGACCCATCTTCGATTTCTGCACCCCATCTCCAAGGGCGCCTGCTGAGCCCCATCTTGAGATCATCTCCGGCTGGGCCCCATCTTTGAGACCTCCATGCAACGAGCCCCATCTTTTTGGATCTTGGAGCATCTGGGTCCTCCTCCTCCTCCTCCCTCTCCTCCTCCTTCCTTTTCTCCTCCTCCTTCCTCTTCCTCCCTCCGCCTCTTCCTCCCCTCCTCCTCCTCCTCCTCCTCCTCCCCCTCCTCCTCCTCCTCCTCCTCCTCCTGGGGGCCTTCCCCCAGGACGAACCCTTCATCGCGGGTCTTTTTTCTGTCCGCCGCGCGACCCGTGGAGGGCCCACGGCGAAATTTTCGCCGTGGGCCCTCCCAACGTTTTTCCAAAACGGGTCCTGACGTGTTTCAAGAACGGGTCCTCGTTTTTCAGAAACGTCAGGGCCCGTTTCCCTCAGGACCCGTTGCCCGCAGGGCGAGTCGAGCCTTAGGTCGGGCCCGTCCCCCTACGGGCGGATGTTAGACGAGAGATGTAGAAGATAGTGAGACGTGCCCCAAAATGGCCAAAAGATGCTCAGAAAATCGTCCCCCGACTATTTTTTACTATTCTCGAATATTTCGGCTACACGTAAGAGTGACCCTGGGTAAGGGGTGACCTTTGGTGCACGGCTCATTGGGGGGACCGCGGGGGGGCCAAACATAAGCGCGCAGGACGCTACTATCGCATCGCGTTCGGCGATCGGGGGAACCCCGATGGGCCCGCACCAGTGGTCACTCCGGCGAAAGGTCACTCTTAGGTGTACAATCAAAAAACCTAATAAGGACGCGCGGCAAGGACGCAAGACCCTTGGAAGCCGAAGTTGGGATTTTGGCGACGAAAACCTCAAGGACGCAAGAGCAAGAAAGAGCAAGTACGCAAGGGCACCCTGAGCAAAGTCGCGCGTCCTTATTAGGGTTTTTGACTGTAGTCGACTATTCCTCCTGTAGAGGGACAGGTCCGACTTCAGCCGAGCCCCGACGGCCCCCCCGCAGCGACCTGCCGGTAGCGCTCCAGGGCCTCCTCGCGCTCCGCCGGGCCGCGCGCGAAGCGCTTGCTGTGCCGCCCGTGGCCCGAGGGCACGCCGAGCGAGTAGGAGGAGGCGCGCTCCTCGAGCGCCTGCTCCCCTCCTCCTCCTCCTCTCCTTCCCTCCTCCTCCCTCCTCCCATCTTCTCCCCTCCTTCCTCTCCTCCTCCTCCTCCTCTCTCCTCTTCCCCTCCTTCTTCCTCCTCCTCCTCTTCCCCTCATCCTTGTCCTCGTCCTCTTCCCTCCTCCTCCTGACTCCCCTTCTCCTCCTCGATAATTGGATCCTCCTGCTCCTCCTCCACTTCTTTCTCTCCTCGTCCGACCTCCTCGCCCTCCTCTCCTCCTCCCCTCCTCTTTCCTCCTCCTCTCCCCCTCTCCTCCTCATCATCCTGGTCCCTGGTGGCATGAGGTCCTGGTGGGTGCTGCCTCCACCCCAGGGGCCGAACAATAAATCCTCCTTCTCCTCCTCCTCCTCCTCCTCCTCCACCTCCTCCTCATTGGTCGGTCGGCTCATGAGGGTCCAATGGGCGATCTGTCCATGCAGAGGACAAGGCGGATCATGACATGGAGGGATGGTGGAAATGGGCCGGGCCCGCCAGACTCGCCGGACCAGGCGAACTTGCCTCCTCCTCCTCCTCAGTCGTCCTGCTCCTCTCTCCCGATCCTGCCCCCTCCACGACCCCCTACCTCAACCTCCACCTTCTCCTGCCCTTCATGTGAGCTTTGAGTGTGTACACTCATGTGCAGAGGAGGCCAGCCCACGAGAAACTTTTCACAAGAAAACCAACCCTGAGATCCCAGGACGTTCATTGTCTTTCGGTATGGGCACGTCGCGCTTTCCATCGCAAAACTATCGAAACCCAAGGATCCCAGGGCACCCTGGAGGCAAGCAGAGTGCTTCTTGGCATGGGTTCCTACTGTAATGTGTGAACTGTTGAACGCCTAACGCTGGAGCAAGAAGGCCTTCGAGAAGCCCTGAAAGAGCCTCAATCCCCCTGTTGGTGTTGCTGGTGCGGTCATCCTCGGCGTGCTCTTGCGTGCCGTAACCCGCAGGGGGGCTGACCGTCATCAATGGGGGTGGCTAAACTGTCCTTGGCTGTGCCTGGTCTGCCACACCTGTGCTCGAACCGACAGCACCCGTAAGTCCCGTATACTAGAAACATGCCCAAACAACTCTGTGAACCTTTCGAATTTAATCCGCGACCCCATGAAACATCACCTTATGATATGTGACTACCTTGATTTCGAGTCTTTCCGTGTCGTGTACAAGCGTTGTTGTCGCTACTCGGAGAACAACCTTAAGGATCTCAAAGGCGAGTGCAAGGGGAGCTTCCCAAATAAGTCCTCCCACGATGCGCGGTCCCTTCCGACTGGCGACCGTCACTCCAAGAGCAGGTTATCGGCCCGCCCCCGTCTTTCCCAGCCTATCCCTGCTGCCCAGCTCCTCAAGGAAGGGGCGGAGAGACAGGCAGAATAAGCGCGTCAGTGGAGAGCGGCTGCAACCCAAGGTTTCGGTTAGGTCGGGTCGACTAACCCTAACCTTCCCCCCAGAGCCTGTGATGGTTATCCTCCTCTTCCTCCTCCTCCTCCTCCTCCCTGCTTCTCCTCCTCCTCCTCCGCTCCTCCTCCTCCTCTTCCTCCTGCTCCTCCACCTCCTCCTCCTCCTCCTCCTCCTTGTCCTCCTCCTCCTCCTCCTCCTCCTCCTCCTCCTCCTCCTCCTCCTCCTCCTCCCTCCTCCTCCTCCTCTCTCCTCCTCCTCCTCCTCCTCCTCCTCCTCCTCCGCCGCCTCCTCCTCCTCCTCCTCCTCCTCCCCTCCTCCTCCTCTCTCCTCCTCCTCCTCCTCCTCCTCCTCCTCCTCCTCCTCATCCTCCTCATCCTCCTCCTCCTCCTCCTCCTCCTCCTCCTCCTCCTCCTCCTCCTACCTCCTCCTCCTCCTCCTCCCTCCTCCTCCTCCTCCTCCTCCTCCTCCTCCTCTCTCCCCTCCTCCGTCTCCTCCTTCCTCCTCCTCCTCCCCTCATCCGCCTCCTCCTCCTCCTCCTCCTCCTCCTGGAAGGCGCCTCTCGCGCCGCAGCCCGCTGGCGCCGCAGCTCGGCCATGACCGCGCCCAACGCCTCGGCCTGACCCACAGGCCCTGGGGCCCTCACCGTCAGCGATCCTCCTCTTCTTCCTCCCCCCCCTCCGTCTCGCAGTCTCTCCCCCCCCCCTCCCCCTTGTCCTCGCCGCCCCCTCCCAAGCCACCCTCCTCCTCCCTCATCCTCCGCTCCCCCCCCTCTCGTCCTCCGAGTTGTCCTCCCCTGTGTGTTTTGTGTTGCTTCTCTCTCTCTCTCTCGCTGTCTTTATTTCTCTCTCTCCCTCCCTCTCTCTCTCTTCCTCTCTCTCTCTATTTCTCTGTCTCTTCCGTCTCTCTCTCTCTCTCTCTCACACTCTCTTCTTCTCTCTCTTTCTCTCTCTCTCTCTCTCTTTCTCTTCCTCTTTCTCTCCCTCCCCCTCTCTCTCATTCTCTTGCCCTCAGCATACATACATGTACATGTGTACACCTGTTTTCACCGCAACGGCGTTGACCTAGTTTGTATCACCAAGCAGACCGTCCGATAGGACACCGAGCATGTGAAAGCAGGCGAATTGCCACAAACTTGCGTCCCCTGCGCGTTGCGCGGGGTGTATCTGGGCTGCATGCCGGCGATACGTCCAAATCCACAACCCACCTGGGAGCGCATATCCAAGCATTCGCCTTCAAAGCATCTTCATGTCCCCCCATGCCCGCGCGACTTGGAACCCCCAAACCAACAATATCGTCAGGACCTCGTGTTTACCGTGTCGCGGCAGCGGCCCCAGCCAGACGCTGTGCCCTGCAAACGGATGGCGTGTCGCTCCGCTCCAGGGGGGCGGGGGGCGGGGAGAAGCTCGGGACGTTGACGCTCGGTGCCTTGGACGCGGTTAGCGTGTCGCGCCGAGGCGTGGTGGGCCAGAACCGGCGACGCGACTCGCTGAGCCAAAGTTCCCGACCGCTTTAAGCTTGAATGTTTTGCGTATCCCACTGCGCCACAACTCCATCATGACAGAATCCACGAACAAATCCGTATCAAAACGATGATCGAGACGCGATGTCACATATCTCTCCAACGGCTCCGCCTCTGCCCCCCACCGAACCAGTAGTGCACCCCGCTCTTGGGGTGCCTCACAGGATCATTAGCCCGTGCGATGGCTATGAAAGCATTCGACTTCATCATCCAATATATCTGGGCGGTTCCCTGGATCAAACTACAGATGTTTCACAACAAGTGCAAGCCCTGCTTTCTGTCTCTCCCTCTCCCTCTCTCCCTCTCCCTCCATCGCTCGCTCTCTCTCTCTCACACTCCTCCTCCGAGCCTTCCTCCTGCTTCTGCCCTTCCCCTCCGCCTCCGCATCCAGGCCTTCCTTCTCGTGCCTTCCGCACGACGACGACGACGACGACAACAACGTAAACCTACGAGACGGCGACGACGACGACGACGACCCCCTCGACATGTCTGGGGCCGCATTCTGGCTTGAGCTTCGAGGCGGGTCCATCCTTGGCCACGAGGGCGCCCCTGGAGTCCAAGAGCGAGCAACAGCACAGAGAGACGGACGACTCGAGCTTCGATCCTTGACCCGTGGATCGATTGCCGACGGACGACGGCGACCCCGAAACGGGCCCCTTGACGTCGAGGTCGGCGAACAACTCTCCTTGGACCTCGACGACGACGTATGCGGACGACGGACGACGCTCCACGGACGACCGAGACAACAAGAGAGGATCAAACACATTCGAAGTGGAGCTTCGACCTCCATTCCAAAGCCATGGTTACATTCTGGAAGTTTGGTGCCTCTAAACTAGAGGCTCGACCTCCAAAAACGTTACACTCATTGTGCTAACCGCCATCAGTCTCTGGAACAGCGGGGGGTAACCAATTCTTCGGCGACCTTATTGAAGGCCTGGGATCCCACCAAAGGGGGGGTAACTCAACCTTTCGCGTCCCAAGATCACTGCGTGCAGACCACAAAAGGTTCTCAGCACACTCTTTGGTGGGCCCATCGGCGAGCCAGGACGCCTCGCCACTGCTCGAACCAGGGCGCCCTTCTGCCCGTGGCGAGCTCCGGCCACGGGTGGCCTCCCTTGATCTGGAACGACGTGCAGTCGAAGCGCTGTCGTCAGGGACCCTGGAGTAAGGAGCGAGGCCCCTGTCTTCCATGAGTTTGCTATCGGTTCCCCATAGAAGACCCGGGGGCAACCTGAGACAAACTGTACAACAATTAAGGAGCGCTGAGCCCCTCCCCCTTCCTCCTCTTGGTCGTCCCAGTGTGACCCGCCTGCGCGCCGTTCCCGCTTGTGGTGCCCATGGCCCCAGAGCGCACAAGCACAGCCTCTGAACGGGAGCCGATGGCAGTGTCCATGCGTGTAGCCTAGGCCTGGGCTCCTCTCTATGCCAGCGTTCATGCCCACGCACGGCTCGGTGTATGGTTTGTCAGCCCGTCAGTCAAAGCCCCTCCCCAACGAAAAGGGTTCCTTCGGAGCGGTTGGCGATGAGCGGCGACGACCACGAGATGCCGCCGCAACAGAGGCCTCCTTAGATGGGGTCCGAGTAGATGGTGTCGGAGGATCGCGCCGCATCGCCGACGCATCGGCGATGCACCGTCGATGCATCGTCGACGTCGGCGATGCATCGGCGACGTCGTCGTGGAGAAAATTGGGCCCCACATCGAGCCGCATCGCCGACGCATCATCGATGCATCGGCGATGCGGCGCGACTCTCCGACCCCATCTCCTCCGACCTGATCTGGGAGGCCTAGAAGCGAAGAGGGTTCCTTCTTCAGCGGCCCAACTGTAGGAGCGGCTGGCGGCGACTGGTGACGACCAGGATATTAGAGACCCTCGAGGTGGGGTCCGAGTAGATGGGGTCGGAGGATCGCGCCGCATCGAGGACGCATCGGCGATGCATCGGCCATGCAGCGCCGACGTCGGCGATGTATCGGCGACGTCGACGTGGAGGAAATCGGGCCCCACATCGAGCCGCATCGCCGACGCATCGCCGATGCATCGGCGATGCGGCGCGGTCCTCCGACCCCATCTCCTCCGACCTGATCTGGGAGGCTTGGCGGCGCGCACAAGGGGGCGGGGTGAGGGGGGAGGGCTTCTTAGAAGGAGGCTGCTTCTGAGAAGGCGCTGGCCTTCATCTATAGATAAGGGCCGCGCCTTCTAAGAAGCACGGGTGCTTCTAAGGAGCCCTCCCCCCTCCCCCCTCCCCCCACACCCCCCTGCGCGTGGCTGAGAGCCCGACTGTAGGAGCGGCTGGCGACGACTGGCGACGACCGGCAGCGACGCGGCGCCGCCGCAGGGAGCCTGCTCCTCCTGCGGCGGCACCGCCGGGGCCAGGTCCTCCGAGGCAGGCGGGCCCTGAAGAGAACACGGGCCCCTCTGGGGCCTCCACGCGGGAGCGCCCAAGACGGGGCCCTGCCAAGCATGGCCCCAGGCATGCGCGCGGACGAGGGGGGGACCAAAAGAGACCCAAACATGATCGAGTCGCAAAGCAATCGGGGCGGGAAATGTTTGGCCAATTTCAACGTCGGGGGGCCCTCGCCGGGCCTCGGGACCCTCAAAAAACGGCTCAGGATGAGAAACTGGTCCCGGGGGAAGGGTCGGGACTTCCAAGGACCCCGTATCGAACAAACACCGGACGTCGAAAATCTGGGGACGTAGAAGAGGAGGCGGCTGTGAAGTCCGGGCAGCTGTGCTGGCCCCAGCCTTGCTGTCCCAACCCCGCCTCGGTCATCACCCCTCCCTTGGGACGCCCCCGAGAGAAGGGTCCTGGACCCAGGAGGCGTCCCCCAGGACCCGCTTCTCGTCCTGAGCCGTTTTTTGACAGTCCTGGGGGCCATGACGGGCCTATCTATGGGCCTAAGAACAATGCAGCAACCTACAGATTCGAGGCAACTTATTTGCAGTGCAATTTGCCCCCCTCCCCATCCCCCCCCTGCCCCCTCCTCCCCCCTCCCCCACCTTCCCCCCCTCCCCCCCCCCCTCCCCCCCCCTCCCCACCCTCCCCCCCCCTCCCCCCACCCCCCCCCCTCCTCCCCCTCCCCCCTCCCCCCCCTCCCCCCCCCTCCCGCCCGCCTCCCCCCCCTCCCTCCCCACCTCCCACCCCTCCTACCCCCGCCCCCCGTCCCGTCCCCTCCCTCGCCGCCTTGTCGTCCGGTGCTGGGCCAGAGAAGCGTGCAAATAACTTCCAGCTCTGCGTGATCTCCAGCTTTCCCCTCGGGCGCTAGCTGGGGAGCCTCCTCCCCCTCTATGCCAGCGAGCTTGCCAGAACCTGCATCTACCGAAGACAAGCTCCTAGGACCCGTTTTCCTAACGGCGGACCCTGACATCCCCTGATATGATGCTGTTCAATACGCAACCCCGCAGCTCCCGACCACGTCCCTGGGGACATGTTTGTTCGTTCTGGATCCGTCTCTGATCCCCCCCTGGAACCGATGACGGACCCTGGAGGCCGAAATCGAAAAACAAACGAGAGGATTGAGAGGAACTCGTACCTTAGGACCCCCCCCCCCTCCACGCAAGGAAACTTGCCCAAACCTGATCTACAAAAAACAAAAGAACAAGAAAAAAAAATAAAAAAAAAAAATAAAGAAAAAAAAAAAAAAATGTAAAAAAACAAAAAAAAATCTAGAAAAAAAAAAAAAGAAAAAAAAGAAAATCTAAAAAAAAGAAAAAAAAAAGAGAAACAGGAACTAAGGGAAAAAAGAAAAATCTAAAAAAATCAAAGAAAACACAGAGAAAAAAAATCCTAAGCAAAAAAAAAAAAACTAAAAGTAAAAAAAAAAAAAACAAAACCCAAACCTGATCTAAGACAAACTGTCGGTGGCAACTCATGGGAGCCTCCCGGGCTGCACGTATAGCTTCAGTTCGATGAGTGAGCCATGATGCCGTTAGGGTTGCTGAGGAGCATCGAGAAAAGGGGGACTGGCACATGGGGGGGGAGGCCGCTGACAGCAAATCCTCACGCTCCTGGGCGGGGTGGGGCTATCGGGCCCTCGTCGGCGATCAAAGGGCATGCTGGGGTCGAGGCATCTCCCCCTGTGCATCTCCGGCCCTGTCGTTGCCCCTGAATTACTGCGTAGAAGATCCAGACCTGCGACGTCCTGATGCTGTCAATGCGGGGCCCCTGGAAGTCCCGACCCTTGCCCCGGGACCGGCTTGTCCTTCCGAGTCGTTCTCCGGCGGCCCCGAGCCCCGGCGAGGGCCCCCCGAGGCCGAAATTGGCCCAACGCCTCGCGTCCTGATTTTTGTTGGCGACGCGATCATGTCTGGGTCCCAAGGTCACCTCCTCGTCTTCCGGTTCTGGAAGACCCAACATATACGCCAAAAACTACCCAAAATATTCAAGAGAGCACGACAAATCACCCCCAGAGTATTCATGTAATATGTTTGAACATTCCTCCTGTGGAAAGACGCTCCTGACTTACACGTTGCACGGTTTCCAGGGCCGTAGGCGACACAGAAGGAGGAGGAGGAGGAGGCGGAGGATGGATGAGGAGCAGGAGGAGGAGGAGCAGGAGGAGGAGGGGAGGATGAAAATGAGAGCATGGAGGCAGGTAGGATAGGGGGAGATATACAGACGCAAGGTCTGAGGGAGGAGGAGACGACGAGGTAAGGCGGTGAGGAGTGGAGGAGTGAGTATGATTACTGCTTGGAGTCAGACGAGTTTGGGGGGGAGTGGATGGAGCAGTGAGTGTCGGAGTGAGGATGATTATGGCGGAGGAGGGACGGGAGGTACGGGGGAGGAGGAGGACGGGTAGTCCGGGAGGTATTGATTGAGTACAGGGCGGAGGAACAGGAGCAGAGGATGAGGAGCATGATGAGAGGAGCAGGAGATGGAGGAGGAAGTGGAGGAGGAGGAAAAACGCGAGAGGAGGAGATAAGCGTGGGAGGATAGGAACATGATAGGAGGAGGAGGAGGAGGAGGAGGAGGAGGACAGGTCGCTGGAGCCCTTCGGAGAAACCCTCCAATTACACGGCCTTTGGGACGTAGCCGAGGGGCCTGCTCCGCCCGCGGCGCCGCCGCCGCGCCCCGGGCCTCGGGCCCGGGGGCCTCCACGGCGGACAGCTGGGCGTCGGCGGCGTCGAGGCGCCACTGGCACGCCACGAGCTCCTGCGGGGCAGGGCCCCGTCGGTCGACGCCGTCGACGCCGCCGCTCCCAGGAAGACGCCGTCGGGCGTAGTCCTCCTCCTCTTTCTTCTCCTCCTCTCAATCTCCTCCTCCTCCTCCTCCTCCTCCTCCTCCTCCTCCTCCGCCTCCCTCCTCCTCGCTCCTTCTCCCTCGCCTCCTACCTCCCTATCTTCTTCTTCAGTCCCTAAGTCTCCCTATTCCCATATCTCCCTATCTCCCTATCTCCCCTCCTCCTCCTCCTCCTCCTCCTCCTCCTCCTCCTCCTCCTCCTCCTCCCCCTCCCTACCATTCCCCCCCTGGACAGTATCGAGTCGTCGTAATTAAAAAAATCTGGGCGGGAGGTCTGGGGCCATGTGCGGCCTCGTGGGGGGGAGGGGGTGTTCGCCCGGTTTCTCGGGGCCGGCCAGAAAAACGGCTCGGGATGACAAACGGGTCCCGGGGAGAGGGTCGGGACGTCCAAAGGGACCCCGCACGGAAAAAAATCAGGTGAGCGTTTCTTAATTCGGCGTTTCGACATTGGGCGGCAAGGGGAGGGAGGACGGGGGTCTGGCTCCAGACCTCTGCTCAGTGCGACTGTTTGCAAGAATGCGGCCTCTGGGGGAGACTCCACCCGCTCGAAACAGGCGCCAAAAACAGCCAAGATCTACTCCATAGGGAGGGGAGGTGGGATTTGGGGGCCCGCGCCGATCGGCAAAACAATGAATTAAACAAACGATCACGCGGACGTCGCATGTCTGGGGAAGGGGGCCCTTTTCGTTAGGGAGGGGCTGTGTTCCTCGACTGTTGTTTTGCAGTTTGTCTCAGGTTGTCCTCAGGTTGCTTCGATGGGAGATCGAAGTCCAACTTCTGGAGAAGAAAAAGAGCCTCGCTCCTTATGTTTAGGGTTCCTCACTACTTGACTTCGACTGCGCAATCAAGATGCTGGGAGAAGGTCCACTTGGGGCTCAGGGATCCCAGACTCTTACACGTTCGACCGTGGACCCCTCGTGTTACACGTCGCTCCTGGGCCGTCCTCGGCGGTCTTCGGGCGGGATCTTCGGGCGGTTTCTTCGGCGGTGTCTTCGGACGGTGTTCGGCGGTTTCCAACGGTCTTCGGCAGCTTCCTGCGACCTTCGGCGCGACACCTGGAAAGTTGCGGGTGACCATGGGCCCATGGTCTAACGCCTGACAAACTCCCTCGCGTCGTGGAAGGATCACAATGGAAACACCCCTAAGAGAGCCCCAAGATGGCTACGCGAACCACCAAGAGGGCACCCAGACGGCCTATGAGGGCTCCAAGGACGCCCAAGAAGTTCTCAAGGCGATCCCAGGAACGCCCCGAACAGTCTCCGAAGGCACCAGACGGCCCAAACGCGCCCGAAGACGACCCAGGACGCCCCCGAAAAACACGCGCAGGCTCCCAAAGGCCCCCATGGGATCGGAGGTGCGGCGTAAACTTTTGATCACGGCGGGGGTTATGCTTCAAATTGCGGGCTCCGGGGTCCCTCGCTGGGCCCTGGGACTGTCAACAAACGACTCCGGATGAAAAGCCGGCCCCGTGGGCTGGGTCCAATCGTCTGGGGGTCGACGTTGCGAACACACAATGACGACGTCGGGGGTCTGAGGTAGTCGGCTGCACAGTCAAGCATGTGCCGCAGGGCACTCCGAACACGGGAATGAGGGGCCACTTTCGGCCCCAGAGGGCGCCTGGGTACACAAAGAGAGCTGGAGCAACAGCCGCGGAAGCCCGTGAGGAACGGCGGGCGCCTTCTTGACCCAAACTTTCTCCAGATTCCAACGTCGTGACTGTGGGTAGTCGTCGGTAGTCGATCGTCGCCTGTCGTCGTCAGCGTCCGTCTTCGTCGTCGTCTTCGTCGTCGTCGTCATCGTCGATCGTCCGCGTCCGTCGTCGTCGCAGTCGTCATCGGATGGTTGCCTTCCTTCGTTTCGGCTTCCAGGGGCCGTGATCGGACCCTGGGACCGTCAACGTTGATCATGGATGACAGGATGACAGGCTATCTTCGGAGAGTTGGTCGGGAACTCCTGGGCCCGATGGAGGGTGAATCAAACTCGATTCGACCAGATGCGGCCAAACATTAAGCCGACAAATAAGCCAGATCAAGGAGAGCGAGGCGGCATTAGGCCATGCCAGGCTTCATGTATACAATGAGAACTCAGGAGATACCACAGGCGATACTTGATTCAACCTCCCAGGAGTCGCAACCCAACGGCATGACTTTGTCTATATACCTCTTCCTCCTCCTCCTCCCATCTCCTCCATCGTCATCATCATTATGCTCACCACAGCATTGTTCGACTTCAGGGCCGCATCTGGCTTGCCGAGCGTCACTCCAGACTCAACATCGCCATCTCATGATCATTATGGCAACGAGTAAAGTCATCGTCGTCATCACACTCGCCTTCATCACAATTAGCAGCATCATCATCAATCTCATCCTCCTCATCCTCACCCTCATCCTCATCCTCACCATCATAACCAACCTCATCATCATTATCATCATCAG
Organism: Prorocentrum cordatum; assembly: GCA_963575745.1. Taxonomy (NCBI): domain Eukaryota; class Dinophyceae; order Prorocentrales; family Prorocentraceae; genus Prorocentrum; species Prorocentrum cordatum. Next base: position 297,411 of record CAUYUJ010018460.1, read on the forward strand.
CAATAGCAGCATCATCATCGCCATCATCCTAGAAATCATCATCAACGCCACTGCCAACACCATCATCCTCATCAGCATCGTCATCACCATCATTATCAACACCATCATCATCAGCACCATCATCATCATCATCACCATCATCATCATCACCATCGACATCACCAGCACCATCATCATCATCAGTATCGCCATGCTCATCATCCTCATCACCACCAACGACATCAACATCAACACCAGCACCAGCATCATCATCGTCAGCATCATCAGCATCATGACCAGCAACATCATCATCATCATCATCATCATCATTACCAGCACCATCAACACCATCATCATTAGTAGCCTCGTAACCATCCTCATCCTCATCCTCATCAACATCATCAACACCACCACCACCGTCATCATCATCATCAGCATCATCATCATCATCAGTATCATCATCATCAGCAGCAGCAGCATCACCATCATCATGTCCCGCATCCATATTCATCATCGTTGAACATCAGTTGTTTTCCCAACGAGCGGGGAGCTATCACCATGACTCTTCACATCAACTAAGGCACGAGTGTAGAACGGGAAAAACGGAGCCGCGCGAATCGACACTAATGGGTACGGGCCATGGCCCGAAGCACTATGTACCTGATGTGTTTTGCACGCCTCGCAGAAGGATCACGCTCCTGCCCTAGAGAAAAGAAAACGTGGCACCAACCATGCGGCAACAGGCGAACACATTCGTCTTCCCCCCCTTCCCCCTCCTCCCGCACCCCTCTCCTGATGACGCTCCTTTCGGGGATGGACAGAACCCAATTTAGCAAAACGTGGTTCAGTGAAAACGACCTCGGGCCCAAACCTGGCGGGCGCAAGCCTGGAAGATGAGGGCCGCGGCGCCCTCTCGAGAACCGAACACGGACGATTCACGAATCGACGTGTCAAGGTTTGGGTCCCGTCCGCCCCCGAGTCCTTAAAACGCAGCACAGCACAATCGCTGCGCGATCTGCAATTCTTATATAACTCCTTCGCGCGCACAGCAGCCGCACATCCCCGGTGAAGCTCGCACCGAGGGAACCGCAGAGGAGGAGAAGGAGGAGGAGGACGGGGAGGGGTGGGAGGAGGAGGAGGAGGAGGAGGAGGAGGAGGAGGAGGAGCTCCTGGAGGGCGCCTGGTCTCGCGATGGGAGAAGGATCATCGATCGTCCGTCGTGTCGTGGCTCTTGCGGCGTGCTACGGCAGGATCTGCGCGAGACCCCGGAGGGAGGGCGATCCCCCCCCCCTTGTGCTGCTCCTCCAGGTGCTCCTCCCTTTTGCCTTGTGCTCTTCGTCTCCTTCCCCCTCGCCCGCGTTCCCCATGGAACCTTCCTCGCTCTCCCCTCCCCTTCCCCCGTCCTCCTGCTGACCCCCTCTCTCCACGCCCTCGTCCCACTGTCCTCGCCCTCTTCCTGCTGTTGCTGTCTCTCCTCCCTCCCCCCTCACGGAGTCGGCCCGCGGCCGTCTCCCTGAGGGCGTGCTGACCAGGATCTCGAGATGGCTCCGGGACAGACCTAACCGTAGCCACGAGGGTCCTCGAGGATCCAGAAGGCCAGAAACAAGCAACCAGGGCGGCTGGAAATACTCCTCCCCACTGTCTTTCGTTCGCCTCTTCCCTTCTCCTCTCTCGTCCCCCTCATTCTTCATCCTCGTTGTTCAAGATGGCTTCGTGACAGGCACAGCCGTAGCGACGAGGGTCTTCAAGGATCCAGGAGGTCAGCCACAGGCAAACATGGCGGCTGAATACACTCCTCCCCAATGATCTCTCCTTCTCCTCCTCCCTTCTCATGTCTCGGGCCCCCTCCCTCGTCCTCCTCCTCCTCCTCCTCCTCCTCCTCCTCCTCCTCCTACTGCCTCTCCTCATCCATTCATTTCTTCTTCAGCCTCCTCCTCCTCCTCTTTCTCCAGGCGGCCCGAGGCCGCCCAGCAGCGCACCAGCCGCCTATCTACGCAAGCAACACATCACACGAGCAGTGGGCCCGATGTTCCCTTCTCGTGAATAGAGCCGCACGGCGGCGGCGCTGCCCCGCGAACTTCATGGGCGGAGAAAGTGGATTGTTGAGAGCAGTATGCTACAACCCGTGTGCTGCCAGGACTACGGAGCGGCTGAATGACATTGTGCAGGCGCTGCCGAACAGAGACATCTACGTGCTCGTGGGCACACAAGCAAAGTCGTATGGATAGCAGATCAATGAGACTCGTCTGATCGACCGCACCTGGGTGATAGAGTTTGGGCATAGGCGAAGTGCATATGTCACAGCATCTTGTGGTATCACGTTCCTTATCAAGAGCTCGAGGTTTCCAATATCCACATTGAAGCGGATATATCCTACACCAGCGTTGTTGGGGGGACGGTGTGCTGCTGCCAGCTTTCAGACAAGATCTGAAACTATTGGAACTATCGCGCTGTATTTTCCCCCTCGGCAGACATCGGCAAAGTTGAGCAATACATACGAGGAGGCCTGCCAGAAGATGGTGCAGTGGTTTCAAACAACGTTGGAAGATATGTCACGCAAACAGATTATTCCTCTTGTATTGATGGGCTTGAACGGTGGGCTCCCCTCGTCAAATTACGACAGAGTAGCTGGACCATGTGGGTATGGCAAGGAAAGCTACTCGTCTATGCAGTTACGTCCGCATCTGGAAGGGTGGGGCCTGACTGCAACAAACACTCATTATGTGAAACCCCCGAGCTAGGTCGGCAACAGCAACGCCAGTTACATATATCACATATGTATTCCAATGGAAATGCTTGAATCTGCCGAACGTTGCAATGTATTATGTGAGGCAGGACGAAGGCTACAATTACATGACGTTGGTGAAGTACGTGACCACAGGCCTGTGCAACTGGTGGTTTGGCTTGTAACAGCGGTGCGGCCACTTCCTGAGAGGGCTCCACGCCCCAATCGTGAGGCGCTCTTCTGCTGTCTGCAGCAGGGACACACGAGGCAGGAGTTGTTTGATGTCATGGAGAGGAAGTGCGAGGAGCATTACAATTTTCTGAACGAGCTTGAGGCGCAAAAAAAGCTAGAGCAGCTGAATGAAACCTTTGTGGGTAGTGTGAACAGTCCTTTAGTGGAAATACTACATACGAGCCCTCTGTACACGGAAGATCGCCAGCATCAGACCGCACTATTGAATCAGCTGTTACAGAAAAGGAGAGAATTGCGTTATCAGCGGTCATGGGCGTCCACATCAGATCAGATCGAAGTCCTATCCACCACAATCAAGCAGGTGAGCAAAGAGCTGAAGCAGTCCAACCGCCAGCACTGGGACGCAATCACAAAGAGGAGATGCGAAGAAATGCGACGGGCTGCTAAAGACATCGATGGGCATCTCGTGCAACGACTTGCTCGGCTGATTGCTGGACGAAAAAGACGTCCACGACAAAGGAAGTTTGCAGCGCTACCCACATCGACGGCAAGCGCAGCAGGATGGTGTGCCAGGATGAAGTTATCCAGTGCGAAAGGAGGATGTTCTGCTATTGAGGCGGGCGTTGGCTCTGTCATAAGCGAGGTCACTGCAGAAGACCGAGAAGTTCTCACTGATGAGGAACCTACGGAGTTATCTACGGATGATTGGAATGGTGTGCATAAAACAATATGGCGTATGAAACTTTGGAGGGCGTATCCAGCATGGTCGATACCTGTGGAAGCGCTACGACTCATCATGAAGCCCAAGTGGGTTAATCCTCGACGACCGCGACCGCAGGTAGGTATAGGAGCTGATGTGAGTGAGCTCAATGCCCCAAACTTCACGCAGGGGCTCCTTCGGGCCATCCTTTTTCTCTCGCGTAAGTTGCAGCGCGTACCGCTTGTGTGGCACGCAGCCCAGGGCGCTCGCCTTCCGAAGGGCAGCGACAAGATCGAGGTTGACGGCGAGAAGGTTATCATGATCATGTGTACCATAGGAAGAACATATCACGCTGCAGCCTTGAGAAGGAAGCTAGCCCCATGGCAGCCAGAAGAGTGGATTCAGTGTGTATTAAAAAGACGACGACGGGAAGCTGCCATGGGCGCGCAACTTATTTCATCGTTTCGTTTGCAGGCTGAAGGCGTATCTCACTGGGTAAAGCTTCACGATGCCACCAATGCTTTCTTCAGTTTGAAACACGAGAAGGTATTGGACATTTTACCTACGCTGTATGCCAGTCAAGATCTCCAGTTTGCGCGAGATCGAGTATTGCGTGGAGTATTTCTTTTGGAGGACGAGTCAGGCACTTGTTGGCTGCGACCGTCCGAGGGAGTCTTCCCTGGTGATGTTGGGGCCACTCTGATCTTTGCGAGAACGTCCAGCCCACCAGTTCAGATTGCGGTGGCTGATCTTTTTGTGATTGAAAAATGGTTTCACGCAGTCGAGATAGAACCGCCTTGGGAATGCATTATTAATCAGCAGATGGCACTAACTGGGATGATCTATCATGTAGAGTACTTGAAGCACATTATCCAGGCACGATAACTGACAAGCTGGAGCTAGGCAGTCGTCTTGATAATTTAGCGATTGACCAGGGTATGGGGGAGGTTGGTGCATCACAAAACACTAACAAGCAGGAGAACGTAGCTTATCTTCGAGGAACAGGAGCGCATATAGCAGCACGTCTTGTACACAAACATGGCACTACAATAGCTGGGCGAACTAAACACCATGCGCGATACCTTGGAGGATCACAGGCTAGCAGCTTTACGCCTAGACCCGACTTGGAAAAACAGATTACGGGCTCTTCAAGCTAGTTATTTCTCAATGGGAAGATTTGGGAGGTCTCCTGGAAACTTTGGGGTAAAGCGCTCCATGGAAAAAGGGTTATTGGTGAACGCAGCGCTCAGCGGGCTCGAGGAGTGCGTCAACGGACACCTACCTCTCACAAGTGGAGACTTGGCTCCGCTTGAAGGTTTCATTGTGCGCAAATGTTGCGCAATCCTTGGCGGCACAGCGGCCTGGGATGAGGATAAGCAACACGTCAGTACCGTAAGCGGACTTGAGGTGCTCACAAAATTCCGATTCGCTCCCCTGTTCACAGAACTTCGCATCCGCAGATTGAAGTGGTTGCAAACCATGGTGCAGGATCGTGGTCAAGATATTCAGTACTTGTCCACTTGCTTTGGAAGGTCTGCTCTCGACGGTGATGGTTTTTTTTCGGAGGAGGGGGCGGTGCGGCCCCATGCACATCCGTGGGCCGTCCAGTTTCAAGATGATTTGGGGGCACTGAAGGAGTTGGAGGCGGGGGAGACGACGTGGGACATCGGAGGGAGCACGGAGCACATCATGTTGGAGGACTACAAGGATTTCATAAAAGGTTGATTGTGATGAACTACGAGCAAAGTTTCTAACTACGCCTACTACGAGCACGCGCAAGCAAGCACATCATGAGGGCAATTTCATATGCAAAAAAAATTAGCCTGACGAGGGACCCAACCATATGCAGGTGCGAGTACCGCAATAGTGATTCATTTTTTCGGTGGCGATCCCTATGAGGCAACGAACCGTGCTAGGGGCGTGCCGACATGAGTGGCGTGGTACACAAAGCGAACGAAAACGATTGATCTGAGTACGTAGGGAGACTGAGCGCGGGTGAATCTGCGCGCGTGCGTCTGACTGTGAATGATCTGCGTGCGAGCGAGTCTACGTGCATGAATGCGAATATGACAAAGCGTGGTGCAAATGTGTATGAATGCCAATAGTTTGACAACGACTGCCTCTGAATACTCGTGACGCTGGGCGTGGCCGCCGCAAGGAGCTTCCCCGGGACTCCCCGACGGCATCGCCCGCGCGCCGCGACGCCAATGTCGGCGCGCCCCCCCGCGAGGATCGCGCCCGCTTCCTCCCCTTCCTTTACTCCCTCTTTGCCCGCGCACTCAAAAGTCCAAGGCTGCGGGAGCAGCGCAGCGCGGAGCCCCCGCGACGCGCGCAGGTCACCCCGGAGGGGTCCCAGCGACGCGCGCGGGTCGTCCACTGCGCGGAGCGAAGAGAGCTAGCTGGCTGGCTGATAGCGGGCAAGGCTCTTGCCGCTGGGCAGAGCGACGACGGGCGAGCGAGGCGCTGGGCGGAACGCAGCACGGAGCCCCCGCGACGCGCGCAGGTCGCCCCGGAGGAGTCCCAGCGACGCGCGCGGGTCGCCCGCTGCGCGGAGCAAAGAGAGCTAGCTGGCTGGCTGGGACCTGCGGTGGGGCTCCATATGGGGCCACGTAACGCTGTACTGGGCAAAGGAGACGCATGTGGACTGCGCCACGGGGACCTTCGGTGGAGCTCCCTATGGGGCCACGAAACGTGTGAGGGATGTGCCGGAATGGGTGTGCGGGACGCATGCGGGCACACCCACTGAGACCTTCGGTGGAGCTCCCTATGGGGCCACGAAACGTGTGAGGGGTGGGACGACATGTGTGTGCGGGACGCATGCGGGCACACCCACTGGGACCTTCGGTGGACCCCCTATGGGGCCACGAAACGTGGGAGGGATGTGCCGAAATGGGTGTGCGGGACGCATGCGGGCACACCCACTGGGACCTTCGGTGGAGCTCCCTATGGGGCCACGAAACGTATGAGGGGTGTGCCGAAATGGGTGTGCGGGACGCATGCGGGCACACCCACTGGGACCTTCGGTGGAGCTCCCTATGGGGCCACGAACCGTGTGAGGGGTGGGCCGAAATGGGTGTGCGGGACGCATGCGGGCACACCCACTGGGACCTTCGGTGGAGCTCCCTATGGGGCCACGAAGCGTGTGAAGGGGTGTGCCGAAATGGGTGTGCGGGACGCATGCGGCACACCCACTGAACCGTCGGTGGAGTCCTATGGGCCACGAAAGTGTGAGGCTGGGTGTGCGGGACGCATGCGGGCACACCCTCTGGGACCTTCGGTGGATCCCCTCTGGGGCACGAACGTGAGGGGTGGCCGAAATGTGTGTGCGGGACGCATGCGGGCACACCCACTGGGACCTTCGGTGGAGCTGGAACTTGGGGGTGGCGTTCCCTGAGGGGGGCCACGAAACGTGTGAGGGGTGTGCCGAAATGGTGTGGCGGGACGCATATGCGGGCACACCCACTGGGACCTTCGGTGGAGCTCCCTATGGGGCCACGAAACGTATGAGGGGTGTGCCGAAATGGGTGTGCGGGACGCATGCGGGCACACCCACTGGGACCTTCGGTGGAGCTCCCTATGGGGCACGAAACGTGTGAGGGGTGTGCCGACATGGGTGGTGATAATGATGATGACGACAGATGATGATGACGATGACGATGATGGGGATGATGACGATGATGATGAAGATGGGAGGAGGGAGGGGGCAGCGGGAAGGAAGGAACGCGGGGCGACGTCTCTTCAAAACGAGGACCCAACACCACAGGATGGTTGGGAATAAACATATGGCACCATATGTAACACGGCATGGCCCACGCAACACATGTTGACTAAGCACACCGTGAACCCAATAGGAGGCAGTCATGGGCAACTACATGTGGGACGTATTCTAACTACTACAAACATGTGCGTGTTGTGCGTCAGCGTGTTCTTGAGTGCCGAGATTGCAAGCAAACGTATTGCCGACAGTCTCAAACGCCAATACAGCCCATGCGGTCGTGGGAGGTATGCGCGTGAAGTTCTGCCCCCAAAAAACATGACGTGCCCTATATGTGACGAGAGTTTTGGCTGTATGGAATCGTGTTTCAAGCACTGTCGTGAACACTTGGAACCGTACCTCTCCCCCTCTTTTGCATGTCCGTCATTCGAAGAAGCACGAAACAGCCTTGCAGTCTAAGCAGCAGCTACCAGTGAGATCTACAACCTCGTAGGCTAAACTACTTGATCGGAGTTGGGTACCACGTCTCAATGCCAGACGAAGAAAACACCCCTCAGAAATCTTGGCTACTACAGGCTCGCAGCATGAGTTTCGCGGAGGGCTCCAAGGAGAAGAAGAAAGCGCGGATCGACGAGGAGGGCGAGGACGTGGACATGGACGATGCTACAACTTTCATGCTGATGAAGAACCTCATCGTGCAACTAGAGGCACGAGTTCGGCTTCTGGAGCACGAGGCGATGACGACCACGATATTGGACAGAACTCATCAGGCAGTGGTGGACGTCAACAAATCGTACGCGGAGTATGCCAAGGAACGAAAAAAGGACCCAGCCACGAACCTTGGTTCGCCAGCTTGCCAAGCAATCTACGGTAGGTTCGTGCGGTGTCGGCGCGCGCAAAGGTTCTTGACACCACATCGATCGTTCAACCTTGAATCGATCGCGACCCCGATCGTTCAAGGTTGAATTCCGTCGGGCCCAATGGCACTATCGTGTCCCTCGGTGCTTCCGCGTCACAGAATTCAACCTTGAACGCCTGCGCCGGCGTCGCCGGCGCGCCAACGCCGCGCGAACCTACCGTACGCAGTTCTGAACGTCTTAGGCAACTGGCAGTACAAGGACAGCTCGGTGAGGATATCGCGGCTCAAGCTCGTGGCCGTCAGAATCAGCAAGATGTTAGAGCAAGCAGGACCAGAACTAACAGGGCAGTGGGTTCGAGAAACAGCAATCTTCCCGTGCTTCGACCAGCCCAACAAGCCGAAGAAGTCGCGCCTTTTATGCAGCTTGCGCGGAACAACACTGGCGCCCGACGAAGAGGGCACAGCAGCGGAGCTACCCAAGGCCATCAGCGAACCCGACAGTCAGCTACACCAAGTGACGCCGCTGGAAATGCCGACGGCACTATACACACTGAAGGGCAAGGTGATGGGAATTGAATCAACTGTTTCAGAGCTACTCAGAGCCGCTGGCGGAAATGTGACAGCTAGCAAAGCCCCACGTGGCAATATGGCTCGCAAGTTGATGAAAGCATAAGCATGCATGTTACTGGGCGAGAGTAGAGCCATGAAGTGCCATCGCACTTTCTTTTTTGGTCAATGTACCTACTGAGCTGGTGGCTTCTACCTACGCCTCTACCATGGTGGACTGAATTTGTATTGCGGGCTGCCCTTCAGTGTCATGCTATCACTCGAGGGGGTAGACCCGTAGAGCCCATACGGGTGCCCACGATGGCTTAAATGCGACGGAGCGCGTATCCCCTCGAGCTTGCTGCATATTGGCGTATTTCTTTGGTGGTCAGTCATACTATTAGTGTCTTGAATTGGTGGTCTGGCATCTACGTTTGCACTTACAGTGGCACTGATAAATGAGGTGGATTGTTGTCTGTCTCTATTCCAGCGTGGCTAGCGCCATCAGACTCCGAGCGTGGTTCCCCTTCCTGTATACAGTCCTCTCTGGATGCCTAGGACCTCCTCCAGGCCAAGGCCCAACGGCCGCGACTCCTGGAGGCGGAGCTCTGGATCCCTTCTCTGAGGTGGAGTGCCTACGGCACCGCTTGAGCTGGGAGTCTTGGGACCCTCGTGAGTGTATAGCTGTTGCGACCCCGCCCACTTCCGCCTCTGTGGGAGTGGGTATCCCCCGTGGGGACAGTAGCCACTACGGTGGTGAAATGAGGGATGCAGCAGCCTGGTGTGAGGGCCCCCCTGAGACCAACTGTCTCCCAGGAGCCTGTCTCAGACTGTGAACTTCGTGCGGTGGAGTTGGGTCTTGTCCTGATTGGATCGGATCTGCCACTGCTGCAGTGCTACTACACCCCCGTCTTCTTCCTCCGCCAGGCCCCGCCGCTCTTCTCTCTTGCCAGCTGATAGTCATGTTTTGTCGGTGCATGAGAGGTATGAGATAAGCGATAGGCTTACCCCCCTCCCAAATTTGTGCCCTGCCCGTTGAGTTCAACGGCCAGGCCCCCGCGCAGGCAACTCAGTGTTGCATCTGCCAGCGCGTGTGGCTCTCAGAGCTAGCAAGATGAAAGGGGTGCATATAAGTTGTACCCCCCCCAGGTTCTGTGAAGAGGAGAGTGAGACATTGAACTGAATGGGTGAGAGCGAGCTCCTCTTTCTCCCTCTCGCCTCTCCCCCGGTTCCCTCGCGAAACGAATCCCCTACCCCTGCGACGGCCAGCTGTCGGCTGCGGGGCATTCTCCGAAAAGGCCCAGAAATAGAGGAGGAATCAGAGAAGGCCTCCTCCTCTTTCCCTCGGCCTCCTTCCCCCCCTTCCCTCCTCCCACCCCTACATACTCCTCCCCTTCCTTCCTCTCCTACACGCTCTCCTCCTTCCTCCTGGGATCCTCTCGATGCCCAGATCTCTCCTCCTGGAGTGCGTTTTGCCCAGGACTCCGAAACGAACGCGGACGCCCAGGAGCGAAATCCTACGAGAGGCTTCAGAAATGGGAGGGCAACGTTGGAATACGTAGCACCCCGCAGTTGCGGATAAGAGTGAGGGGGCGGTGAGGACGTCTGCAGTCTGCAAGGCTCTGACGACGCCCGCCGCAGGCGCCAAATTATACAACGGGCCCGCCACAGGCGCCGATTACTCATTAAAGCAATGTGGGTGTCGCGGGGTGGGTCGCGAGTGGGTCGCGGGTGGGTCGCGGGTGGGTCGCGGGCCAGGTCGCGGGTGGGTCGCGGGTGGGTCGCGGCGCGGGTGGGTCGCAGGTGGGTCGCGGGCGGGTCGCGGGCGAGTCGCCGGCGGGTCACGGTCGGGTCGCGGGGGTGGGTCGCGGGTGGGTTGCGGGTGGGTCGCGGGATGGGTCGCGGGTGGGTCGCGGGGGGTGGGTCGCGGGGGGGGGGTCGCCGGGGGCGGGTCGTGGGTGGGGTCGCAGGTGGGTCGCGGGCGGGTCGCGGGGGGGACGACGCCAAAGAACAACAACATCAACGACGACAACAGCGACGACGACACCAACACCAACACCACCACCACCAACAACAACAACGAGAACAACAACAACGACAACAACAACAACAACAACAACAACAACAACAACCATTTTAAGGCTGTGCGCTCTTACTTGCCCGCGAGTCATTCAACACGTATACCCTACACCCTTGATGCCCGCCCTCTTCGTCTTCGATCACACCCCTTTCGGGGGGATTATTTCTCTTTGCTGGGGCCGGCGGGCTTAGACGTACGGGCAAACCGGAACGGGCGGACAATCCTTCGGGGGCGTACGTCTCTCTGCCCGCCATTGGAATTGGCGCGGGCCCTGCAAGAGGAGGAGGGGAAGAACGAGGGAGAGTGGGAGGAAGGGGAGGGGGAAGGACGAAGGAAGAGGGAAGGTACCACGTTGTAAAGGCGTCCTTGGCGCGTGCGTGGTTCCTGAGCGCCGAAACGCAATTCCAGAATAATTTGTGAGGACGCCGCACGCGAGAGCGCAGTCCTGAGTACATTGTGAAGAAATCTCGGGCGAAAGCGGGGGCCCTGACTAAGTTGCGAGGAAGTCACAAGCGGGAGCGCCGTTCCTGAGCAAATTGCACGGAATCTCAGGCGGGAGCGGGGGTCCTCACTAAATTGCGAGGAAGTCTCAGGCGGGAGCGCCGTTCCTGAGTCAATTGCGCGGAAATGTTAGGCAGGAGCGGGGGTCCTGAGTAAAATTCGAAGAAGTCTTAGGCGGGAGCGCCGTTCCCACGTAAATTGCACGGAAGTCTCAGGCGGGAGCGGGGGTCTTGATTACATTGCGAGGAAGTCTCAGACGGGAGCGCCTTTCCTGAGTAAATTGCGCGGAAGTCTCAGGCGGGAGCGGGGGTCCTGAGTAAAAATCGAGGAAGTCTCAGGCGGGAGCCGTTGTTGTTGTAGCCCGGGGGGCAGGGGCACAGTTTGAGCAGGAAGATTTTCCTTGAGAAAAAACAAGGTGCGAGCCCCGGGGGTGGCACTTCAATCGAAAAAATCAATGTGCACCGGTGGGGGGGGATCAACAATAATTATTCTTCAAGAATGAGAGTGAGCTTGTGAACAACAACAACAAGAAAACCCCCACTTTCGAGTGGGTGGGCAGCAAGTGTGTTCTCACCAGTGCCAGGGTTTTCATGCGACGCGAGACAATACCCCCACTTCGTGGGGGGGCAGTTCAAGCTCTACCAAATATCCAAACGACTCTTCGCGACCACCCAAACCCAGCTTCCCGCCCTATGACGTTGGGACACTTCACTTCGTGGCGTGCGGACGACCGTGGCTACTACACTGGCGTGGGGTACACACCCACAGAACTTGGTCACTTATTCGGGGCGCGCGTGTGCCCAGCATCCTGCAATTGTGACATACAATACATGACACAGACAGACAGAGAGAGAGACAGAGAGCAGACAGAGAGAGAGACAGAGAGAGCGGAGTTGGTCACATTTTTGGGGCAAGTTCCTGAGATCGTCTTGTTTTTTGTTGGTCTTGCGCGCGCGAATGTCCACTTTACTTTTTTTTGCAAGGGAGTATTGAAATTTGATTATGTTAGAACAAGAAAAAGTAGCTCGCGCGAGCTCATGTAACATAAATGTTGAAAAACCATTGGTTTTGTGGGAGTCGGACAGCGCGCGCGGGATGAAATTTGGACATTTTTTTTTGAAAAACCATTGGGTTTTTGATGTTTTTATGTTGAAATCGTTACGAAACCTAAGGTTCTGGAAGGATTTCGTCTTGCGCGCGCGAATGTCCACTTTACCTTATTTTTTGCAAGGGATTATTGAAATTTGATTATGTTAGAACAAGAAAAAGTAGCTCGCGCGAGCTCATGTAACATAAATGTTGAAAAACCATTGGTTTTGTGGGATTCGGACAGCGCGCGCGGAAGGACATTTTGACAATTTTTTCTTAAAAAACCATTGGGTTTTTGATGTTTTTATGTTAAAATCGCTACGAAACCTAAGGTTTTGGAAGGATTTCGTCTTGCGCGCACGAATGTCCACTTTACCTTATTTTTTGCAAGGGATTCTTGCAATTTGATCAAGTAAGAACAAGAATTTTCATTTTATAGTGTTTTTTGCAAGGGAAAACGGACTACAACAAAACAACCGGATCCGGACACAATCCACTTTTCTGAAGCTTTCGCGAAAAAATGATGAAAATGTAGCTGCGGCCTAGGTTTTGGAGGGGGGTCGTGTACCAGGGGTCCCAACAATAATTATTCTTTAGAAGTAATAATGTTCAACAATTACTAGCACGTGGGGACACTCCGTTCTCACCAGTGCCAGGGTTTTCATAGGAGGCGGGCAATACCCCCACTTTGTGGGGGGGCCGGTTCAAGCTCTACCAAATTTCCAAACGACTCTTCGCCACCACCCACACCCAGCTTCCCGCCCTATGACGTTCGGACACTTCACTTCGTGGCATGCGGACGACCGTGGCTACTATTCAGGGCCCCGCGGCCGACGACGACGGCGTGCGCGCGCGAAGAAAAAACGAATGTGTCCCGCATGGTATTATTTGACAGGGATGATGGCCCTGGCAGGTGCGCAACCGTTGTTGCAGAAGTTCGAAAAAGTTGCTCGCAAAAGCCCGTTTGACAGAAATGATTAAAAAGTGTTGGGTTTCCTACGAATCCGCAAGAGCGCGCGGGATGAAATTTTGACAATTTTTTTTTGAAAAACCATTGGTTTTTTGATGTTGTTATGTTAAAATCGCTACGAAAACTAAGGTTTTGGAAGGATTTCGTCTTGCGCGCGCGAATGTCCACTTTACCTTATTTTTTGCAAGGGATTCTTGAAGTTTGGTTATGTTAGAACAAGAAATGTCCACTTTAGCGTATTTCTTGCAAGGGAAAACGGGGGACAACAAAACAACCGGATCTGGTACACATCGTTTTGCCTGAGACTTCCTCACGACAATTATGAAAATGAGGCTGCGGCCTAGGCGCGGCGGGGGGGGCGCGCACCAGGGGGCTCAACAATAATTATTCTTTAGAATTAATAATGTTCAACAACTACAACAACACCCACAACAACAACAAACACAAAAAAAAAAAAACAGCAACGCCAACAACAACCACAACAACAACGACAACAACAACAACAACACTTACACCAGCCACAACAAGAATCATCCGCATCGCGGAGTCCCACTTCAGCCTCACACCAAGGGGCCACGAATGACCGTGCGGCCCCCTCGCTCTGACACGCCTGAAACTCCTCCCTGTCGCACCCCGAGGCGTGTCGGTGGGGCGGGGCCAGGCGTAGTGCCTGAGACTTCCTCACCGTGTAGCACCCTTGAGCAGAAAGCTTGCGCATTGTATCACGGGTGCGGGGCGGGCCGTTTCCAAAATGCGGCTCTCGCCTTGGCGGCGCGCCCATTCGCCACAAACATTTGCAAGAGCTTCACGGATGGCTGGCGGGTGGTTTTCAACATGTCTGCTCCCTTCTTAGCGCCGCGCGCAACCTTCTTCAACCGTTGCATAACTTTCACGGATGGAGGCCAATACCTTTGCAACATGTGGCTCTCGCCTTAGCGCCGCGCACATTCGATTGAAATACGGCTTCAAGCATGGAGGGCGGTTCCTTTCCAACAAATGGCTCGCGCACTCGTGACGCGCAATCGTGTTAAGAATTTGGCAGCAGATTCAAGGGTTCTCACAGTTAACGTCCCGGAAATGGTGTTTGGGCGCGATGCCAGGGCGCAGCGGTTACGTTCGCGGCGTTATTAAAGTCCCAAGCACGGTGTCCTGGCACGATCCAGGATCGTCAAGACGCACCAGTTACAGTGATCCGCAGCGTTGAAGTCCCAGGAACAGCGTTCTGGCACAATTCAGATTTTCGAACGAGTGTCTTCCAACGGGGGAGGAGGAGGAGGAGGAGGAGGAGGAGGAGGAGGAGGAGGCACTTCCCCCAATGAAGACCAAGCCTTTCAGTGGCCTGTAAAGACGGAACTTGGACGGAGGGTCTATTGCAATGTCGCTGATACGTCTTGGGTTTATACTGATATGTTCCTCCTCCTCCTGCTTTGCTCCTCCTCCCTCCCTCCACCTCCTCCTCCTCCTCCTCTTCCTCCTCCTCCTCGCTCCTCATCGACGCATACTTCTCATCTCGTCTTCTCCTGCTGCGCATGCTCGTCTTCAGCTTCATCATCATCATCTTGCTCGCTCCTCCGCCTTCTGCCTCTCCTGTTCCGAGAAGCGCGACCGCGGCCCCTGACCCGTCGTTTTGCGGTGCAATGTTCGGTCCTGGCCTGGAGCCCTTCGAAAGCGCCCCTTGCGAAGCATTACCTCAACACATCAGCCGAAGAGCAACGCAAATAACAGGCGGGTCGGGACGTCGGCGTGTGAAAACGTGAGTTCCAATTCGGCGATGGACACGCCTCCCTCCAGTAGACCTCCCCTTAGTGAAAACGGCCTGCGACCGAGATCGACGGACCTGGACCCGCGAAAAGGACGGCCGCGACGCTCTCTCGCGAAACGAACGCGGCCAATTCCTCAATCGACGCGTCAGGGCAGGAGGTCTGTCCACCCCCGACCAGTGTATCTCTACGGATTCCCCAGGCAAATGCAGCCAAGACAGGCGTGAGCGCACGGCCGTGTGCACCTTAAGTGTTCCCTTTTTTTCACTGCGGGTCGCGGCCGCGCAGACCAGACATGCAGCCGTGCATTGTTTGAGGGATGAAAAACACGGCCCGTCCTCCTCCTCCTCCTCCTCCTTCTCCTCCTCCTGGGTCTGTAAACCTCCTGGGGTCCCCCAAAGCCTAGAGCCGCCAGGACGCGGCATGTCACGCAGGGTTTGCCCTGTCAGCCCACAGGAGTTTCAGCGCACAGCGCCTCGTAAACCAGGGTAGGGGCGTTTTTTTATGCCCTTCAACTGTGGGGAGAGCACGATCCCTAATCGTGTGGACGGCTCGAGCGAAACCGCCGCCAGAGTGCTGCCCGACTGGGCGATTTCGGGTATCCCATCTTCTGTTGTCCTTGTAACCACGTAGAACCCCCTGGCGAAAAGATATCCGGGCAACGCGGCAACATAGAGAAACTTACCCAGGGACGTCTACAACCTTGTGTGCACATGAGGCGGCAATGCATAGACCGCTCATTACAAAAGCGAACATTGAAAGACTCACCGAACCCTTGAACGTTTCACCAGCGAACGCCGTGCCACAGCTAAATATTTCCCGATTGCGGCATTACTCTTGCGACATCGTTGACAGGACGCGACCACGAGCAGACGAAAGCAGCAGAGCGACACGTGTGGAAACAGACGGAGGGCGGAGAAGTGGACAAAGTACGAGCGGAAGAGACAGCACCGCTCGCTACGTTCGCGGTGCAGAACAGAAACCTGCGCTGAGCGCAGCAAAAGTCCCTAACCGTCAAAAGGCAGCTGGATATTACCAGCCTGGAACATATCCCTATCCCTATGCTGGGCACCTCCTCATCACGATGCCAATATTAGGGATGCCCTTATTTTTTGAGGGCGAATCCCTAAGATTGTCATCGCTTTTTGGCGTGTCAATCTTAGGGATAGGGGTACGTTCGAGGCTGGTAAGGAGAGAGTGTGGCATGGTCACAGGACAGCGCCGTGCGCTGCGCGGCGCCCCATCGCGCTGCGATCCGCGATCTGAGAGTTGCGACAGTTTCGTAGGTCGCAGCCCCCCAGGGATGGGGAGGCGGAGGCGTAGGAGGCGGAGGAGGAGGAGGAGGCGGAGGAGGAGGAGGAGCGGGGAAGGTCGTAAGTAACCATGCAACAATTTCGTAAGTCGCATCATCGTAGGCAGCTCTGCTGGGCCTCCCAAGAGCCCACGAACGTGGCGATCGTTGCGCACTTCGCAGCCCCCCAGGGAGCCGCGAGGTCCCGCCTGGACCTGCGTGTAACTCCACTCCGCTGGGCCTCCCAGGAGCCAACATATGTGGCAACAATTGCGCAGCGCCCCCAGGGAGCCGCGAGGTCCCGCCTGGATCTGCGTATAACTCCAATCCGCTGGACCTCCCCAGAACTCACGAAAGTGGGCGGCAATTGCGCCCTTCGCAGCCCCCCAGGGGAGCCGCGAGGTCCCGCCTGGATCTGCGTGTAACTCCACTCCGCTGGACCTCCCAGGAGCCCACAAAAAAAGCGGCGACAGTTGCGCAGCCCCCCCAGGGAGCAACGAAGTGCCGCCTGCATCTGCGTGTAACTCCATTCCGCTGGACCTCCCAGGAGCTCACGAAAGTGGGCGGCAATTGCGCCTTTCGCAATCCCCCAGGGAGCCGCGAAATGCCAGACCTCCCAGGAACCCACCACGAAATGCAACCATGGCGCGCTCCGCAGCCCCCCTGGGAGCCGTGGATCTTCCACGGATCTGGGTGTGACTCTACTCTGCTTGACCTCCCAGCGCCCTCGGAGGAGAAGAGAGGAAAACGAGAGCAGGAGGAAATTAGGATTGGGTCCGGCATGTCCTCCTACAGGCGGATATTGGGCGAAAGCTAAAAAACAATCCAAAAATAACCGAAAGCATGCAAACATACTAGAAACATTGTCGCCATACTATTTTTCGGCTATTCTTGAGTACTCCTCTTGTAGAGGAAAACGCCCGACTTAAAGGTAGGAGACAGGAGGGAGAGGAGGGGGAGGAGAAGAGAGGGAGGAGCGACCGCAGTGCTCCAGTCGAAACGAATATTCAACCAGAGTAGGGTTGGGAATAGAGCAGGAGACAGGCGGCAGGAGGAGGGAGGCGGGGAGGAGAAGGAAGGCGAGAGAGGAGGATGAGACCACGGCGCTCCGTTCCAGAACGAGAACCTCACACAGGAAGGTTGGCCGAAACGACACCGGCACCCCAGCTTCGTGCTGCATCTGTCGAGCAGGCCGGATCATTGATGGTCCCGGGGCCCGAAGCCCGGCGACGGCGCCCGTTTGTGAACAGTTGCCTTAGGTCGGGCATGTCCCCCTACAGGCGGGTTTTGGGGGAAAAATAAAAAAATAGTCAACAAATATTCCCGAGTGGTAAAAAATAGTCAGAACATCGTGAATATTCCTCCTGTGGAGGGGCAGAACAGTTGCACCCAGGAGAGCACCCGAGCAGCAGCACACAAAGGTGACGAGACGTGTCGAGGAGCGGGAGGTCGGCTGGTGAAAACGGCCACGTGCACCGCAGTATACAGTCGAGGCCGATTGGAACCCAGACGTGCTCGCGTCGTGAAAAAATGAAGACGGGAGGCTTTTGGCCAATTTCGGCCTCGGGGGGGGCTCGGGAGCGTCAACAAAACGACTCAGGATGACAAACCGGTCCCGGGGAACGGGTCGTCCTGAAAAAATCAGGACGTCACACGTCTGGCAAAGGACACGCGAGAGGACACAAGACCCTTCCAAGGGCCACACTGCCACAGGAACGCAGGAGGCACGTGTCGCGAACCACGGGTCACAAGGGTACCCTCGATTCGGCAGGGCCGACCTGCGAATCGGCCTTGACTGGTTAGCCGCCTGGACCAAACACGCCACTGGCATTGAGGCAAGGACACGACTCGTAAATCAATGGTCGAGGCGTGTCGAGCGAAACGGCTGCCAGGCCAGGCGGTCTCGGGCTCCCCGTGACCCTGCGGGGCCAAAAAGGCCTCACGTTGCATCTTCGGGGGACCCTTCCTGTCCTGGGAATGGCGCTCTGTTCTTGTACTCCGACATGCATGGGTTCGGCGCGGATTCGACGCGGATTCGGCACGGATTCGACGCGGATTCGACTCGCTGGACGCGGACTCGACACGGATTCGATGTGGATCGCGGCGCGACGGGACAAACAAGGTCCTCCCAGGATGCAGCGTGAAATGCCAGCATTGAGGCGAGAGCCTGATCTGTGCCCGAATACACTGCGAGGAAGGCTCAGGCGAAACCGCCGCTGGGCCAGGCGGCCCTGGGCTCCCCGTCACCTCGTGGGACTCTCCCCGTCGCCTTGTGGGACCCTGCTGCCACGTCCAACAAACATGCAACGCCCGGATCTTAGGGTCGTCTCACACCCCTACTGCGACTAAGACGAAGCCAGGGCGAGGACGAATTCGGGTGAGGATACCTCGAGGATCGCTGAGACCCCGCGGCTTTGAAGGCTGTCTCGGGCGTTGGGGCTTTCTCGGGGCGTTCCCGAACGCTCCCAGAGCGTTCCGGACCCAGACCTGCGACGTCCCGATTTTGTCAATAATACGGGGCCCCTGGAAGACCCAACCCGTTCCCCGGAATCGGTTCTTCATCCCGCATCGTTTTTGGACGGTCACGAGGCCCGGCTCTCGAGGCCGAAATTGGCCAAAAACCTCCCTTCCTGATTTTTCTACGATGCACGGAGCGCGAGTATCTTCGCGCCCCCGCGGGTGACCTTGGCCGCTAGGGAGGAGGAGGAGACCAGCGTAGGGGGGTGGGAGGAGGAGGAGGAGGAGGAGGAGGAGGAGGAGGAGCAGGAGGAGGAGGAGGAGGAGGAGGAGGAGGCAGGAGGAAAAAGGAGGATAATGTGGAGGAGGAGGAAGGAGGAGGAGCAGGAGGAGGAGGAGGAGAGGAGGAGGAAAAATGTGGAGGAGGAGAGGAGGGCAGGAGGAGGAGGAGGAGGAGCAGCATGAGGATGAGGAGGAGGAGAGGAGGAGCAGGAGGAGGAGGAGAAGGAGGAGGAGGAGGAGGAGGGGGAGCAGGAGGAGGAGGAGGAGGAGGAGAGGAACGAGGAGCATCGTGTCTGGGGACCGCTCTGGACACACCCGCGGCCGCCCACGCGCCCCTTGAGAAGCCAGCGCCGGGCTCCCTAGCCGCAGGCCTGGCCGGCCCACCATCGCTGAAGGGGCCCAAGTACACACAAACAAATACGCACAAATAAAAGTATCCCCCATACGTTCCCATATTTTCTGGGTTTTTGTCTTCCCCCCACTTCCCATATGTTCCCATATTTTCTGGGGAATCGGCGATTCATTGTGTCTGTGTGTTTCTTTCCCTCCTGACTGACGGCCCTTCTCGAGGCCCCCTCGGTCCCACCGCGGCGGGGGCCGACGACGGCTTCACAGACATGATCGCGTCGTTTTAAAAAATAAAACAGAAAGGATCGCGTCGGGGGAAGAAGTTGCCCCGAACCCGCATTTCCAGCCTTCGGCCCCAGGACGCCCCCAGGCTGCCTCAAGAAGCTCCCCAGCACGCCCCAAGAAACCCCCAGGGAGCCTGAAAAGAGCCCCCAAGAACCAGGAATCGGACAAGCCTCGTGGAATGCAGTCCTGGACGCGCAGAAGTTTGTAGAGGGGTCGGCGGATGTGGCGTAAGCCTATATAATCCACGTCCGGAAGTGACGTGTTGCCGGAGGCAGGTCACGAGCGGAAGCCCTAATGCAATGGATCCCATGAGTCCAATGCTTGCATAAGTGCCACGTATTGTATTGTGTTACCTTATTATGTCTCCCCCCCTAACCCCCCCCCGGAGTCGCGCCACATCCGTCGACCCAAAGGTGGAGGGCCCCTTGCGCGCCTCAAACCCAACAAAAACCAATGGAAAATCAATGATTTCGGCTCCTTGGGCCTCTTGGGGCCCCAAGAAGGTTTCAAGACGGCCCAAGATGGCCCCAAAACAGCCCAAGCCGGCCTCAATACGACCCAAGATGGCCCCAAGAGGGCCCATGAGGCCCCAAAAAAATCCAAGAGGCCCCCAAGAAGACTCCCGAGAGCGCCTCCGGAGGCCACAATCTTTGATTTTCCTATAGGTTTGGGACAAATTCAACGTTCTCGCCTTTTTCGGCTCTCAGAAGGCCATGACGGCCCAAGCAGCCTCCAAGAAGGCCCCCAAACAGCCCAAGAGGCCTCCAAGGGGGCCCCAAGACGGCCCAAGAGGGCCCCGAGACGGCCAAAAAAGCCTCCAAGGCAGCCCAAGAAGCCCCCAAGACGGCCCCAGAAGACCCCAAGAGAGCCCCAAGGCGGCCGCGAGAGGCTTCCAAAGTGGCCTCCGAAGTGGCAAGACGGCGTAAGAGCGCCCAAAGACGGCTCCAAGACGTCCCCAAGAGGCCCCCAGAGGCTCCAAAGAAGACCCCAAACGGCCCAGGAGGGCCCCAAGACGGCTCAAAGAGGCCCCCAAGGCGGTCCAAAGAAACCCTCAGGTCGGCCCAAGAGACCCCAAGAGAACCCCAAGGCGGCCGCGAGAGGCCCCCAAGACGGCCTCCGAAGGGGCGGAACGGCGCAAAAACGCCCCCAGACGGCCCATGATGCCCCCAAGAGGCCCCGAGAGGCTCCCCAGAGGCCCCCAATGAACTCCCCCAAAAAACCTAGAGGCCTCCAAGAAATCCCCAAGAAGCCTCCAAGAGGCCTCAAAGAAGCCCCCACAAGGCCACACAACGACTGGAGCGTAATGTGATTTCCCCCCCTGGGCGAACGACGGCGCAGCGCCAGCCAGGTGGAAGTTGGTCACGGCGGCGCGCATGATTAGAGCCGGCGCTGGAAGGCAGGATGGGGATGGAGTATGAAAAGGAGGGGGGGGAGAGGCCCCAAAGAAGCCCCCAAGAGGCCCAAAGAAGCTCCCAAGAGGCCTCCAGGAAGCCCCCAGGAGGCTCCCAAGAGGCCCCGCGACGACGTGACTGTACGTGCTCCGGACGTGCACCCCGCGAAGCGAGAGGAATCAGGACGGGAAGCTTTTGGCCAATTTCGGCCTCGAGGGCCCTCGCCGGGCTTCGGGACCGGCAAAAAAGGACCCAGGCTTAAAAACCGGTCCTGGGAAAAGGGTCAGGACTTTCAGGGACCCCACATCGAAAAACTCAGGGCGTCGCATGTCTGGGCTCCGACGGCCACGACGACCTTGGCCGCGACGCCCGACGAATGCCTGACGAGCGCCCGGCCGCGACCACGACCGCGACGACGGCACCGACGACCACGACGACGGCCACGAGACTGGAACCCGCGGGCGGGACATACGCCCGTCCGTCACCTCTGTCTGCTCCCGCTACTGTCCCTGCAGCTCCTCTTCCTCCTGCTCCTGCTCCTCCTCGCGCTGCTCCTCCCTTCCCTCCTCCTCCTCCTCCTCCTCCTCCTCCTCCTCCTCCTCCTGGGCACTTCCCTCAGTGGAAACGATTCCTTCCAGTAGCATATGAAGAGAGAGAGCTTGGAAGTTGGAGGGGAGGTTGATTGCAACATCTGTGATGAGACTGTTGTGTACGCTGCTCCTGCTCCTCCTCCTCTTCCTCCTCATCCTACTCCTCCTCCTCCGCCTCCGCCTCCTGCTCCTCCTCCCTCTCCCTCCTCCTCCTCCTCCTCCTCCTCCTCCTCCTCCCTCCTCAATTAACAAATGCCTCCGAGGTAGGGTCAGCATAGATGGGGTCGCAAGATCGCGGCGCATCGCCGATGCATCGGCGCCGTTGCCGATGCATCGGCCGCACCTTGAGCCGCATCGGCAACGTATCGGAGATGCGGCGCGATGCTCAGACCCTGTCTACTCCGACCCATCTGGGAGGCCTAGAACCCTCGTCCTCAACCTTGTTCTTGCTACCCCCAACTTCCCGTCCGCCACCCTCCTCCTCTCCCTCTGCTCCATTGAGGGTTCCGCCTTGGGGCACAAGGGACGGAGGGACGGAGGAAAAGCACCAGCGACGCCCTGCAGACTCTGGATGCTGCTGAGCCGCAGAGGAGGCCAGCGCACCACAGCACATCTGGGAAAAACAACTGCCACTGGAGCGGCGGTCAGCACAAAAAACGTCTGCCTACGGCGCTGGCGGCGCTAACCTCTTCTTCGATGACAACGGCCGAAACCGACGGCACAGCCACTGGACCAGACTCTGGTGGCTGGAGGGGCTGCACAGCCAAGCAAGTCTACCCCAAGGCTGGCTGGCGGTCAGTCTGGCCAGCCCGGAAGGCTCACTGGCTGACTGGCCGTCAGCCCCTGGCTGGCGGTCAGCTCAAAAGTGTCCTGCCGCTGATAATTCCGGAACGCAGACTGCTGTACAGTCCTTTCACCTGTGGATGCGGAAGTTTGCCCGTCAAGGGATAATAAGGAACGTCTTGTCAACTTGGGCGAACCACCCTCACCTGAAGGGTTCTTCAATTCCTTGATGCTCGCGTAGCCGAAGCCCTCATTTCTCGAGCCTGGAAAGAGTTGCTGCGCAAATTCTGCTGCGTCCAGCGCGCCGCTGCCATCCTTGTCCATGTTCTCGAAGAGAGCGATGATCCGATCCTCAGAAAGTCCAATCTTCATGTCGTTCACGAGCTCAATGAAATCGTCGAGCTCGAGAACTGCGCAATCTGAATAGTGTACGGCTCTAAACAGAGTGGGGATGTCATGCGCTGAGTAGCCCCACTGGTGCAACTTCTTCCGCGTCTTCGAGAGCAGCAAGGAATAGTCCCTCGAAGTCCACACCTGGTTGAACGTGTTTCCCATAATGCCTATCGGCACGGCCATCAGTATGACCCCCAGAACTATCAAGACCATAACGATTGTGATCCCCGCCGTAGTGGTGGGGGAATAATCCCCGTAACCAACTGTTGTGATAGTCACAAGGCAGAACCTACAGGAACAACCAACCACATGAACATAATGTTCAGGAATTCCACGCGAATGTCTTGGAAGCCACGACATCCGCGCGGACATCCGAACTTTTATGATCATGCAATGTTTCACCATTCGAGAACCAAACTGCCCGGAAAGGCGACTCGAACAGCTCTGGCTCTAGCAAGTAGATGAGAGAGGCGAACGTCATCGTGATCAGGGCGACGGTGTACAGGAGCATCGGGAGAGCCTCCATCGTGATCTCGATCGCCTGGATGAGCACCTTTCGGCACACCCGAAATGGGCACGGACAACTGGGCACCATGTCCAAAAGCAACTCTTGCCCAAAACCGGCAGCGGGCGCTGTTGAGCAAGCGATCTTCTGTCCCAAATGGACAACATCCGCGCAACCCCGACGACGAATCCGAATCAACAAAATATCAGAAACTGCTCTCCTCGTCTGCATTCTTTCAGTGCTCATTTCGATCGCATCGAACCTTGTATGACTCAAAGTCCCGTAAAATCTTCAATAAGCGGACGATGGGCACAAAGCCTAGCAATATGATCGAGAAAGCGTCATCCTGGCTTTCTGGGAGCACAAAGCCAGCCGCTGCCCGCACCACAATCGCGCTCGCAGCCGCGATGTCGATCCATGTGTGGAATATGAGAAGAAAATTCACCTTGTTCGGCGCACAGAACACTCGAACGCACAATTCCATCAAAAACACGACATCGAATGTCGTCTCGGCAACGACAGTTGACCACCCATGTAGCAGCGGATCTTCCACAGTCTGGAGGAATGTGACTAGCATGCTGAGTAGAACAATGGCTTCTAAGCACTTGGATATCCACCAAGCCTCTGTACTTGAGTCTGGATCGTCTAAGACCGTGTGGATGTAGTCGAGGGTGGAATTGCGAGTTCTTCTCATCGCCATGGGGAGCGATTGAAAACGTAGGTGGACGTTCTCGATGTTCTTGCTGCTGGACTTCTCGAGCATCCTCCGCACCAAGAACGATTTCTTCGACTTCTCCTGGACGTGGAGGCTCTCCTTCGTGGACGCATGCCGCAGCCCAGCAACTCGACTGGTGCCGGGATGTCGATGCACCTGCTGACGGGCCTGTTTTCCACCACCACCACCATAAGTTGGAGGGGGATGGGGTCCTCCTCCTCCTTCTCCTCCTACTCCTACTCCTCCTCCTTCTCCTCCTCCTCCTCCACCTTCTCCTCCTCCTCCACATCCTTCCCCCCTTTGACTTATGGTGGTGGTGGAAACAGGCCCATCACCTTCGGGCTCAAGTTAGGAATCATCGTGCCACCAGCTCGGGCCCTCCACGACCCCCTCCCGGAAGACGAGGAACCCGCAGTGAAACTCTTGCCGCTCGGGTGACTCGGCAGCGCGCTCCTTTCTGGGGAGACGCGAGACTCGGGTACTGGGGACTCGGGCTGGCCTGACGGGGCCATCGTGAACATGACCAGACCCAATCTGAAACTTGACGCGCACTCCCGCTGCAAACATCCAACGGAAACGGGACCGTCAACCTGAAGAAGTCTCCAGAGACCTCTGGAGGCGTCTGGAGGCCCCTCGAGGCTCTCGACGACGACGACGACGACGACGACGACGACGAGGACGAGGACCAGGACGGGAACGACGACGACGACGACGACGAGGACGACGACAGGACGCGCTCGTCAAACAGCGTCGGCAGGCCCGCGCTCCGGCGCACTCCGGCCTCTTGCTTCTCCGCTCGACCTCCCTCGCTCTGCCCCGACCCTGCATCGAGCGCGCTCCGCGGTCCTCCCCGATCTGTCTCGGGCCCTCGCTCGATCCTCCTCGCTCCTCTTTCCACAGTCGATCCTCAGACCCTCGCTCCTCCTCGAGTCTTACCTTTCTGTCGGGCCTGTCGCCCTACAGGGGGATCTTCGACGAAAAATGAAAAATACCCCCAACATACCCCCCAAAGGTCAACAACTATTCAAAAAAAAGGTCCCCAGACTATCTTTTTATTATTTTTTGATAACTTTGGGGTATTATTCCCAACCCAGTGCTGCCGCCCGCATGCGCCACGCACACCCAATTCGGCACACCCCTCACACGTTTCGTGGCCCCATAGGGAGCCCCACCGAAGGCCACAGTGCTGCCGCCCGCATGCTTCACGCACACCCAATTCGGTACACCCCTCACACGTTTCGTGGCCCCATAGGGAGCCTCACCGAAGGCCCCAGTGCTGCCGCCCGCATGCGTCACGCACACCCAATTCGGCACACCCCTCACACGCTTCGTGGCCCCATAGGGAGCCCCACCGAAGGCCCCAGTGCTGCCGCCCGCATGCGTCACGCACACCCAATTCGGCACACCCCTCACACGCTTCGTGGCCCCATAGGGAGCTCCACCGAAGGCCCCAGTGTGTGCACATGGCGCGTGGCCCCATAGGGAGCGTCCCGCATGCACACCCATTTCGGCACATCCCTCACAGGTTTCGTGGCCCCATCATCCACCCGAGGCCCCAGTGGCGGCGCTCACATGCGCACCCACACCCACCCAATTCGGCACACCCCTCACACGTTTCGTGGCCCCATAGGGAGCTCCACCGAAGGCCCCAGCGGCCGCGCTCACATGCGTCCCCGCCACCCATCCCGGCACGCCCCTCACAGAACAGGTTTCGTGGCCCCATAGGGAGCTCCACCGAAGGCTCCAGTGGCACCGCCCGCATGCGTCACAACCCGCACCCAATTCGGCACACCCCTCACACGCTTCGTGGCCCCATAAGGGAGCCCCACCGAAGGCCCCAGTGGCGGCGCTCACATGCGTCCCCGCCACACATCCCAGTACACCCCTCACGCGCTTCGTGGCCCCATAGGGAGCTCCACCGAAGGCCCCAGTAGCGGCGCTTACATAGGTCTCTGCCACCCATCCCGGCACCCCCCCCGCAGCAGCATCATGTTTCGGGGACCCATAGGGAGCTCCACTGGAGGCCCCACTGGCGGCCCTCACATGCGTTTCCGCCACCCATGTCGGCACGCCCCGCGCGTGTTTCATGTCCCCATAGGGAGCTTCGCCGAATGCCCCAGTGGCACCCATCTCGGCACACCCCTCACACGTTCCGTAGTCTTGTGGGGAGTTCCACTGAAGATGAAACCCGCAGCTGCGGTACTGACAACTGCATATGGTTGGGTTCTTCGCCAGGCTAATTTTATTTTTCGTCGAAAACCTCCCTGTAGGGGACAGGCCCGACTTAATCTTACCTCTCCCCGATCCCGAGAGGCATGACCGGACGACCGCACAGACACAAAACAACGTCGGAGGCCCGCGCAGGCCTCGGGGAGACAGCGGCCTCGGGAGCCTCTGGCGCAGCGCGTCGCGGCGGCGGCCCCAGCGACACGCTGCGCCTGGTGAGCGGACGGCGTGTCGCTCCCCCCTCCTCCTCCTCCTCCCCTCCTCCTCCCTCCTCCTCCTCCTCCTGATCCTCCTCCTCCTCCTCCTCCTCCCCTCCTCCTCCTCCTTCCTCCCTCCTCCTCCTCCGTCCTCTCCTCCTCCTCCTCCTCCCCCCCCTCCTCCTCCGCCTCCTCCTCCTCTTCCTCCTCCTCCGCCTCCTCTCCTCCTCCTCCTCTCCCCTCCCCCCCCCCCCCTCCTCCTCCTCCTCCTCCTCCTCCTCCTCCTCCTCCTCTCCTCCTCCTCCTCCTCCTCCTCCTCCTCCTCCTCCTCCTCCTCCTCCTCCTCCTCCTCCTCCTCCTCCTCCTCCTCCTCCCCCGTTGACGCGTGGAGGCGTGGTGGGCAGAAGCTGGCGGAGCGACACGCCAAGCTGAAGTCCAGGACCGCATGCTATATAAACTGAGGTCGGGCATGCCCCTCTAAAGGTACATTTGGGGTGACAAGATGAAATTCAGCAAAACACATGCTCCCATATTCTTCAACAACAATCAAACGATTATCCCCAGACTATGTTTGGACTATTCTTAAATGTTCCTCCTGTAGAGGCACATGCCCGACTCAACTGTGAGCATCGGTCGCATGTCGGAGGTCCGCGCTGATTTCTTGGGTCGGCGCTGGGGTCCCCTCCCTGCTGGCGCGCGAAGCGCGCCAAGGGGGTTCAGCGCAGATCCAAAGAGATCCGCGCGTCACGCGCAGTCGGTCCGTATCAGAAGTACAATCGGACTTGATTGGAGAAGACACGCGAGAGGACACCAGACCCTTCTGGGGGCCACGTTGCCACAGAAATGTAGGAGGCATGGGTCGCAAACACACAGGACACGACGGTACCATTGATCTGGCAAGGTCGACCTACTTGTCCGAAAGAGCGTGCTCTACCGCTGCTGGCGGAAAACCGGGGGGGGTCACTACCGGTTCGGACCCCTCCCCCCCCCCCCTCTGGAAAACCGGAGGGGGTCACTACCGGTTCGAGCCCCTCCCCCCCCCCCCCAGTTCGTCATGAAAAGGGGGGGGGTCACTACCGGTTCGAACCCCCCCCCCATCGAACTCGAAAACCGGGGGGGGTCACCACTACCGGTTCGAACACCCCCCCCCTCCCCCCTCCTCGAAAAGCGAGGGGTGGTGCGGACAGTGGTGGGGACGGTGGTGGTGGGGACAGTGGTGAGGGGGACAGTGGGACGGTGGTGGGGACGGTAGTGGTGGGGACGGTAGTGGTGAGGACAATGGTGGGAACAGTGGGGACAGTGGGACAGTGGTGGGGACGGTGGTGGTGGGGACAGTGGTATGGGGACAGCGGGAATGTGGTGGAAACAGTGGGACAGTGGAGGGTATAATGGTGGTGGGGACAGTGGTGAAGGCGGTGGCGAGGACGGCGGTGGGAAAATGGGACAGAGGTACAGTGGGGACAGCGGTGGGGACAGTGGGGACAGTGGTGGGAACAGTGGGACAGCTCAGTGGGACAGCGGAGGAGTCAGTGGGACAGTGGGGACAGTGGGGATAGTCGTGGAGAAAGTTGGGAGAGTGGAACCGTGGTGGGAACAGTGGTGGGGACAGTGGGGGACAGTGCGACAGTGGTGGTGGCACTGGTGGGGACAGTAGGGGCGGTGGTGAACCAGTGGGGACAGTGGTGGTGAGGACAGTGGCGCTGGGAACAACAGTGGGGGATGTGGTGAGGACGGTGGTAGGGACCGGGAGTCGTTTGCTGGCGGTGAGAGGGGGGGGTGGGGAGGGGTTCGAACCGGTAGTGATCCCGCCCTCCGGTTTTCGATGGGGGGGGGGGTCGAACCGGTAGTGACCCCCCCCACTCTTCGAGTTCGAGGGGGGGGGGTTAGGAGAGGGGGGGGGTTTTGCCGGGGAAGGGGAAGGGGGGGGGGAGGGGTTCCAGCAGGGGGGGGGATTTTCGGGGGGGGGGGGGGGGGGGGGGGGAGGGGGGGACCCCCGGGTTCCGGAGAAAAAGGGCGGCAATTTTCCACAGTAAAGCGGCGGTGGATCACGCTCTCTCACTTGTCCGGGCCGCCTGTAGGGATACGCGATAAGGGTGCAAGGGTTAAGTCGGGCCTGTCCCCCTACAGGGAGATTTTCAACGAATAATAAAACATACCCTCAAAAATAATCAAACAATACCCCAAAAATAGTTTGAGGATTTTTTGTTTGCATATTTGTTTGACCTTTTGGAGGTATTTTTGGGGTATGCTTCATTTTTCGTCGAAAATCCTCCTGTAGGGGGACACGCCCGACATAGTGCAAGGGCCTTGCGGGGCCACTTCGAAGCTTCTCGGGCGGCACCAGCCGCTCGCGCTCCGGCTGCTGCCTGCGCCGCCTGCGCTCCGCCCTGCCCCTTCCGCCCGCCAGGCCATGCGCTCCGCGCTCACGGGAGCCCCTGAACAGACATACCGCCCATATGGACTTCGGCGGCGAGCGAGGGGGGGGAAGCGGTCAGGGGCGGGCCTTCTCAGAGCGCTCGGAAGTTCCTCGGCCTCCTGAGAATTTCTTTCAGGGCCTTCCCCGAAGATGCAAGAGACTTCTCAGAAGCTTCTCGGGCGGCACCAGCCGCTCGCGCTCCGGCTGCTGCCTGCGCCGCCTGCGCTCCGCCCTGCCCCTTCCGCCCGCCAGGCCATGCGCTCCGCGCTCACGGGAGCCCCTGAACAGACATACCGCCCATATGGACTTCGGCGGCGAGCGAGGGGGGGGAAGCGGTCAGGGGCGGGCCTTCTCAGAGCGCTCGGAAGTTCCTCGGCCTCCTGAGAATTTCTTTCAGGGCCTTCCCCGAAGATGCAAGAGACTTCTCAGAAGGCGCGAGGGCTTCTGAGAAGCCCCGCCGCTTTCTGAGAAGGCCCTCTCCTTCTCACTTTCCCCCCTCGCTCGCCGCCGATGATTGGAGAGGAAACGCGAAAGGACACGAGACCCATCCGAGGGCCACATTGGTTCAGGAACGCAAAGGACAAGGGATGCATACGGGGCGCGAAGCGCAGGACACAGTGGTACTCCCCTTGATCTGGAAAAGATCGACCTGCCAATCAAGCCCAACCGTATTCGGGCGCATTCCTCCGATAGCCTGTGCTCATGCATCCGCTTTCGATGCCCCCCAGATTGGGTCCCGGTAGATAGGGTCGGAGGATCGCGCCGCATCGCCAATGCATCGGCGATGCATCGGCGACGTCTGCGCTGCATAGGCGACGTCGACGTGGAAAACGTCGGGCTCCACATCGTGCCCCAATCCCGTATACCCTGACCAAGCCCGGGAGGCCTGGACCCTTCTTTTGAGCAGGGACCGACCGTCGCTGCACTCCGATAGGCCTACCACGAATTCTTCTTAGAACCAAGCAGTTTTCTACTAACACCAACACGGTTCTTAGAACGTGAGCCAGGTGTGTCAAGACAAGACCGTCTCGGCCAGAGATGTTCTGCGAACAGCTCGTGCAGACCACGAACAATGGTTCTCAGAACCCTCCCTGGTGGGGCTCTATATAAGGGGAGCCAGGACGCTCCTCGCCATGGCTTGATGGACCCTTCTTCCCCCGCTCCTGTCGCTCTGCTGCGGCCGGCTCACGTAGCTCATGCCTCTGTCGATGTCCTTAGAGGCCTCCTGGATGGGTCGGAGCAAATGGAGTCGGAGGATCGCGCCGCATCGCCGCTACATCGGCGACCCATCGGCGATGCATCGGCGGCGATGCATCGGCAATGCACCGGCGATGCATTGCCGACGCGGGCGACGCATCGGCGACGTCGGCGAAAAGCACATCGGGCTCCGCATCGAGCCACATCGCCGATGCATGGCAAATACGGCGCCACTCTCCAACCCCATCTACTCCAAATCCCTTCTTAATCGTCCCCTGGGCCCGGCTTTTGAAGGCGCCTCTGTGGAACTGGGGGGGGGGGTCCGGTTTACTAGGGCACTTTTTCCTTGGATTGGAGCTCAAGGGGGTCCAATTCGTCAGGCGCCCCGGCGCAAAGGGGGGTCCGGCATATCAGGTCGCACTTGGAGGGGGGTTCGGCTTTTTAGGCGGGGGTCCATGGAATCAGGGATCTGGAGCACTTGGACCCCATCAGGGAGGCCCAGGGTCCTGCCGCTCCGAGGGCGGACTCCTGCCGCTCCCCCGGGCCGCGGCCTCCTCGGGGCGGGGGGACGGCGGCCCGCTGCGGCGGCCCACGGGGCTCCCGCCCCTGCCTCGCTGGGCGGCGCTCGGGGAGGGTGGCCCGCTCTGGCGGCTGAAGTAGCTCACCCCTGCGCCTGGAAGGAGAAGGGGACGGCATACACATTGAACAAACATGCCTATATATACACACATACACACATCGGAGGTCGGGGGGGTTGCGATCGCAGCTGAACGGAGACCCCCCACCAGCAAGTCGTTTCGTTGCGTTCGCGTGCGAGGAATGGAAATCATTCTCCCCCGTCCGTCCGTCCGTCCGGCGGTGGCCCTAGCGGTGTCCCGCAGTGTCCCGTGGCGTCCTGTGGTGTCCCGTGGTGTCCGCCGTTGCTAGGGCGCAGTCAAGACCGTCCGTCCAGCGGTGGCTCGCGGCGTCCCGCGGTGTCCCGTGGTGTCCCGTTGAGTGAGATCGATAGTGAGATCGATAGTGAGAT
The DNA here is from genome assembly GCA_963575745.1 of Prorocentrum cordatum. NCBI lineage: Eukaryota > Dinophyceae > Prorocentrales > Prorocentraceae > Prorocentrum > Prorocentrum cordatum. Next base: position 328,630 of record CAUYUJ010018460.1, read on the forward strand.
CGATAAGAGATCGATGTGGTGCCCCGAGGTGTCCCGTGGTGTCCCCAAAAATGAAATCGATATTGAGATCGATAATGAAATCGACAGGTGTTCCGTGGTGTCCCGTGGTGTCCTGTTGCATGAGATCGATAGTGAGATCGATGTGGTGCCCCGAAGTGTTCCGTGGTGTCCCAAAAAGTGAAACCGATAATGAGATCGATAGTGAAATCGACAGGTGTCCCGTGGTGTCCCGTTGAGTGAGATCGATGGTGAGATCAATAGTGAGATCGATGTGGTGCCCCGAGGTGTCCCGTGGTGCCCCGTTGAGTGAGATCGATAGTGGGACCGATAGTAAGATCGAGAGGTGTCCCGTGGTGTCCCGTGGTGTCCCGTTGAGTGAGATCGATAGGGAGATCGGTTGAGTCAGATGTTGGTTCCTCCCCTCTCCGCCCCCACAACCTCCTTATCACCCGAAGCGTAGTCGTATAGGTATCTCTTTCTATATATATATATAAACACAAGGCTGCATTGGCGAGCTTCGCGCCGTGCACTTGTTCATTGAAGCTTTGGAGCGGTTGGCCTGTCGCGCCTTCCTCTTTTCCCTTTGAGGCGTGCTCGCTCGCTCGTATCACGGAGAAGCGGGGGAAAGGGAGAAGGGGGCAGCCAACTTGGGACGCGCAAAAACTGTGAGTCGGAGACCACGGGCGTCTTCCTAAAGAGTGAGGGTGTTGATTTGGCTCGTGTTGGGGCCGTCAAGGCGCCGCGCATGGGCAATTTGGGGGCCGTCCCGGGCCCTCGTGGGGCCGCTTTGGGAATTCAGGAAGCGCGCTTGGGTTTATTTGGAGCGGTGTTCGGAACTTAGACAATGTTTTCGGACGCCCGGCAGGCCGAAGGAACGAATGGTAGTAAATCTTACAACATCATTGAAACATCAATGCTTTTCGGGTTCGAGCGCGTCTTGGAGGCCTTTTTAGGGTCGCCTCAAGGCATCCGACGAGGGTCAAGGCCAACTTCGATGACATCTTGGACCGTCTTGGGCGTGTCTTGGGCCTTCGGCCGGCCGCCTTATGGTCAGTTTGGGGCGGTCATGGAGACGCTTGCGGGCAGTCTAGGAGCCGTCTTGGGCCCCGTACGCCTTTCTGGAGTCGGGAAAGGTTTTCGGTGCCTCGCCTACGTTATCGGACACCTGGTAAACCGCATGAGGACATAGTCGAAAGCATACAAAAACACTAGAACAATCAAGATTTTCAGAGTTTCGAGCGCCTCTTGGAGGTGACATTCGAAGCGCCTTCGAGCATCAAGCAAGGGCCTGTACCGCATGATGCCTTCTTGGACCGTTTGTGGCGTCTATAAGGCCTTGCGCAAGCCGTCGTGGGGTCAATTTTGGGCGGTCATGGGGACTCTTGTGGGCAGTTTGGGAACCGTTTCGGGCGCTCACGGGGCTCATTTGGGCGGTCTAGGAGCGGTTGTCAGTGCGTTGTCAACGTTATCGGACGCGTGGGAGGCCGAATTAGCGAGTACCCGAAAATCATAAAAAATAATGAAGCATCTATGGTTCTGGAGTCCGAGCGTTTCTTTGGGGTGACATTGGGGTGACCTTCGGGCATCCGGCGGGGTTCAAGGCTAGCTGGATGCCATCCTGGACCGTCTTGGGTGGCTGTTGGGCCTTTCGCCGATCGATTTGGGACTGCCACCCGCCTGCATGCACGCCTTGGCAAGGATTTTCGGCCTCCCCCCGTGCCACAGATCCAGGGGGTCCCGTTTCGGGAGAGGGTTTTCGCCCCCCCCCCCCCGGTTACAAAAATATAGAAAAAGGAATCTACACATGCCCGATTCCGGAAACCCTGAACCCAAAAACATGTTCATCTCTCTTGGGGGCGCATCTTTTACTCCCGTCGCCTTCACCAGCCTTCCGCCGGCGGAGTTTCCGCCGCCCTTCCGCCGCCCTTCCGCCGAGGAACAGATGTCCTTTTAAGGAGCGCCTCATATATAAGCTTCCGGAGGTCTGCGCGAACTTCTCGGGTCGATCGGCACTGGAACCCTCTGGCGCCGACCCTGACGCGCTCCGCGCGCCAAGCAGAGTTAGGTGAGTCTTTTTGGAAGCTCATTCTAACATAATTGAATCACTTTAAATTCGCCTTCCGTGTGTTGCTAACGGCCTTTAGTTTCCTTCAGTCGCCTCTTAGCAGCCGTTAGTGGCCTTCCGCAGCCTTTAGCGGCTAGTGGCTTTCAGCGACCTTTCGTAGCCTCTACAACAGTGCAAAGGCGTGCATTGTGCATGTTGAAATGAATGGTTAAAAAGACCCCTGGGCGTCGCTCATTGGGGGGGGCGGTAAGTGTCGGGGACGGAAGGTGCACTCCACAGGCCCTGAAGGCCTCCTTGTGGACCCGAAAGATTTTCCGTAGGGGCTCTGAAAGGGCCCCGTTTGTGCAGCCCTCGCTGCCCCCCCATCCATCGCCCCCCCATTGCGTGCCGCCCAAGACCCATGACTCCCCTCAATAGAGGGATCCAGGAAATCCGCGCGGAGCTTCGACACACTGAAATGCTCGCAGGCCTAGAGCTAGGTCGAGCATGTCATCCTGCAGGCGGGTTTTGGACGGTATACATATATATAAAAGAATAATCAACAACATACGTAAACACTTGCCGACCATAATCTTTAAACAACTAGTCCCCGGACCTATTTTTTGACGATTTGGGAATGTTCCTCCCGTGGAGGGACGTGCCCGACTTAGGCCTGGAGCCTCGACGCCCCAAAGACGCTGTGCGCAGCGGCGAACCGCGGGGTTCACCCGAGGGGGGCCTAAATAGGATCCCCCCGGGGCCCCCGGCCTGGCCCACATCGGAGCGCTGTGGCACGCACGAGGGCATGCTGGTGCTATATATATATATATATATATATACAAATATATATATATATACACACACACACTAGAACCATCGCGCGCGCTTCGCGCGCGCTCAGGTTCTAACCCAGGCCGGGGGGGGTCGCTGAACGATCTTGGACAACGCTATCAAGCACAGGCGCGCGACGGCATCTGAGGAGCTTCTGGGGTGTTCCGCATGCTTCGTCAACTGGCTGTTGGAGGCGCCTCTTGGGGGGGCGTCTGAGGGTCCATCGGGGGCATCGGTTCTGCAATCTGAAGCCGTCATTGGCTGTCTTGGCTGCGTGGAGGCCCGACTTGAGGCCACCTGCGGCCAGATTGAGGCAATCCAGAAGCCTCCCGGGGGCCTCCTGGAAGCAGTTTTGACGCATCGAGGGCACTCTTGGGCTATTTTAAAACCTTTTGGACGTCTCCTAGGAGCCTTTTGGGCCATCGGGAAGCTTTTGGGGTCTTCGTCGGACCACTTGGGGGCCTCTTGCGGCCTCCTGTGGGCCTTTTGGGGGGAACCCTCTGCTGTTGGGTCGCGTCCCCCTTCTTGGGCCTCTCTTGGGGCTCTTGGGGCCCTCTCGGGCCGTCTTGGGCGCCTCAAGCACCGTCTTGGGGCCCTCGCGGGCCGTCTTGGGGCCTCTTGGAGGCCTCTTCCTCTATATTGGAGCGGTATTGGAAGCCTCTTGGGCCGTCTTGGAGCATCGGGATGCCAAAAGGCATAAACAAATTAAACCCTTCAAAACCCAATCGTAAAACAATGAGTTTTGCCGCTTTTGGCCACCCTGGGAGATCTCTTAGAACCTCGTCGGCCCTCTTGGGAGCTTCTTGGGGGCCTCTTGGATCCGATTGTGGCCCCAGAACCTCTCGGGGTAGAAAGCTCGGATTCTCGGTTCGTGTTTCCCTTCTTGGGCCTCTCTTGGGGCCGTCTTGGAGCCCTCTCGGGCCGTCTTGGGCGCCTCAGGCACCGCCTTGGGGCCCTCGTGGGCCGCCCAGGGCTCTCTTGGAAGCCTCTTCGGCTATCTTGGAGCTGTCCTGGAAGCCTCTTCCTCCTCCTCGTGCCCCTCCTACTCCTCCCACTCCAGCTCTCTCTACTCCTGATCTTCCTCCTCCTCCTCCTGCAGCGTGTTCCTGAAGGCTCCCGCTGGAACATGCTGTGCACAAGTGCTGTCACTGCTCCCGCCACCGTGCCCTGGGTGGTGGGTCAGAGGCCTCATGGGTGTTGGTTTGGATATCGTGGTTGGCCCGTCGGGGACGTCGTGAAAGCAGTTTCGCAGCTTCTCGGTAGCCGTTTTGGGACCGTGGTGGGGCCTCCTCGGGGCTGTTTTGTAGCCTCTTTAGGCTTCGTTTGGGCCTCCTGGGTGCCGCTTGGGGGCCTCCTGGGGCCTCTTAGGAGGCTCCTTGGGGCCTCCTGAGGCACTCTTCAAGCGGGAGGGTCGAATTTTGGAGTCGTGGTCCCCCTCTTGGGCGCATCGTGGGGCCGTCTTGGGGCTCTGTTGGGCTGTCTTGGGCGACTCCGGGGCCGTCTTGGGGCCCTCTTTGGTCGTCTTGGGGCGCTCTTGGAGGCCCATTGAGCCGTCTTGGAACGTCGGACAGCCGAAAAGGCTGGAAGGCCAAAATCGTTCGAAAACCTTTGCAAATTGACGATTTCGGCCTCTTGAAGCGCTCTGGAGAGGCGTCTTGAAGCGTTGTGGAGTGCCTTTGGGGGCCACTCGGGCCGTCTTGGGCCTATCTGGGGCGTCCTGGAGCGGTCTTTCGGCGACTCGGGGCCCGCTTGGGCCGTCTTGGGAGCCTCTGGAAGCCCTCCTGGACTATTTTGGACCTCCCCGGGCGCCCCGTCCTCCCATGGTGGGTCGGAGGCGGCGGCCTCCGAGGCCCAGGACGCGGAAACCCTGCAAAAACAGAAGGAAAATGAGCCCCGGTATCCCCATGGAGGGTCGAGGCAGCTGTTTTCGGGCCCCGGGCCTGCTCCCCCGGGATATATATATATATATATATATATATATATATATATATATATATATATATAGACGGCGACGGGGCCGGACGACAGTGGCTCTCGGACACGCGAGACCGAACGCTGGAAGGAGAGGCGGCAACGTGCTCCGGCAGCGCGTTTCCGGAGCATGTTTGGGGGACCTGGGTAGCCTCTCGGAGGCCGTTTTGGAGCCTCTGGAGGCCTCTTCTGGGCCTCTTGGGGGCCCCTTGGTAGCCTTCTGGGCTGTCTTCGGGGACTCTGAGGGCTTCCTGGGAGCATCTTGGGGCGGAGAGCTCGACTGTTCGGTGCGTCTTCCCTCTCTTGGGCCGCTGTTGGCGCTTTCTTGCAGCTCTCTTGGGCTGTCTTGGGCGGGCCTGGGGACAGTCTTAAGCTCTCTTGGGCCGTCTTCGGCCTCTCTTGGGGGTGTCTTGGCCTGTCTGGGAGCAGTCTGGGGAGTCCTGGGCCGGTCTGGGAGCGTCGGAAAGCCGAAAAGGCTTGGAAGCCAACAACATACGAAAAAAATGGAAATCAACGATTTCGGCGTGTTATATATATATATATACACACATATATATATATATGTCCTCCTACTGGGTTTAGCGGGACCTGCAGGGAGGAGGGAGGGCGGGAGGGAGGGAGGGAGGGAGGGAGGAGGAGGAGGATGAGGAGCAGGAGGAGCAGGAGGAGCAGGAGGAGGAGGAGGAGGAGGAGGACGAGGAGGAGGAGGAGGAGGAGGAGGAGGAGCCCTCTTGGAGCCTTCACGGGCCGCCTTGGACGCTCCAGCGGTTTAGTGGGACCTGGTTTAGTGATGTGTACTGGGGGACGCCCCCCCCCCGCCCCGTTCCACTAACTGGAACCGCCGCCACCCGAAAAGCACCAGCTACGGCAGACCTGGTGCAATGACTCTAGCCAGGTTAGGGGCTCCGGGGCCCTACCACTAACCGGGTCCCCTTGCCTGGGGTCCTGGCCACGCCCGATCCTTAGAGGCGTGCGTCCGACCTGAGCCCAGACATGATCGCGCCCTTGAAAAACTCAGGACGGACGGCTTTTGGCCGATTTCGGCCTCCGGGGGCCCTCGCGCCTCGGGACCGTCCAGAAACGACTCGGGATGAAAAACTGGTCCAGGGGAATGGGTCGAGACCTCCAGGGGTCGGCGTAATGACAAAAATCATGACGTCGGGGGTCTGGGTGATGCAGGGGCGATCATCCCAGGCAGGGTCGCGTCGTTAAAAAACTCAGGACGGGAGGTGTTTGGCCAATTTCGGCCTCGGGGGGCCCTCGCTGGGCGGCGTCGGGGCCGTCCAAGAAGGACTCAGGACGAGAAACCAGTCCCGGGGAGAGGGTCGGGACTTCTGGGCACCTCGTATTGAAGAATTCAGGGCGTCGCATGTCTGAGAGCATAGGGGCGAGGTCGGGAACCCTGAGCCCGAAAACGTGTTCGGCTCTTGGGAGGCGCCTTCCTCCCGCCGGCCTTCCGCCAGCTTCCGCCGGCGGAGGCCGCCAAGTTTTACTTCCGCCGAGCTTCCGCCGCCCTTCCGCCGCCTTCCGCGGCGGAAGAGATGACAACTCCTTCGATCCTCGAAGGCAAGGCCATTTTTTTGAACCCCTCATCTAGTAGAACCATCTTGTGGTATATCGTGTCCCGAGCGGTATGGCCTGAAAACGTCCGCCTCAGAGCTTCTGCTACAAGATTTCTCGCCGCGCGCGTCGCCCCTGGGGGGGCCAACGCAAACATTGTATATTAGTATGCCCCCACAGTGCGGGCCACAACATCCCAATCGATCGATCGAGCGGCCAGCGCACATCCGTCTGTGCCGCTTTTCTTCCTCGAGCACCTCTCTTGGCCTCGAAGGAGCCCCGACGCTCCAGCGACACGATCCTGTCGCTCCCATGGGCCAACGCCTCGGGAGGGATAACAAGTTACCGATACCGCTCCAATCCGAACCCTTCCCGGGGAGCGTTCTGACCAGAACTTTGAGGCGAATCCAGCCGTGGCGACGAGGGCCTCTCAGGAGGGCCTAACAAGGGAAAACGAGGGCAGGGCCGCAGTAGTTATCTGTACCCCGTTTGATGGGCCTCTCTTCCACCACCACCACCATAAGTTGGAGGGGGGAAGTAGGTGGAGGACGAGGAGGAGGACGAAGAGGAGGAGGAGGAGGAGGAGGAGGAGGAGAAGGAGGAGGAGGAGGGGGAGGAGCAGGGGGGGGAGGAGCAGGAGGAGGAGGAGCAGGAGGAGGAGGAGGAGGAGGAGGAGGAGAAGGAGGAGGAGGAGGAGGAGGAGGACCCCCTCCCTCTCTACCTTATGGTGGTGGTGGAAAACGTACCCATTATCGTTTCCTCCCCTGAGCCTCGGGGCTCTGGCCCCGGGAGGTCGGCGCGCTCCTCAGGCTCAAGCAGCTCTCCGTCGTCCCCCTCTTGGACTCCCGCCGCTCAGGCGACTGATCGGTGCTGTCGCTACGCCTGTCGCTGCGACGGCCCGGTGCCAAGCTCAGGGGGGCCAGCGCGACCATACTCCGCCTCAACCGGAGCTTCACTCCTCCGGTCGGGAGCGGCGAAAGTATCCATATCCGCTCGGCGACTCCGAAGGGTGTGGTTTGCAAAGGGTGTGGTTTGCAATCGGCACCCTGGAAGCACCATGAGGGGCGGGCGGGTACCTCGATAGAGTTCTCGCCCGCGCCCCGAGGAGGCTCGATGAGGACAGTGTCGTGCCCTCCAGACCCCCACGGCGCCGATCGCAAACCACACCCTGGCGTAACCACACCCTTTGTAGTCGCCGATCCGCGCCCTCGCGGTCTGAACTCCGGGGAGCGGTCCCGCGGATGCGCGGCCGTAGGGATGCGTTCCGCGCGGGGCATCCGCGAAACAAAAACGCCCGGTATCCGCGGGGTCGCGGCCAAGGGACCTGGGCCGCGACCCCGCGTATACGGATCTGTTTTTCGCCCACGATCAGGATCGAAATAGAGACAACCACAACCGATGGGCTGAGAACACCGCTTCTGGTAGCCCCCGAAGGCCGCCCCCGATCCCCCAGCGATGACGACCTGCGCGCGGCGCCCGATTTCGAGTGCCAGCGCGCAGTTCACCATCGCTGGGTGGTTGAGGGCTGCCTTGGGGAGGCGCCAGTGGCGGTTGGCGGTTCCATCAGCACAGATGTTGTGGTTGTCTTTTCTTTGCCGATGAACTTCGGAGCAGGGTGAGTTGAGACAACGGCAGCTCAAAGCAGAGGTCCCCAGACGCCTCCCCGGTCCAAACGCACAAGTCTTCCGAGCTGCGTCCAGCTGTGGCGACGAGGGCCCCCCCTGGAGGCCGACCGCCGTTGTCGCAACTCGCTCCCCCTCGGGTTGCCTCCCCAGGCCCCCGACGTCATGATTTGTTCATGCTGTGACTTCTGGCGGTCTGGACCCATCTCCCAGGACTGGTTTTGCGTCTCGAGTCGTGTTGTTGACGGCCCCGAGGGCCTGTCTGGACCCCAGAGGCCGCAAATAGCGAAAAACCTCCCGGCACGATTGTCTAATGGCTCGAGGAGGTCTGGGCTCTTTGCCCGCGAACTCCTGCCACCCTGTTGATGTCGAGCTGCTTGCCTGGCAGCCCGATCGAAGGCACCTCTTGGGAGCGAGTTCATGGGGGGAGATACATGAAGGGGGAAATGTGCCCTTTTCGGGCCCCCTTCACTACAGGAGCCCTTTAGGGGTCCTAGCGGGCCCCTTTTCTGCAGCCCTCGTTTCCCCCCAATTATCACCCCCTTATCCCAGACATGCGAAGCCCTGATTTTGTTCAATACTGGTTCCTTGGAAGTCCTGACCCTTTCGCCGGGACCGGCTTCTCATCCTGAGTCCTTTTTGGACGATCCCGAGGCCCGGCGAGGGCCCCCCGAGGCCAAAAATTAACCGAACACCTCCCATGATTTTTTAACGGCTCCACCCTGCCTGGGATGATCGCCACTGCATTACCCAGACCCCCGACGTCATGATTTTTGTCATTACGTCGACCCCTGGAGGTCTCGACCCATTCCCCTGGACCGGTTTTTCATCCTGAGTCGTTTCTTGACGGTCCCGAGGCCCGGCGAGGGCCCCCCGAGGCCGAAAATTGCCAAAAACTCCTGTCCTGATTTTTTGACGACTCGACCCTGCCTGGGATGATCGCCCCCGCATTTACTCGCACCCCGGCCTCGAGGCGCGGGGAGGCCGGGCTGCCCACGGGCCAGGGTCCCGCGGGCGCCGGCGCGCGGGCCGACGCCGAGAACTCGGCGCCTGGCGGGTGGCCCGCGTCCGCCGCGCTGCGGAGGGGCGTCGTGTCCGTCACCGACACCTTGCAGCGGAACGCAAAGGAGGCATGCTGTCCCAGGCAGGATCGCGTCGTAAAGCCTGATATTGCCACGAACCCTGACCTTGGAGGACAAGTGGGCGTGACTTGCGAGGAAGAGAAAAACAAAGAAGAGGATGCCTACAGAGCGCGCAATGCTGATTCCTGTGTTGCCTGTTTGACGCTGTGCCGCATTCAGGCGCATTATGCTGGTTCCCGTGCTGTCCGTTTGATGCTCTACTACTTTGTCGGGGCGTTTCCGACCATCTTGGAGCCGTGTTGGGCAGTCCTCGGGCCCTAAGGCGTCTCCGACCATCTCGGGGCCCTCTTGGGCAGTCATGGGGCCCTCTTGGGGGCCTCTGGGGGCTTCCTGGAAGCTTCTTGGAGGCTTCTTGGGGCCTCTTGGGGGCCTCTTGGGACCTCCTGGGGATTCTTTGGGCGGAGAACCCGAAATGTCGGTCCCTGCCCCCCCTCTGTGGCCGCTCCTGGGGCGTTCCTGGGGCCGTCTTAGGCCGTCTTGGGGGCGTCTCAGGCCGTCTTGGGGGCGTCTTCGGCCGTCTGGGCGCCCTCCTGGGGGCCTATCAACTTTCAGATTCTAAGAGGGCGAGGTCCTTCCTGGACCGCCTTCCATGTGTGAGTGGAGCTGGGAGGTCTCGGGGCGCCTGCGTGCGGCGCCAAGATGAGAGAGCCACCAGCACACGACAGCTGCGCGACCGAAGGAGGCGAACGGGCGGTCCCCGATCTGGCAGGCCGGAGCGGGCGGCCGGATACGCACGGCGGGTTCGTGCCGTGACGACCCTGGTGCTGGTTTCTGACACCGCGTGGATCGTTCAGCCTTGAACGATCGGCGGCTGTTCGATCGCCCGATCGTTCCATGTAGGCCGATTCTGGGCCACTTGCGGCGTGCAACGTTGAACGTCCGCGGCGGGGGCGCCGCCGGTCGACACGACGCGAACCTACCGTATGTGTGCGGGGCGTGATGTCGGTGAGCTGCTCAAGATGTGCAAAAGGGAGCCAGATCTGAGGGACATGCGTCCTCCATCAGTGTTATGGTCCCAGATATCCGACGATGTTTTTCTCAATCTTGGCATGTGTTCTCGATTCGGCCCATGGGGCCTCTGATCGGGACGCTGGACCATGAGAAATGGATCCATAATGACCTTCCCGGGAAGCGGTCGAGACCTTTGGGGCCGCAGATTGAAAAGTGGCATCGTCGGATGTCTGGGGTTGCAGGTTTTGATAGCGGGAGCCACAGGCAAAGTTGATGCTCTTCGAGCCACTGGCTTCGTTGGGGCCGTGAGTGTGAAAGAGTGAGTTGAGCTCAACACGCCACCATGCGAGCCACCGGCAACACCGGCCTATGTGGGCTCTCTCGGGCCATCTTGGAGCGTTCTGAAGCCAGAAAGCCGAAAACGGAGAAGAACTGAAAAGAACTAAAGGAAATTCGCCGGTCCAACGGGCCAAAGGCGTGCTAAGATCTCCGGTGACTGCTGTACAGTATTTCTACTTCGCGCGCGCGGGGCGGCCCTTGGGGGTCCCCGGACGAAAAGCACCCCGACCGATCCCTTGCCAGAGATTGCTTTTCTCCTGGCCGCTGCCCTCGACGACCTCCGGAGAGCCCCAAGACGAGCCAAGAAGTCCCCAAGACGCCCCCTAAATAGGACTTGAGGGCACCGAGATGCCACAATCGGCGTTGGACAAACCTCCCTTTAGTAAACCTCCCATTAGTGAAAACGGCCTGGGACCGAAAACGACGGACCTGGACCCGCGAAAATGACGGCCGCGACGCCCTCTCGCGAACCGAAAACGGCCGATTCGCTAATCGACGTGTCAGGGTAGGAGGTCTGTCCACCCCCGACACAATATCGCTTGAAGACGCCCACCATGGCCTCCAGACGCTCCAAAAGGCCTCCAAAAGCACTCCAAGGAAGGGCCCAAAGGCGCCCAAGACGGCCCAAGAGAGCCCCAGAACGGCTCCAAGAGGGGCCCAAGAAGGTGACCAGGAACCGAAAAGTCCAACCTTCAGCCCCAAGAGGTCCCCAGGAGGCCCTCAAGAGGCCCCAAAGGCCCCCAAGAAGCTTCCCAAGAAACCCCAAGAGGCCCCAAGAGGCCCTGACACGGCCCCCAAGAGGCCTCAAAATTGCCTCCCAAAGGCCCCTGAGAGGCCAACCACGAGAGCCCAACCAACATTATGCTGTTCTCCGCCCCCTACAGCCGTGGAGGCAAGAACATGATGAGAAAGTTGTTTTCAGGTTAGTTTGAAGTTGTTTTTATGAAAACAAAATAAGTTAGGTTTTGGGTCACAATCAAGGTTGTTCAAAAAAAACGACATGCCGCTGGCATCGCTTTGAAAAACGATGCGTTGCGTCTGTTGAATATGCGCCAGTAGGCCTACGGACCACGACCTCAGACACGCTAAGGAACCAAACAAGCATCGGGGGAGAAAAGGGCGTGCTTATCCTTCCGACGGATTCTATCACGGCCCCACGCGGGCGGGGCAACTCCCAGGAAGAACATGACGATTACAAAGGACAGCTTGGGCGAAATGAAGCCGAGAATGGCGGACGAATGCAACGCAGCGAAACTGCAAATGGCCAGTCTGACGGATCGCAAACATGCAAACGCAACGCAGCAAAATAGTGAATGACCAGTCAGACGGATCGCAAAACGTTCGAATGCAACGCAGCACAATTGTGAATGGCCAACCCGACGGATTGGGCACGAAGTCAACCCCGACGGCCCCGAAAGAAACAGTTGGGACACCCAGCGGGCCCAGACAGGCCCTTGGAAATCCAGCGGGCCCGAGCATGCAACTGGCAAACCCATCGGGCCCGAACAAGCATCTGGACAACTCTATCGGCCCGAGCAAACAGCTGGAAAACCTCACGGGCCCGAACGAGCGGTCTGGTTGGTCTGGCTGGTCTGGCTGGTCTGGTTGGTCTGGTTGGTCTGGTTGGTCTGGATGGTCTTGTTGGTCTGAGTGGTATGGTTGTTCTGGTTGGTCTGGTTGGTCTGGCTGGTCTGGTTGGTGCGGTTGGTCTGGTTGGTCTGGATGTTGGGCCTCTGCTCTGTTCTACTCAATACTTGTCGACTCTACTCTATCCGATCCTACCAGCGCCAAGTAAGTTTAGATCTAAGCTGGAACCCGAAGGAGTGGCCCAGAGCGGCCCCCAGGGAGGCGCCTTGCGGGGCTGGAGTCCCACGGAGGGGGGCCCAGGGAGCCAACGAGGAGCCCATAAACAAATCCAAAAGGGGGGGCAAAGGGACACGGAACGAATTAAGACTCGACCATATCTTACACGCGTTGATTCAACGGGGCTCCAAGTTGGAACCCGAAGGAGTGGCCCAAAGCGGCCCCAACGGAGGCGCCTTGCGGGGCTGGAGTCCCAAGGAGGGGGCCCAGGGAGCCAATGAGGAGCCCGAAACGAGGCCCAAGAAGGGGGGCAACACGAAAGGATACAAATTGGGGCTCCAGGGTGCTTCAACGCGAAGCGTCGATGCTGAAATACATTGCGATTGTTCGTGCATGTTGTTTTCAGCGTATAACATGGGGGGCTCAACGCGCATGCAATGACCATCAATGCATATAGGGCTTAACGAACATGCCATATAGCCTCGACGCGCGTGCAATATTGAATCACCCACGCAGGTAGGACTCAACGCGCATCAATGCATTCCGAACCCACTGGACGGATGAGAATGAGGGCGTTGCCCATTCTAGTTGTCGAGGCGACTCGCGCCACTGGGCATCTCTGCCGCACAGGCTGGTCCAGACACGTGGGCGCCTATGTTCGAGAACGTGCTCCTTATCAGGTTCACCATCCTTATAGTACGAGTTGGGAGGATCGGTCGACCCCGGTTGCCCACCCCCATCCCCCGTCCCGCTCCCTCCTGAAATTTCGGCTCATCCCGTTCCTCTACCCCCCTGGAGGGCGCCGCCCGAACTGAACAAAATCGCAAGAGCTCGATTATCTCGCGGGCTAGCCGAAGAGGCCCCTCAGCCTCCAAACAAAACGGTGGCAGCCGTCCTGCACTCAGCACTCAGTCCAAGTTGGCAGTATCATCCATGTACTGGCGTAAAACTGGAACCATCGTGATGGGTGGGTCCAGCTTATTTCTCTCTTTGTTCAGCTTGACCACGAACTTGTGCATGCCCAGTTGATTGCCGTTGAACTTACCGTAGCCCATCATCAGCTTCGCCTCGATGACTGCCATGCTTCCAGAGACGATGCACTTCATGAAATCGCTGTCATCTTTCAGGAACTCCACCTCTTTTTGATCACGGCCGAACGTGTCGATGACGATGACGAGATCGGCCCGCAGCGACTTGAGCTCCGAGACCTTATTCTCCAACTCATCGCCGTTCAGCTGGAGCAGCGTCTTCTTGGCCAGCTTGTGAGCGCCGACAATCCCATCACCGTCTACCTTCTTCTTGCCGATCTGGTCGGTCCAGCGCTTGCTGATGCCTGCGGCGTCGATGGCAATGTCCTTGTACTCCTCGATCTTGTGGTTGATCTTCGTGCCCGTGGCCAGCAGCGCGTTCTCGTAGATCTCCTTGAGGTCCGTGCTGCAGGCGCCACGCTCGGCGCCCATGACGCTGCCAGGTGGCGGGAAGTTATCCCCCACTGCAGAGATCGCCTGCTCGAAATCCTCGAACGCCGCTAGCAAGCTCTTCGCATGCAGGAGCGCGGAGTCGGCGTGGGCTCTGTCGAGCGGCGTCGTTCCGAGCCTTGCGTAGGCTTGACGACTAATTTTCAGGGCGATTGCTTTCTTCATCGCATGAAAGCGGGCCCTGAGCTTAGCGTCCACCAGCTGAAACTTGCCGAGCTCCACTCCGATCTCCAGGAGACTGTCGAGCTGGGGGTGCTCCCAGCCAGCCTCGGTCTCAACGAAGTCGCAGAGGGTTGCAACTGCGGGAGCAGCGGCATTCGCCATGGTCGCATCGTGCTTTGGCGCCCTCACCGCGTGGTCGTAAATCTTCTGCACGTCCGTCTCCTGCAATTCTAATGGCGAGGTGGTCCTCAGGGCCCCCATGACATCGACGAAGGACTGGCACTGGCTCGAATCACTGACCAACTGTTCCGCGCTATCGAGCTCCTTGAGCACGTCTTTCGCGTTGAAGTCCTCCAGGGCCAAGAGACCGTCTGCCTGCTTGAACAGGGATTGGAACTCAGATACAGTCGTCGTCGCAGTGCCCACTGGGATGTTGCTCAACTCCCAACTCCTCAAAGACTTGACGTACTTAATGGCATCGTCCCGTGCGCGGTCAAGGTGCTTCACCAACAGCTTCTTCAATGAGATGCTCAGCTCGAATCACATCTTGGGCGCGAGGCTCGAGTACTCAGAGAGTGCAGTTGACATGGCCTTGACGTCCAAAGTGCTCGCGTCCCTTGGCTGGTCGAGCTGCTTCTGGAGGGCGATGAAAGCGTCGAGGTGCTCTCTCGTCGAGGGCCCCTTGTTCACGAGGTCGTCCATTGCATCTTTCCAGGAGGGCACCCCACGGATGATGGCTGCGACTTCGTCTACCGTCGTGCGAGCGCCGCTGCCTTTTCGAACTTCCATGAGTAGGCAGCCTTGTTCGATGAAGCGAGTGTCCGCGCCGTCACACAGGGAAATCAGGCCCTTCAAAACCTTCACCATCGTGAAAAGCATCGCCAGCACGTCATCGTCCAAGTCGTCGGGCTTCCGCCTGAAGATATCCAGGGCCAAGCTGCACACCTGAAGGGTGCGGACCTTCACGGACGGGCCTTGTGATAGCAGCTTCGTGATCACGTGGTCGAGCATCAACTTTTTGAACTTGTTTGCTTTCTCCTGCTGCGAACCGTCCATCATGGATAAGCTCGGGTTGAGCGGATCGAATACGACATCATCATCGCAAGTTGAAGTCTTCCACGGTACAATTGCGAGCATCATCTCTTTGATTGCAGCGTCGCTTGAACGGTCGTTGATCTCTCCCAAGTCGGAAATGCGCCTGGCCATGATGGCGTCCTTGATATTGGTGGGCCACGTCCCGACGATCGCATGTATGACCTTCAAGTCGTCTTGCAAGTCAGCGCTCGGGCGCGTGGAGATTTCTGTCGCCGCGAACGCCAAGACCTTGTCCATCTTTTCCAAGTGCTCCTTTATTAAGAAGTACTCGTGGGTCCTCTCTTTCCTCGACTCCAACTCGTCCCTGAGCTTCCTGGCGAACCGATCGTGCAAGTTTGAGTATGTCTTTGGTGTAAGGGCACTCTCGAACGTCAAAATCCGCATGTAATCCTCCACGGTCAACCTCTCCGCCCTCTTCTGGCCACCCCCAGCGGTCAAAAGCGCGCCCAGGTCGCCCTGGGAGGTGCCCCTCCTGAGCTGTGACACCTGTGAGCCGCTCAAGCTCGGAGGCCCAGGTCGCTGCCCAGACGCTGCTGCGCTGGGGGCACGGCAGCTGGGTGCAGCGGAGGCGGCTTTGGCAGGAGGCGTCACCGCAGACTGCGCTGAGCAGGCGCTCCCACGAGACTTGGCTGGGGTCACCCCCTCCATCGGCCCCGGGCTGTCGTTCGGAGGATGTGAGGCCGAGCCGCCCTCGTCGTCATCGTCGCCGCTCTCGTCGGAGTCCTCCGAATGGCCGTCAGACTCAGCACCGCTTCCGCCCCCTCGGCCCGATCCACCGCCACCGTCAAGACCGCAGCCTCCAGGCGGCAAGCGACCAGCACGAACGTTGATCTGTTCGGAGGTCAAGCTGCAATGTTTAAGCTTCGAGAGCATCTGCGCCTCTGGAGACCGCTTGCTCATGTCGTGGTGAACCAGCTGCTTGAACAAGTGTTCGCCCTGCTGCGCGTAGAGAGTGTTAGCCTGAGGCATCGTGATTTCCTTGCGCTTGACCTCGTAGTCCCGCCAAGTCTGATACAACGTACCATGTTTCTCACCTTCGTTGTTTTTGAGTACACCTTTGTACCGCGTGCCGTTCATCTGCACCAAATCCTGCAGCTTGTATCCAATATCCGATGGCTTTTTCCCGAACTCTGCTTCGAACTCAGCGGGGGTGAACCCGCGCTTCTCAGCGAGCACCCTGAAGCCTGTCGCAGTGCACTCGCAGACCTCGGTCGGCTTCGAGTCGACCCACGTGCCGTCTCTGTGGACTGCGCCGTTCTTCTTCTCAACAGCCGCCTCCCACATCGGTTTCAGCTTAGGGTCGGAGTGGACCGCCTGGCAGAACGGGGGGAAATCCATGCCGCTGATGACGTCGAACGATCCACACTTAAAGGTATCGTAGCACCCCTCACACCCACGATCGGTCTGAACTTTGTCCCCGATCCAACGAGCCTCCTTGTGCCAAGTGGCCTGACCCGCGGGCAACCCGCAGGTGCCGCACTCGAAGACCTTCTTCTTGTAGACCTTGCGCGGCTTGTCGGCCTGTCTCGCGGCATGCGGCGCCGCCCCAGACTCGGCCTCATCTAAGCGCTGGCTGTTTTCATTGCCATGATCGAGCTCCGCCTGGAACCGAGAAAAACCACCTTGGGACGCATGTTCGGACAGCCGAGGACGTCGCCGACGAGGCGACAGCACTTGGACATCCTCAGACAAAGCGCCATCGGCGGGGCTCTTCTTCCTACGGCCCCCTTTCCCCATCAACTCAGACAGCGGGGGCAAGCCAGTACAACATGTGCAGTGAGCAGTGCGGGTGCCACCACAGGATCCTCGGGACAGAACGGCTAAAGACGGGGAGCGGGCATCGGGTATCGGAGGCCAGGGAACAGGGGTGGTTTGATCTGTACGATTGGTCTGGTTAGTTTGGCTGGTCTGGCTGGTCTGGCTGGTCTGGCTGGTCTGGAAACTGTTTAGTCTGGTTGGCATGGCTGGCCTGGTTTGTCTGGCTGGTCTGCCTGGTCTGGCTGGTCTGGTTGATCTGGTTGGTCTGGCTGTTCTGGCTGGTCTGGCTGGTCTGGCTGGTCTGGTCTGGCTGGACTGGCTGGTATGGCTGGCCTTCTGGTTGGCCTGGCTGTCTGGTTGGTCTGGCTGGTCTGACTAGTCTGGCTGGTCGATTTCTTTTGTTTGTTTTGGACTCCTGTCAGGCTGCGGCGAGAGAAGAGGCCCTCTTGGAGCCGTCTGAAGGCCTTGGGATGGAATGCCGTTCGTGCACCTTGCTTTGGGGCCCTCTTGGAGCCGTCTTGGGGCCCTCTTGGGACCCTCTGAGGGCCGCTGGAGGGCCCCAAGAGGGCCCCAAGAGGGCACCTTGGGCCCCTCCAACACCCCCCCGATGGTCCCAAGAGGGCCCCAAGAGGGGCCCCAGACGGCACCAAGGGGGCCCCGAAAGATGGGAATCGCGATTCTCATATTTTGGGGCCCTCTTGGAGCCGTCTTGGGGCCCTCTTGGGACCCTCTGAGGGCCGCTGGAGGGCCCCAAGAGGGCCCCAAGAGGGCCCCTTGGGCCCCTCCAAACCCCCTCCGAGGGCCCCAAGAGGGCCCCAAGACGGCTCCAAGAGGGCCCCAAAGCAAGATACGCGAAACGCCTTTCGCGTATCTTGCTTCGGGTCCCTCTTGGAGCCGTTTTCGGGCCCTCTTGGTACCTTCTGAGGGCCGCTGGGGGGCCCCAAGAGGGCCCCAAGAGGGCCGCAGGAGGGCCTCAAGAGGGCCCCAAGAGGATCCCCTGCGTTGCTCCCACATGTCCCTGACCACCTCAACTCGCTCGGGCGTCGCTCGTGGATGGGCTGGTGGGGGTGCGCGAAGAGCCAAGCATTAGGAGTCGACCATATCCTACACGCGTTGATTAAACGGAGCTCCAAGCTGGAACCCGAAGGAGTGGCCCAAAGCGGCCCAAAGGGAGGCGCCTTGCAGGGCTGGAGTCCCAAGGAGGGGGTCCCAGGGAGCCAACGAGGAGCCTGAAGCGAGGTTCAAGAGGGGGACCACACGGAAAGGTTACCAGTTGGGGCTCCAGGGTGCTTCAACGCGAAGCATTGATGATGAAATAGATTGCGATGGTTCGTGAATGTTGGTTTCAGCAGTAACATATCAGACTCAACGCACATGCAATGGCCTGCAGTGCATATAGGACTCAACGAGCACGCAATATAGAACTCGACGCGCATGCAATGTTGGACCATCAATGCATATTGGACTCAACGCGCACCAGCGCATATAGAACCCACTGAAGGGTTGAGAATGAGGACGTTGACCATTTCAACTGTCGACGCGCCTCGCGCCACTGGGTAACTCGGCCGAGCAGGAGCGTCCAAAAACTTAGGCGCCTATGTTCCAGACCGTGCTCCTTATCCTTCCCATCCTCCTCATCATCCTTACTGGATGGATCGTTAGACCCCCGTTGCCCATCCCCCTCCCCCATCCCGCTCCCTCCAGCAATGTCGGCACATCCCGCCCCTCTCTCCTTCTGGAAGGCGCCGCCCGAACTAAATCGCACGGGCGCGAAAATACGTCTGGCCAGCCGAAGAGCCAATTGAGATGGCCGAGCGCCCCGACTTAAACCCACTCGAACGAAGCATTCTCGCTGAAGTTGTCACCGCTGAAGCGAGAATGATTGGGCGAAGCATTCTCGCTGAAGCTATCGGGCGAGGCATCGTCACTGAAGGGGCCATCCCAAAAGGCATCCTCATTGAATAAACCATCTCACTCGGACGAACTATCCTCGCCGAAGCTATTGTCGCCGTCAGGGGGGCCGCCCCCATCAACCTCAGCCTCAGCTGCTACTGCCAATGGGATGCGGCGGATGTCGTTGTGCGGGTACGCCTTGACTAACAGGTGCTCCCCGCGGGCCTTGATGGTGGAGTCTTTGCCTTTGATCTGGGAGGCAGTTTTTGAGGCAACTTTTTTATGTAATATAAACTCTGCCCTCGAGCAATGCACTTCACTGCCAACTCTACAATGCCTTACTCGAGGTAACTATCCCTACCCTGCTCCTCGCTGTCATCCCTATCCTCCTCCTCCTCCTCGTCCTATCCCTCGCCTTATCGGGATCCCTATCCCTGATTCTCCTCCTCCTCCGCGCTGTCTCTATCCTGCCCCTATCTCTACACCTATCCCTATCCCCATATTAGTTCCCATATATGTCCCTATCCCGTTCATCATCCCTCCGATATCTCGATCCCTCGCCCCAGATCTCATTCCCTATCACCATCTCTGTCCGATGCTTCTCTCTTTCCATATCTTGACCCCTCACCCTACCCCTATTCCTCCTCGCTGTCGGTATCTGGACCCATCCCTATACGTATACCTCCTTATCCTCCTCTGTCTCTCCCCCCCCCCTCTCCCCTCCACCATCATCCCTCACATCCTCCCTCCTTCTCTGTCTCCCCACCACATAACATAAAACTTCGGTCCTTGACCGTCCTCTCAGGCTGGGCGCACATGTTCTTGCAGGTCAGTTTGGCCACGCCTGGTATCACGATCGCCTTCTTGGTCCTCAGCTCCTTTTTGCAAACCTGCACCAAAGCCAACATGACCCTGGCGACGTCGTACTGCGACACCTGGGGGGAGGGGGCGCGCCGAGGAGGGGAATGAACAGGAGAAGGAGGGCGGGGGGGAGCATGAGCAGGATTAGAAGAAGGATGGGTAAACTAAAATGGAGACATAAAAATGTAAACACGACTTCGTCGCCCATGGAACCCTGTTGCCCTCTTCGCCGACAATCCCCCACATGCTGGTCGTCTCCTTGCTGATGGCGGCGAACAATTCGCCGCGGCCAAGAGAAATCTTGGACGGCGACGTCTTGGGAACGGCAACGGGAAGAACCGCCGCCGCCGCCGCTGGGCCACCTGCGCCCGCGGCCGCGGCTGGGCCAGCGCCCCCTCCCTCCGCCATGGCTGGACGGCGGGCCACGGGTGTGCGGGGGGGTCCTCCAGGAGCTCGGACTAGCCGAGCTGGGCAGTCGAAGTGACTCGAACCTTGGCTACCCGTGGGGATGCGGGGGAGGTGCGGGGGCCGCTTCTTATTATGGAGATACACGAACCCCGTTGGCAACACGCAAATGTGATGGACAAGATCTCGGGTTACTGTTTGGGCACATGGTGTCATAAGACATACTAAGCATTCCCTCATGTAGATCGCTCCCCCAAACCATGTACTATGTGTGAACGTCGCAACTGAGTCTCCATTAAATCGTCATTGTAAAATCTGAACCACGCCTTAACGATATCATGGTCTGGTATTCATGTTGTCTTAATTGTACAAAACGTGTGTTACGACCATGTCTTACGTACGATGTAATTATGTTTCGGACATGGCATGCGCATGGATCAAGAGTACGCGAAACCGCTAGGTGGACAGACGCAAACGCGCTAGGGGGCAGACGTGGCCCCAGAGGCCTTGGAGCCCCAGGAGCCCAGGAGGTCTAGATCCTAAAGCCCGCGCGCACTAATTCAGAATGATGACTCCGCCCCAGACACCCAGAAACCCCAGGAGCCCAGGAGGCCTGGGCCCGAAAGCCCGCGCGTCCCAATTCGGAATTAGAACGCAGCCCCAGAGGCCCAGGAGCCCCTGGAGTCCATGAGGGCTAGATCCTACAGTCCGCGCGTCCCAATTCGGAATTAGGACGCAGCCGCAGGCGCCCAGGCGCCCCAGGAATCTAAGAGACTAGGCCCGAAAGCCCGCGCGTCCTGATTCGGAATTAAGACGCTGCCCCAGAGGCCCAGGAACCCAAGGAGCCCTGGCGGGCTAGATCATAAAGCCC
Source organism: Prorocentrum cordatum (assembly GCA_963575745.1). Classification (NCBI taxonomy): domain Eukaryota; class Dinophyceae; order Prorocentrales; family Prorocentraceae; genus Prorocentrum; species Prorocentrum cordatum. The sequence continues at coordinate 349,416 of CAUYUJ010018460.1, forward strand.
TCGCGTCCTAATTTGGAATTAAGGCGCAGCCCCACGCGCCCAGGAACCCCAGGAAAACTGGAGGGCTATATCCTACCTAAAGCCCGCGCGTCCTGATTCGGATTTAGGACGCAGCCCGAGACGCCCCGTAACCCCAGGAGCCCACGAGGCCTAGGTCCGAAAGCCTGCGAGTTCCAATCCGAAAATTAAGACGCAGCCCCAGAAGCCCAAGAACCCCAGGGGCTCGGGAGGGTCAGATCCTGGAGCCCGCGCGTCTTAATTCGGAATTAGGACGCTGCCCCAGAAGACCAGGAACCCCAGGAGCCCAGGAGGCCTAAGCCCGAAAGGCAGCGCGCCCGTTTGAACTAGGTAATTAGGACGCGGCCCCAGAGGCCCAGGAACCCCGAGAGGAGTCCAGGACCCCTAAGCCCGAAAGCCCGCGCGCCCTTTGAAATGAAGACGCAGCCCCAGAGGCCAAGGAATCCCAGCAACCCAGAGGGGCTAGGCCCGAAAGCCCGCGCGTCCTGATTCGGAATGAGGGCGCATCCCCAGGGGCCCAGACACCCCAGGGGCCCAGGAGGCCCAGGTCCGAAAGCCCGCGCGCCCTGATTCGGAATTTGAATCCAGTCCCAGAGACCCAGGAATCCCAAGAGCCCAGGACGGCTAGATCCTAAAGTCAGCGCGTCCCAATTCGGATTTAGGACGCAGCCCCAGGCGCCCAGGAACCCCAGGAATCCAGGAGGACTGGGCCCGAAAGCCCGCGCGACGTGATTCTGCATTAGAACGCAGCCCCAGGGGCCCAGGAACCCCAAGAGCCCAGGGGGGCTAGATCCTCACGTCAGCGCGTCCAAAGTCGGAATTAAAGCGCGGCCCCAGACGCCCAGGAAACCCAGGAGCTCAGAAGGCCTAGGTCCGAAAGCCCGCGCGCCATAATTTGGAAGTGGGACGCCGCCCCAGAGGCCCAGGAATCCCAGGAGCCCAGGGGCCCTGGGCCCGAAAGCCCGCGGGTCCTTATTCGGAATTAGAACGCAGCCCCAGTGGGCGAGGAACCCCAGGTGTCCTGGAGGCCCAGGCCCGAAAGGGCGCACAGGCGAGAGTCTTGCGCGCGAGCAGGCCCTGCGATTCATGCGCTTCCGAGCAGAAGCGCGCGCGGGCACGGCTATGCACCAGCGGGGGCGCGTCCGCGCCGTCGGCTTCCAGCGGGCGACGAGGCCCTGGCGTCGGGGAGCGCTGCCCCGCCCCTGCCCCCGCAAAGCTGCCCGAGAGCGGGCCGCGCAGGGCGCGCGGGGAACGACGGGCGCGCGCGAGTGGTGGCGGCGGTGGCGCGGGGGGGGGGGGTAGATTGCGAAAATTCAAAAGCCCCTTGGAGGGCCAGGGGTTCCCAGGTCCGGGCAGATTGCGAAAATTCAGACCGCGGGGCGGCTGTATGAGGGGCTGCGGGGCGAGGGCGGGGGGGGGTAGAATGCGAAAATCAGAATGCTGGGGGGCGAGAGGTCTGAGAGGCGCCCCAGCCGAAGCCCCGATGGGGAGTTGCGACGTCGCAAGGCGAGAGGGAAGAAACCCCGCGGGAACCCCAGGGTGTCGGGGCGCAGATTCACTCCGGAACCCTTCAAAATGAAAAAGTTGTTTCAGAGTTAATATTTCAACTTTTAAACAACTTTTTCGATCCGAAAAAGTTGTTTCAAAGTTAATATTTTAAATGCTCCGGTGACCTTGCGAATTTTGGAAGTTCCTCCGCCGCGACGGTGCGACTACCTTGGTGGGTCACGAAGTTCCTCCGCGGCGACGGCGCGACTACCCTGGCGCGTCGAGAAGTTCTTCCGCGGCGCAGCTCCCGCGGCCGCGCTGGCTGGCGGAGGTGCGCCGCGACTCGCGCCCCCACGTCGGAGGCGACGCGAGGCCCCGCCAACGCGAATGCGCCCGCGGGGCGACGCCCGCAGCGCGCCCACGGCCTGCACTGCGACGGGGTCCACGCCGACATCGCCAGGCCCCCCCAGCTAACATTGAGCGAACCCGAAAAATTCGAAAAAAAAACAACTTCAAACAAACTTTTTTGACAAACTCCCCCCCCACCTTGAGAAACTTTTTTCAACTTTGAAACAACTTTTTCCCAACTTCAAAACAACTTTTTGTAAACTTTTTGACAACTTGGAAACAACTTTTTTCCAACTTTTAAACAACTTTTCCTTCGCTTTTTCCTCCTCAACGAAATATGCTCAACCGCGTTGAAACACATATGGAATCCGCGCGGAGCTCTCCAGCGCAAGGCTCAGATGTCGCCGAAGGTGAAGCCCGCCCAAGCATCGGCGATAAGCAGGGGGGGGGGGGCTGCGGAACATACCACCATCAGAAGCTCCGTGCCCAGCACGCATCAAGACTGGCGGAGTAAACGGAGTGGGCGGAGTAGAAATTACTCCGCGTGGACCAAGAGCCCGCCCCGTTTTTCACACAGGAATGGGCGGAGTAATTTCCGATCTTGCTTTGAGATAACAATGTTATTAATTGGAAGTAGACGAATTACTCCGCGGGACCGCGGAGGACGCATGTCAATGTTAGGGATCTTCAGAGGGATTAGGGGATTCCACCATATCATAAAACCGCACAGTCTTCTGTCACGGCGGTGTGTATTTTCGCCGTTGTCTCCATCGACTGGTCTCCCTCGAACGCGGCGCTGCAACGGCGGCGCAGCTCGCGCAGGGGCATCATCCGACTATGCTCCGCGTGGCAGTCTCAGTCCAGCAAGTCCAAGCAATGGCAGCACGCGTCGCGCTGCGATGCCCTCAGCGCAATTTGTCCATTGTCGGCCGCAGCCCCGCCGCGGTCCACCACTTGCTTGCAAACTTTGCGGAAGCGCCCTGCAACGTTCTTGGCCACCGTCTGGGCCTTCTTGGTCTTCAGAACCTGCTTCACCCTTGCGGTGTACGAAGTTTTCCCCAGTGTGCGGCGTTTCTTCCGCAGGTCGTCCAAGTCCATCAACCTGAGCTTCCTGCGGAGCCACAACCTTGTCTTAAGTATGCCTCGGCATCGCCTTAACCATGAATTAATGATGTCTTGCATATGTCTTGTCTATGTCTTAAGTATGTCTGAATTTTGCTTTAACTATGTATTGTTTGCGCCAAAAAATGTTTTGGTTATCTCTTAACTGCGTACTAAGTATGTCTTAATTACGCCTTCACGTCTTAATCATGTTTCAACTATTGCAGATGTATGTCTGAAGTATGTCTTATCTGTATCTTAATGATGTCCTGATTATGAGACCGATGCATTTTCCCATTGCCACATCAACTGAGAGGTGCATTTGCAGGCTTGTGCGATGTATAACGACAAGGCAGGAACACTGGTGAACTGGGCAGCTAACTGGTGCACCCTTGCCTGTTGGATGTGTCTGGACTCAGTCAAACATGCAGGCGGGCTCAAGCCAGTGAGACTTTAACGTCTTACTTATGTCATAATCATGTTTGGATTATGACTTAAGTGTGCATTCATGATGTCTCAATGGCGTCCTAATTACGTCTTATCTACATATTGATTATGATTTGATTACTCTTTTAAAACTTTCTCATCATGTCATAACTATGTTTGTGTTATGTCTTTATAATGTCTCAGTTATGGCGTAGTCATGTTCCAACCATGTCTTAACTATGCCTTTAGTAAGCCCCAGCAATGTCCTAATCATGTCTTAATTATACCATAACCATGGCTTAATTATGTCTCGACCATGTATCGAAGATGTCTTAATCATGTTTACATTATTTATTACTTGGCCAATTCCGTACGTTCGGCGGCGGCTGCGTTATGCATTGGATACGGCGTCGTCATGTTCTACGTGTACCTTGTTTGTTTTGAACGCGTCGTCATGTTGACACGTGCGCGTTGTTATATATTCATTACGTGTATGTCGGCATTGCTCTCGTAACGTATTAACTATGCATTGATAACGCGTTCGCAACGTGCATTATACGCCGCACACATAAATTACAAATGACATAATGCTTGACTTGCGAACCGCGTCTAATACACACTATAATTAATGTGTATGCGTCCCTTGTTCAGTGCGCCTGGTGTCGACAGCGTTTGCATATAGAATTAAGCTTTCGGCTGAAGCTGTTAGGTGAGAAGGGGGGCCTCTGGGGCTGGGGCCCTGGCTGGAGTGCTGGGGCCCCTGGCTGGAGGTCGCTAGCTTTAAGGCGAGGGCCCTGGGCAGGGGGGCGCTGGATTTAGGACCCCTTGTTGGCTGCCATGGTTGACCTGGAGGGCGCCACCATGTCTGGGCCCCCGATTTGGAAAGCTTTCGGGCTGAGGGCGCCAGGGATCGAGTGGCAGGGCGCCAGGGTTACGGCCCTCCAGCCTTGTCATTTTTTGCATATCTCACACGAGTGCAAATCCAATCGCTGCTTGAGAACGTCTGCGAAAGAAGACTGGGCTTGACTGGCGATAACAAAAGAAACTGCGATGTATGAGATCACATGAGTGAGCATCTCGACCGTAATGCAGAAAAAAAAGAGCACCAGCTTCAATCAAGCTGCAACGAAGGGGCGCCTTCCAAATCGCTATGAGAAGCGCGCGAGAGTGATCGCATCGTTCGAGCTGCAATGCATTAGCTTCGTTATCAATAAAGCTGCAATGTAAGAGCGCCCATCATAAATGCAAGAACGCACGCAAATTTACTTGCAGTCCTGTGCAAAGAGCGGCTGGTATAAACCCATATTGGTATCCTACAACGGGGGCTGCGCGCCATCGTCAACGTCTGCATCTGGCTGCGTGCCGCCGCCCTCGAGCTCTACATCCGCATCGTTCCACAGGTCAGCTTTTCCGCACTTCGCAACTGGCCGAACCTCTGGCACGGGCGTGAGCAGGGAATCTCTTTGATACCAGACCGTGTCCTTTGGGTGAGGCTGGAGAGTTTTTTTTTTTTTTTTTTTTTTTTTTTTTTTTTTTTTTTTTTTTTTTTTTTTTTTTTTTTTTTTTTTTTTTTTTATCAGCCGCTGTTTGAACACCTCCGTTCTTCGTGCCCACGTCTTCCGCAACAAGGCCCTCTGCGCCAGGGGCCCCCTCGCCGACGCATTGCGAGCCGCTGGGGCCCTCGATTTAGGAACAGTTGCAGCCCAGCAGGTCTTAATCGATCTCGATGAAGACGCTGGGGGGGAGAAGCGGCCTGTCGGGCCCTCGGCGGACGGCGCCCTCTGCTGGCCGAGGTCCTCGACAGGCCGCTCCTTCCCCCCAGCGCCTTCATCGAGATCGATTAAGACCTGCTGGGCTGCAACTGTTCCCATGCCGACCTGTTCCTGTTTTGCGCCCTCGTCCAATGCTTTTGGTTTCTTCTCCTGCTGCCCATCGGCCGTCAATGGCCGCTTGTTGGAGCGTTTGCTGTGAAGAACCAGAAGGAAGGGCATGTGAAGAACCGTTTGTCGGCGGAAGTTCTGGGGAAGCTCTTCCAACCTGATTGTTAGACGAGGGAAGCGGACCATAACCATATATTCCCCCAAAACCCTTTCTTCTAAAGGCATGGGGCCAACAATTGCTGCCGATACTTATCCACTGCAGGAGATGAGAGAAACTTCGTTGGAAACGGATGTGATTCAACTTCTCGAAACTGAAATGGGTTATAGCCAAGAGAAATGTGAGGGGTGCGTTGGATGGGCTTGGCGACGCCTTCCTCCCTACTTGCATGCACATTGCGTTCTGCGTGCCTGAATGCGTTTTTGCTTACGCACGTCTGCTAGTTCCTAATCGCGGGTATGTATGCGTGCTCCTGCGCGTATTGATTGAACATCTGATTCTGATTATGCCTACTTGCCCCCGAATGTTTCGTGCTGTGTGTCCCTGTGTGCTTGGCTTTTGTTTCTAATTATTTCGGAATGTTCGTGTTTAGTTGTGCATGTTTGTGCGTGCTCCTGGCTGTGTGTATCATTCAACTAGTATAGATAATCCTGAGTTGCCTGCGCGTCACAGCTGAAGGGCCAGGCGAGGAGGCATGAGGCAACATTAAACATTTGCGCGTTCATGAATGCATGGATGCAGTCATGGTGGCTCTGTGGGCTCAGGGCCCTCGCCAGTGCGCGGCTTCCTCTCCTTAGAAAACAACAGACGGGCCACGTCAATTGCCGCGAGCTGATCTCTGGCACTGCAACGGTTCCCAAACGATTTGCAAAACGACCTCTTGTGGGTGTTAGGATCAGCAATCGACTTCCTGATACCCTCTGGCGAAATCAGAAACGCCATCAACAAACCCAGCGGGCGCCCCTGCGGGGGCCTAGCCCCCTCGTAGTTCACCCGAGTCATCACGCACTTGCCAGTGCACCGATCACACACCGCGTAAAACTCCGACTTTGAAGGGTAGTACACGATGCGGCCATACGGAGGGACCTCGACCGAAACTGGTATTCCTACCGCAGCGGCGGCTGCTGCCGCGCCGTCCGCTTCTGCCAGTTCAGGGGGGGGGTCATCTCCGCCTGCAGCGTCGTCGCCTTCATGCCCGTCACCGCCCCCGTCCACGGTGCCCTCGTCCGAACCCAGACGGCTGGCATCGTCGCTCTCGCTCTTGCAGTCGTCGTCCTCGATGGCCGCCTCGATGACGACGTCATCGCCGCCGCCTCCCTCGTCGCCCTCATCGTCGCTGCCAGCGTTGAGGTACTCGTCGCAATCGAACTTCCAAGTATGATCACCAGCTGTCCATCTTTTCCGCCTCGGGTCCCACACGAGGTGCAACGGCGCTTCTCCAGTCAACCACGGCTTCACTGTGCACACGTTGGGCGCCATGTTCCCAACTATGCGCGCGTCGCTGACCAGCTCGAACAACGCCATGTCCCAACGCATGTGCTTGTCCAAGCACTTCAGTCCATGCCAAAAGGTGTCGGCGTCGTACAAAGAAGTCAACTCATGCTCACTGGTAAGAAAGTCCGCAAGCGATGGCTTAGCAGGCGCTGCACAATGATGCCACAGAGGGCACACAGGCGAAAGAGACGAGAACCCAATGTGCCTCCATATGTACTGCGACGGCTCCGATGGCGCCTCCGCCGCGGCGACCGCCTCGTCGCGCAACTCGGTGCCGACGAAGAGGGCAGCGAAAGCACCGACCTGCAGGGACTGGCGCTGCACTGCGCCATGCAGCGATAGCCTCAAACACGTCCGAACGTTATCGCCCATGACGCCGAGGTGTCTCTGCGGCCCTCGTCGGCATATGCACGCCCCAGCAAAGAAACACTTGTCCGTCACCACCTGTCTGGAGGAAACCGAAACAATACGAGCGGAGTGTTTCCCACAAGGCGGTGCAGAGGCATGTTTGGAGGGCTTCCGTTTTTCCCTGGCTCATTCCCCCCCCGGGCTCCCAACCTGGACTTCCCCTAAAACACTCTCGACTGAATCCTATCCTACGCTAAGGCTTCAGGGCTAAACTTAAGCTCGAGCGCAAGGCCGAGGCTTCACGCTCAAGCTTAAGGCTGAAACTTCAAGCTTGCTCAGTGGAAGCTTGGCGCCGCGCCGTGCGCTACAAAGGCTAAGCACTTTGTCTGATGGTTGAAAGTGTATTTGAGACCCGCCCAACACCTTCTCTGGCACTTCTGGCACGGGATCCGAAACCACTTGCCTGTGCAGCGTCGCCCATTGATCGCGCAAGCGACCGTTCAAGGCCTTGGCGGCAGCGCTCGAGCGAGGCGCTCGCAGCAACTTGCCTGCCGTGGCGAGGGCGTCCACTGGGTTCCATTTGAAATGGTGCAGGCGGGCGCCTCCAGCAGTGACGTCGTGGCTCGGCAAGGGCTGCAGGTTGCGCTCGAAGCCCCTGCACGCGGGAACTGCGTCGACCAAGCTCTTCACCAACGCAGCGCCGTGATCTTCGTGCGCCTCGTAATCCTTCAACAACTCCTGGCGCCTCGCAATGGCGCGGGTGTTCAGGGCCCCCTCGGCGCGGTAGTTCTGCTTCAGCATGTCCACCCTGTCCCACCCGTTGCGACCAGGTACCAGAGGCACTAATGCATCGGACATTCGGGCGGGCTCGTCTTCGATAGCTCTCTGACGAATCCTGTGTTCGATATCGTTGTCAGTCCGCTTCCTCTTCGCGGCCCGCTCGAGGTCCCGAGCTTTGCCGTGGAAACTCGTCTCGCCTTTCCTATGTCGGAGGGTGCCCTCACGCCCCCTCTCCTCCAGGTCAGCACGCTCGGCATCGGTCAAACCCCAATACATGGCCGCGACCAGCCCGAGGTCGCGAATGTCTGGGTTATCCGCCACGTAGCATCGCCAAGGGCCCCCGCCGCCAGCTTTACGGCTCGAAGTGCTCCTGCCCCCCAGGTCATGGTCAGCGCCGCCAGGCGGGTCGCGGTCGTCACCAGCATGATCTGGAAACAGTACTGGTTTCAAGCGTGCGGCATGCTTCCTGTACAGCCTCAGCACCTCCATCGCCGAGATAACATCGACTTCGGGGGCAACGGTCTGGTTGCTGAGCCCCACGAGCACCCTGCGCACTGCAGCGTGCTTGGCTTCCAATGCCGACGTGTCGAAAAGAGCCATTATCACAGTGACGCGAAGATCGACCAGCGCTAAGATTGACCAGATCCCGTCCTGGCACCAAGTCTCTATGAACTTCCTGGACCATGGGCACCACATGTGTTCGTCGGTTGCGATGTCGTCAAGCAACGTCGAGTCGTCTGGGGTGATGAGCAACCTGAACAGCTTGAAGGGGTACCCATTGTGGAAAGCGCGCATCTCCGCTGCGAGGCACATGCACATGGAGAGCGCCTGAAAAGCTTTCGTACGCAAAGCCCTCGTCCTGGAATGGGGGCGAAGTGCTGCCCACGGCCGAGGATTCGACATGAGAGCTGACACGTCTCGCATCACGGTCTCCTCGAGCTCACACGTGGCAGCGATAAGCCCACGATACTTCCTGGCATCGGCGATCTCCAGGCTCCTCAACTCGGCGAGCGCTGACTTCTCTAGCTGGCACTCCTCGAACGACGCCCCTCCGAGGTACAGGAGCGCTGCCATCAGCTTCCTCTGAGGCTCGAGGACGTGCGCGAGGACGATCAGATCACCAAGGCAGCCCTGCTCCGACGCGCAATAGCCGCACATGCCTAGGACGAGGGACCTGGAGCGTGATTGTTGAGCCTGATGCGCCTCCCACGTAGAAGACGCGTCGTGGCTGGTTGCACCCGCGGCCCCTGGGGCGTCACGATCTGGCTCTGCGGGTTGTACGTCTTGGATCGCTAGAGCGCTCTCTTCCCATGACGCTGCAACGGGGACGTCTCTGGGACGCTGAGATCCGCCTGCCCCTCAGCGGGGGCCACGGCGCTGCGGCCATCCGTGCAAACCAGCCAAACAACAGACCAGCCGGCCAGAACAGCCAGACCAGCCAGACCAACCAGACCAGCCAGACCAACCAGACCAGCCAGTCCAGCCACCAGCCAGACCAACCAGACCAACCTGACCAAGCAGATCAGCCTGACCAACCAGACCAGCCAGACCAGCTAGACCAGCGGCGGGGGCGACAGACAGCGGGCACAACCCTTTACATAGTCGTGAGCCAACTCTGACGCAGAACTTGCGGAACGTCCTCGTGAACAGCCTGTTGCACCCTTCGAACATGCCCACCCAATTCACGACGTCCTCCTGTCGAGTCCACCTGCTCAGAGCAAACGGCTTGGGCGCAGACCCACAGAGGGCCTGAACGCCGTACACGAGAAATCCAACCAGCCCACTGGGCGTAGGTGGTTTAGGGCGTTTCCTTTTCCAGCTTCCGAATCAAACCCGTCTCCATGCCCTCTCCCTTGGGGTCTGTCCCTTGAGGCCCTCTTGGAGCCGTCTGAGGGCCTTGGGATGGCCCCCGAGGGCTCCAAGAGCTCCTCAAGAGAACCCAACAACTTGTCACGAAAAGAGGGCCCTGCTCGTGACAAGATTGTTGGACTCTCCTGAGGGGCTCTTGCAGCCGCCTTGGGGCTTTCGGAAAGGCCCGAGAGGGCCCCGCGGCGGCTCCAGGGGGCCGCAAAACGGCTCCAGGCTGCTCCAAAGGGCCCCAAGACGGATCAAGAGGGCCCCAAGACGGCTCATCGTTCTCCTCATACTCCTCCTTCTCCTCCTCCTCCTCATCCTATGCATCATCATTCTTCGACCCACTCCCTCATCCATCCATCCAGCCTCCTCCTCCTCCCTCCCTCGCAGGGTTCGGCGATCCCCTGCTTTGCTCCCACGCGTCCCTGATCACCTAAACTCGCCTTGGCGTCGTTCCTGGGTGAGTTGGCGGGGATGCGCGAAGCGCCAAGAATTTCCGAAGGCTGTCCTCGGGCCCAGAACAGCAGCCACAGCAGTAGTGGACCACCTGTTCCTCGGCAATGCTCCCTGTGAGCAGAGCTTCCACGATAACTCGCCTGAGCTGGACAACTCTCACATTCTGGTGCCAGAAGACGTCGAGGAGATCCTGTAACTCCGAGCCGTAGTGCGGAGGCGGCGCCCCGCGACGGAACTCGAATGATGATTTGAGTATGTCCCGAAACTCTTGCCGCATTATTACCATGGCCGAGCCCATTCCAATAGACAGAGATACGTGTATCAAAAACGAAATGTGGGCTTTGAACAGTTTCATGGTCTTCTTTCTGATTCCAGCTGACCTGTGGACTTCGCACTTGCACCTCATGTTGTGCACGCTGGTGTTCTTCTGTGCAATGCCCGCCTCGCAGCGGCCGATTGCCCCATCGTCGTCAGTGGTGGCTATGCGCTGAGCGCGAGCATAAAGCGCACACATATTTGTCAATGGAAGCCTACCCATCTGCACACAACGATAATAACATTCCCCTTGCTTACTCATCATGCTCTGCAGCCACTGAGGGAATGAAAACTCAATGCACCAATATTGACCAGATGCTAAAAAAAGCATTGCGACCGAATGCTGGGTGTGGCAGAGTTTGGCGATCAAGGAGTCCTCGTCAACACCTGTCGGGCCAATGATATTCTGTAGTTTGACGTCACGCGCAGCGGCCTCCAATCTAGCATCCGACACATCCGATTTGGTCCTGAATCTCAACGGCGTTTCGTCGTAGCGGCAAAACTCTGTAAGACTGATCAACACGCTGGCAGGATCCATAGCAACTTCTCGCGCTACGTGCGCCATGAACGATAATGCGTCCATTCTGTCACACAGCACAGCGGCCATGGCCAAACCAGTTTGAATATTACTCACCCTCTTCCGATCAACGTTGTCCAGCTTCGCTTGTGCAACTTTGGTCAACGTGAGGCTGGGGTCAATGAGGTATCGCTGCATAAGACGGTTGTTGGTCTCATCGACTCTTTGACGTTGCTGTGCCAATCTTTGGATGCATCTAGCGATTGCCACCGCCAAGTCGAAGAAATGCGTGTCGTAAATCGTGTGATGGAAAACGGTTTCGTCCACTGCGCGAGGCACAACATCCTCGCATCCTGCGGGGAACTGTCTCTGAACGAGCCAAGCCAGCGCGCCGTCGACGTCCTCGATGCCAGCGGAATCGTGGGGTCCCTCCGCGGCGCCCTCGTCATCTTCTAAAGCCAACATCGGGGCATCACCGCCGAACGCTGCCGTGAGGCCTTTGGCCAACAACCTCAACGATTTAGCTGCAGAGATACGTCTAGGCGGAGCATCATCAGGGCCAGGAGGGTCGCTCCCTGGGTCGCCAGCGATTGGGGCGGCATCGAGGGCATCATGCACATCAACATCTCCGTCATCCACGTCGGAAGGCGTTGGGCAATCACGAAGTGTACTATCTGATAAAGATGCGGGGCTGCGCCATCCCAGGGCCACGTGTGATTCGACGTCGGACGGCAGGGAGGGGCTGCGCCACCCTAGGGCGGCAACGGAACCGTCAGAGGAGCCGCCTGCGCTGGCAGCGCCCTCGCTGTCGGACATGCGATGCTCGCAATGCGCATCGCAATCGCAACACAACAAGGAATATTAAGAAACGAGTGTGGGCCAAAACGGTTACGGAAGATAACGGTGACCAACATGACAATGGAACGCTTTCGGAGATGCAACGCCCAAGCGAGGAACATTCCCCCAAGAAGGCCTATGATGGCCCCGAGACAGCCTATGATGGCCCCAAGACAACCTATGATGGCCCCGAGACAGCCTATGATGGCCCCAAGACAGCCTATGATGGCCCCAAGACAGCCTATGATGGCCCCGAGACAGCCTATGATGGCCCCAAGACAGCCTATGATGGCCCCGAGACAGCCTATGATGGCCCCAAAACAGCCTATGATGGCCCCAAGACAGCCTATGATGGCCCCAATACGGCCCTAAGACAGCCTATGATGGCCCCAAGACAGCCTATGATGGCCCCGAGACAGCCTATGATGGCCCCAAGACAGCCTATGATGGCCCCGAGACAGCCTATGGCGGCCCCAAGACAGCCTATGATGGCCCCAAGACAGCCTATGATGGCCCCAAGACAGCCTATGATGGCCCCAAGACAGCCTATGATGGCCCCAGACAGCCTATGATGGCCCCGAGACAGCCTATTATGGCCCCAAGACGGCCCCAAGACAGCCTATGACGGCCCCAAGACAGCCTATGATGGCCCCGAGACAGCCTATGGTGGCCCCGAGACAGCCGATACTGGCCCCATATAACCTACAATGGTCGCGAGCACGTGCCTGTCCCGATATTGAACAGATGGTGCAATCATGGCTGTGGATTTTTGCGCAAAGTGAAGACAACAAGCATTGTGTTGGACGCGGTGCGTGTGAGAAAACATATACTACTTCAAAACAACTCAAATCTTACTTATTCGAAAAACATGGTTTCAACTTTTGAACAACTCCAAAACAAGTTCTGAGGGGTAGATCTTCTGGGAGGGCTGTAGAGGGACATGCCCGGCATAAAACCAACATCCGTGAGGCCTCTGACCCGCCACCCACCGCCTCCGAAAAATGGCAGCCGCCCAACCGCACCGCATTGACAACAACACCCCGACAAACGACAGCGGCAAGGCAATATGAGCCGGCGGAATGAGCGAAGCGATTAAATCAATGCGTTTGGACTCTTGGGGGTCTCTTGGGAGACCTCTTGGAGGACAAGTGGGCGTGACTTTCGAGACGGAGAACAACAAAGAAAAAGATGCCCATAGAGCGCGAGACGTTGGTTCCCGTGTTGT
>CAUYUJ010018460.1:365000-428841 GCA_963575745.1 Prorocentrum cordatum
GGGGGGAGAACGAACTGAGGACAACTGCAATGATTGTAATGGTGGCGGTGCTGGTGATGCGCTCACGAATGGGCGACGATGCAAGACGACGATGCTGACGACAATGCATGGTGGCAATGGGCTAAAACACTGGCGACGCTGGCGAAAAAGCCTGATGGCGATGACTACGGTGGTGATTATTTGGCCCCGTACCCCTTTTACGATGACTATGACGATGAGGAGTGTGATGGTGAGTGTGGTGGTGACGAGTGTGGTGATGAGTGTGATGATGCTTGTTGTGAAAGTAGTGTTAGCGAGTGCGGTGGTGAGTGCGATGATCGTGGAGGTGATGAGTGTGGTGATGACAACGACGGCGGAGGTGCTGAGTACGATCGGGACACCATTCGGACACCATCGGGACACCCGGGATGCTCGTGGCACTGAGTGAATTCGCCTGGCAGAGTCTGGTTGTATCGACCCCGATACCAACCTCACTATGAGTCGCCCCGTCGATCTCCCTCTGCGGATATCAATATCATTATCGGCCCCGTGGCTGAGCGGTTGATGTCCCTATCGAATTCGGCCAATCAATTTCAAATTTCCCGATCTCATTTGACCCATGCCATTCCCGGTTTCGTTACATCGATCTCGCCATCGACACCGTGCTGGGTGGTGGACACCGTTTGGCGTCTCCTTCTATCTTCGATCTCATCCCCCACTTCTGACTATCGATCTCACTAGCGATCCTGGAAGCCACCTCGATGCAATCGGGGCACCATCGGGGCCTCGCCACACCATCGGGACACCATCGGGGCACCGTCGGGGACACATCGGCACACCATCAAGACACCACTGGGGCACCATCGGGATACCACGCCAACCGGTACACCAAGACACCATCGGAACCACCAAGACACCATCGGAACACCAAGACACCATCGGAACACCAGGACACCGGGAACACCAGGACACCACCAAGACACCATCGGAAGACCAATCGGGGCACCGATCGGGACACCGCCAGGACACCATCAAGACACCATTGAAACACCACCGAGGCCCTATCAAGAAACCAATCGGGACACCAACCGGGACACCTGGAGGACACCACTCGGGTCACCAATCGGGACACCGACCGGATACCGACGGGACACCGAGAGACACCGCCGAGAGGACATCATCGGGGCACCGACGGGACACCATTCGGGATACCGAGGGAAACCCCACGGGACACCCACGGAACACCGTCGGGACACCGACGGGGAACACCGACGGGACACCGACGGGACACCGACGGCGGCACAACTCCGGCCACCGCCCGCGGACACCGACGGGACACCGACGGGACTTCACGGCGGGACACCACGGCGGGACAGCCCCGCCCATGCAGCGTCGCCCACCCCGAACGCACTGCACGAACCCGAAACCGAAACCGATTCCCTGGTGGGGGGGCTCTCCTATCCACAGCGAGCTCACCGCTCAACCTCCGACCCGAAGACTTCTGGGCATGCGCGCCGCACTCTGGGGGACCGAGGCGCACATCGGAGGCAGAGAGGCGAGACCGAGGTGGAACGGAGAACCCCCCAACCAGGAAGTCGGTTTCGGTTTCGAGTTCGTGTCGTGCGTTCCGGCGAGACCAATTGTGGGCCCCGGAAACGGCAGGGCCGTTTATCACCGTTTCCCCAAAAATGTCCCTTGAAAATGGAAACGGCAAAAGACTGCGACCGGAAACGGCAAAAAAACGGCTCCAGGATTGGAACCGGAGCCGGAACCGGTCAAAAAACGGCGACGGAACCGGTAAAAAAACGGCGTCGGAACCACCAAAAAAACTGAAAAACCAAACCTGTAAAAAACGGCCCTGTCGTTTCCAAGGCCCACTAAGGACCAAACTGCATGGGCGGGCAAGATGAATGAACCGTCCTCTGGTCAGGGCGCCGCCGGACCGCCCCCACGGGTGGTCCGGCGGTGGCCCGGGGTGTCCCGCGGGTGTCCCGCCGTTGTCCCCGCGGTGTCCCGTCGGTGTCCCGTAGTGAGACCGGTCGTGAGATCGATAGTAAAATCGATCGTGAGATCGACTGTGAGATCCATAGTGAGATCGACAGTGAGATCGATTGACATTTCGCTAGTGAGGGAGATAGTGAGATCGATCGAGAAAATCGTTGGAGGAATGAATCCTCCTCTGGCCAGGGCGCGGCGAGGACAGAAATCCGCCCCCACCCACAGCCGAGTGGGGGGCTGTCGCTGGAGGTCTCCCGCCGTCGGTGTTCCGCCGTGGTGCCCCGTTGATCGGTGTCCCGATGGTGTCCTGGTGATGTGTCGATGGCATCCCGTGGTGTCCAGCCGTGGTGTCCCGCCGTAGTGCCCCGTGGTGTCTCGTCGTGTCCCGTGGTGTCCCGCGGTGTCCCGCCGTGGTGTCCCGATGGTGTCCCAAGGTGTCCCGTGGTGTTCCATAGTTTCCCGCGGTGTCTGCTAGTGTCCCTTAGTGTGACGTGAAATCGATAGTGAGATCGATCGTGAGATCGATAGTGGGATCGATAGTAAGATCGAGAGTGAGGTCGATAGTGATATCGGTAGTGGGATCGAAAGTGGGACCGACAGCGAGATCGATAGCGAGATAAATGGTGAATTCGACCCTGACACCGACAATGCGATCGACAGAGGGATGGATAGCAGGATCGATCGTGAGATCGATAGTTAGACCGATCATGAGATCGATCGTGAAATCCAGAGTGAGACCGACAATGCGATCGATGGCAAAACCGATCGTGAGATCGATAGTGAGATCGACCGAAATCGGAGGTCTGGGAACGAGAGCGACACGGGAAGGAGAGCCCCCGCCCGAGAAAAAATCGGTTTCGGTTTCGGGCTCGTGCCGTGCGTGCGAGGCCGAGCGGCGTGGTCGAGAGGCATGACTCCGCCGAGGCTAGGGCGGGCCAAAACAGAAGAGACCGCCCCTCTGGTGGGCCAGCGTGGCCCGGGGTTTCCCACCGTGGTGTCCCGCCGTGGCGTCCCGTCGGGCGCCTTTCCGCCCCCCCACCTCCTCATCGCCCGAAGGGTGGTCGTCTAGATAGCGACAGTCGGATCGATAGTGCGGTGGAGTGTGAGGTCGATAGTGAGATCGTTTATGAGGTCGATCGTGAGATCGATAGTGAGACTGGCAGTGAGATTCTTTGTGAAATCAATAATAAGATCGGTGGTGCGATTGATTGTGAGTTCGATACTGAGAACGATAGTGAGATCGATAGGGTGACCGATAGTGAGATCGATTGAACGTCACGTTGGTTCATCCTCCACCCCGGACCTCATCACCCGTGGCCGTCGGAGATTCGGGAGGGGAGATCGAAGTGGAACGGAGAGCAAGCCCTCCATGTAATCGGTTTCGGTATCGGTTTGTGTCGTGCGTGCGGGCGAGGCCAAGCTGCGTGGCCGGGAGGAATGACTCCGCTGAGGCTAGGGCGGGCCAAGACAAAAGACCGCCCTTCTGGTGGGCCAGCGTGGCCGGGGCTGTCACTCCGTGGTGTCCCGCCATGGAGTCCCGTCGGTGTTCTCCCCCCCCCCAACCTCCGTATCACCCGAAAGGTGGTCGTACAATTATAGGTAGTATCCGGTTGGCAAGCAGATCGGAGTTGGCCCTGAGATCCGAGGCTCAGGCAAAAATTGGATCGGCTGGTTGCTTGCTACTTCCGGCTGCCAGGGGCCTTCCACGAGGAGAAGCCCGGGACCGTCAAACAAGCAGACAGGATAAAAAGACGGCCCTGATGTCAGAAGTGAGGGGGCGAGATCGAAGGGGAACGGAGAGCCCCCAACCAACCAAGAAATCGGATTTGGTTTCGGATCCGTGTCGCGCGCGCGCGGGCGCGGCGAAGCTGCGTGGGCAAGCGCAAAGAATGAGCCATCTTCTCTGGCTAGGGCGCGGCGAGGACAGACAAGTCTGCCCCCCGCCCCTCCCCCCCCCCCAACGGCCGCGTGGCAGGCAAGTGCTGGGGGCGTCTCTCCGTGATGTCCCCATGAGGCTCCGTGGTGCCTCGATGGTGTTCCGTGGTGTCCCGCGGTGCCTCGATGGGTGTCCCGATGCTGTCCTGGTGGTTTGTCGATGGTTGCCCGCAGTGTCCCGCCGTGGTGTCCCGATGGTGTCCCCCAAGACATGCGACGTCCTGTTTTTTTCCATGCGGGGTCTGGAAGTCCAGACACTTTCCCCGGGACCGGTTTTTCATCCCGACTCTTTTTGTTGACGGTCCCGAGGCCTGGCGAGGGCCCACCGAGGCCGAAATTGGCCCAAAACCTCCCGTCCTGATTTTTTGACGGCGCGATCATGTCTGTCCCGTGGTTTCCCACGATGTCCCACCTTGTCCCGCGGTGTCCCGCGGTGTCCCGTGATGGTGGTCCGAGGTGGTGTCCTGGTGGCGTCCCGCGGTGTCTCCCGCCGTGGGCTTGGATGAATATCCCGATTGCACGGTGCCCGGTGGTGTCCCGTGAGATCGATAGTGAGAAGGATAGTGAGATCGATAGTGAGATCGATCGGGAGATCGGCAGTGCGACCGATCGTGAGATCCATAGTGAGATCGATGCTGCGATCGATAGTGATATCGATAGTGAGATCGATAGTGAGATCGATAGTTGGATTGACAGTGGGATCCACAGTGAGACCGAGACCGAGATCGATAGGGAGGTCGATTGCGAGACCGAGTGTGAGGAGACCGATGGCAATATCGACAGTGAGATCGATCGTGAGATCGATGGCAGTGAGATCGATAGTGAGATCGATTGCGTCGATCACCCTTAACGGGCGAAGAACGGTATAAAATACACTTTTCGCTGTCGGGGGCGCCTGTCCCAGGGCGGCTGGAAAGTTTATACCCTTACGGTGGCACCGTAGGGGTATAAACTTTCCAGCCGCCCAGGGACAGGCGCCCCCGACAGCGAAAAAGTCTATTTTATACCGTTCTTCGCTCGCTGTCACCCGACGGGTGGTCGTACAGGCATGGGGAAACTGTCCGCAGCTCGGGGGGAAGCCGCGCATCGAGCGCATCGGAGCGCCGGACGTCCACGCACGGCGAACGCATCCGATATCCGCGCCCTCGCGGCCTGCGTTCTGGGGCGAGCTCCCGCGGCTACGCGTATGTCGGGCGTGTCCCCCTACAGGGGGATTTTCGACGACAGATAAAGAAAATACCCCACAAATGCACCAAAAAGATATAAAAATACAAAAAATAGTACCCAGACTATGTTTTGGATTATTTTTGAAGCGTTTTTTATGTTTTGGGCGTTTATGTCGGGCGTGTCCCCCAGACAGGGGGATTTTCGACGATGAATTAAGAACTACTCCAGAAATGCACCGAAAAAGTACAAAACATACCCCAAACATAGTCCCCAGATTATTTTTGGACTATTTTTGGGGCACTTTTGATTTTTCGTCGAAAATCCCTCTGTATGGGGCACTTTGATTTTTCGCTGAAAACAAAAAATGCACCAAAAATACACCAAACAGGTACAACAAATACCAAAAAAATAGTGCCCAGACTATTTTTGGACTATTTTGGGGCCGTTTTTGACTTTTCGTCGAAAACCCCTCTGCAGGGGGGACAGGCCCGATTTCAGGCTACGCGGTCGCACGGACACGCTCCGCGCGGGGCACCCGCGAGGCGACGCCCCGAAGCCGCGGAGCCACGGCCCACCACGGCCCAGCCCGCGAGGCCGCGGACTCGGATCTGCTTTCGCCCACGTGGCCGTTTCTGCGTTTCGCTCCCGGGGAACGGTCGTCACCCAGGGGGGGGCCTCCTCCTCCTCCTCCTCCTCCTCCTCCCCCTCCCCCTCCTCCTCCTCCCTCCTCCCCCTCCCCCTCCTCCTCCTTCCCCTCCCCCTCCTCCTCCTCCTCCTCCCCTTCCTCCTCCTCCTCCTCCTCCTCCTCCTCCTCCTCCTCCTCCTCCTCCTCCTCCTCCTCCTCCTCCTCCTCCTCCTCCCCGGGTAACGGTCGTTGCCCGGGAGGGGGGGGGGGGGCGGGGTCGGGCGGGAGGGTGCCGGTGAACGGCGGCCGCGGCGTGTATCGGCCAGGGTGCGCCCGCGACAACGGCGCATTGAGCGCCTGTTTGCCCCTCAACATGTGTCGGCGGGAGGTCCAGGACCCCTCACCCTTGTACGATCGTTAGCTTTAGGTTCGGCCTTGTCCTTCTGCAGGCGGATGTTGGCCGACAGAAGAAATACATTCAAACAACAAACCAATACATGTTATTCATTGAATAACATGTATTTGTTGACAACAAATACAAGACAATCGCCTCCAGACTAGTTCTTTTACTTTTTATGCCTCCTGTAGAGGGACGCGCCCGACTTAACGCTAGCGTCATCTGGGGATGGAGGTGGTTCGGCCCAGAAAACGAGCGCTACAGTCGGACCTGGGCCTGAAGGACACCCCTCGAGGATACGATACCCTCCGTCGGCCAGAACACGCAAGGCCTCCTGCTTCTCACTTTCCCTCCAGCTTCCAGGCTCGCCGAACCAGGTGGTGAGACACCCGGCGGTGACCCCCCCCAAAAAAAAATAATTCTGGGCCACCACCAGGTTTGGGGACACGCGGTCGCCACGAGGTTTTGCGTTTCCTGGGCCAGCCAGCGCTCGAAAACCATTACCCAAATCGCCCAAAACTCACTACCGGGTGTTCTCACCACCACGTTTGGGGACCACCAACGAATAGAGGAGCGAAAGGAACCTCCGGAGGTCCCCGAAGACTTCTTGGATCGGCGCTGCGGCCCCCTGGCGGCGCCTCTGGCGCCGCCCCTGGTGCGGGCCCCCGCCAGGGAGGGGCTTCCGGCGTCGATCCAAGAGATCCTCGCGGACCTCAACAATCTACGACAGTCGGGGCGTTGACCTAAGGAACCCTAAATAAGGAACGAGGCCCATTGTTTCCATAAGGTAACCTTCGATTTCCTGTCGAAGACATAAGGAAAGCCTGAGGCAAGCTGTGAAACAGTCCAGGAACACCGAGCCCCTCCCCAACGAAAAGGGTTCCTTCTTCAGGGCCCCGACTGTATGCTGCGTCGTCGGGGGACCTTATGTGCGACCCGTTGCGGCCCTGTCCTTGTCGAATCCGTGTCGGCCTCGTCGGAGCCGTGTCGAATCTGCGTCGAATCCGCGTCGAGTCCGCGCGAGATCCGCATTGTGTCCGCATCGGGCCCGCGTCGGGCTCAAGAAAAGACACCAATCTCGGTGACAGGCGAGGTCCCCCGAAGATGCTACGTACAAGTTTATACCTGTGCAAGTCTGTCCTCGTCGAGGAAAAGAAAAGCAGAGGCCTCCTCAGAGGGGATCGGGCGCCTCTGAGTTGGGTTCCCAGAGGGTGCCAAGGCCTCCCGGCGAGCCCCATACCCCCGACGTCATGATTCTTCCATAACGTTGCCCTCCAACGGTCTCGACCCATTCCCCGGAACTGGTGTTTCACCGTGAGTCGTTTGTTACGGCCCTGGGGCCCGGTAAGCGTCGTCCTGGGGCATTTTTTATTTAAACAAAAAACTCCCGTCGTTTTCTTTTCATGACCCTGGAGGGTTTGGGTTCTGGGAGGGCCACCCCGCCCTCCCGCCGCCATCGTCTGCATGTCGCTGGGCCTTCTGGACAGTGCTCGTGACCGACTCCTGCGGGTCGAGGGCGCTGAAGCCGAGGGTGGAGCTGGCATTGCTGTCGCAGTGCGTGGCCGCGATGCCGGTGACCCTGACGATTAGCAATTAACAGGCACGTGGCCCTCTGGGAGAGAGCCAGAGTTTAGGAGGCCAGCATCCATCAAGGAAAGAGAGTCTCATCTGCAAATGCCTCCGCAAGCCACACCACCCGCCTTCTCTATTGTCAAGGCGGGCTTTCTCGAACCCTTCCATGACCTGACGCGCGAGATGAGCCACTCGAGCCTGGTGTCGATCTGGTCCAGGCGCGCGCACAACTCCTCGCCGAGCTCCCGCCTCGAGAGCGCTTCCTCGGAGCACGATCGGCGAAGATTGCGCCCGCGGCTGCCCGCCGCAGCGCTGGTGCCCGCGGGCGCCTCCGCCGCCTCGGGAGAGGAGCAGAAGCAGGACGGGGGATGCGACCCCGGGCGTCCGACGCCACGCGGCGGCGGGCGGGTCGAGACATCGGCGGCGCCCCTCTGGCATGCTTCGTCCCCCGTGGGCGTGCTTCTGGACGCCCGAAGTGGGTGCGGAAGAAGTGGGAACAACGCCCAGCAGCGAATGTTGTCCAAAACCGACGGCGGCCGCTGTCGAGCAGGCGGCCGTTTGTCTTGCCCGCGGCGGCGCGGACAGCGGGCCCTGTTGAGAAGGAACAAGTATCATGCTGTTGGGCATCGTTCTCAGTCTTTCCGTACCTAGTTCGTTCGTGCCGATCTCTCGCCCCCCCGTTCGGCTATCCCCCCTTCCCTGGAGGGAGGAGGAGAGCACAACAAACTGGCGCCGTCCGCACAACGACGGCTGGCCCCACCCCGGGGCCACCCCCGCTCCCACGATAGGCCACGGCGACGACGGCGTCGACGAAGATGCTGATGATGATGATGGTGATGATGATGATGCTGCTGCTGATGATGATGCTGAAGATGAGGAGGAAAAGGAGGAGGAGAAAGAGGAGAACAATCACATGGCGAATGAGGGAGGCTAAGGGTTGGCCGGCCCGACCCTAACCCAAAACCTAATGGCGCTGGGCCACCTATGTTCTCCACTGCGGCCGATGGTGAACCAACTGGCCGCAGAGACGGCAGGACGCTGCCGACGCTGAAAGAGGGCGAAGGGCCCTGATGTGACGTTTGCAGACCTAGCCACTACGGCTCCTCCATTCCGCCGCCCACGAGGGCAGGGGAGAGGGGTGGGGCTGAGCAGCGGTCGAGGTGGACAGGCAAATCAAGTCCACCCCCGTGCCCAGACCCCATGGGGGGGGGCCGGCCCCCCTGCGCAACTGTCGCCGCACAGGGAGCCTTACCTCCAGCGTTCCACGGACGGTCAGCATCGCCTGCCTGGCGGAATCCCTCGGCCCAAGTTCCAGGGCTGGCTGCGCGTCACCAGCACTGCCAAACAGGGCGACACAGGGACCCCAGATCGAGCCCGCTGCGAGCGTCAGGCTACCGCGGAGAGTGGATGGGGGGCGGGCGACGGTCGAGGTGGACTGGCTAAACCAAGTCCAGCCCCGTGCCCAGCCCACCAGCAGGATAATGGCCCCCTGTGCAACATTCGCCGCAGAGAAATACTCTAGCGCCCCTTCCCCCTGGGTCGGGGTGCCTGACACGCGTGCTGACGCGCGCGCACACACAGACGCACGAGCACAAGAGAATCACGAGGCGACGCCAGGACGACGAGGCACCGCCCGCCCCCGGTGAAAGGAACGCCAGGACGGTGGCAGGCCTCGCCCCTGCTGTGCGCCTATCTGGATTCTTCAGCTTTAAACTGACACTGACGTTGCCTGTTCTTCGCGGACCAAACTAGCCAGTGGAGCCGCCGGGGTCGAGAAAACGATCGGGGAACTCCTTGGGCCCTGCGGATCCCACCCTTCCTGAGTGCGGGCGAGCCGAGTGGCCGCGCCTTGATGAGCCACTCGAGTGCTGCAAACCCCAGTGAGCCCTCGACCCAACCCTTCGGAGTAGGATCCGCACCTATCGCAAACCAAGATACTCGTGGGTTGATCGAGGTGCTCATAATAAAACAAACCATAGCCTTTGCTAGCGTGAACGAGATCTGGCAGTTTCTCACAGCGGCCAGGACACTATGTGGCCTCGAGGGCAACTCTCTGCTTGATCGATCGGGCCTGAGCCCGGCACAGTATACAGCGCCACTTACAAAACACCCTCGCCCAATTGTGAACCTCCGAGGCTCTCTCTCTGGGCAGCGCGGGGCTCGGGGGGCGGAGGAGGAGGAGGGGGGCACCCGACCGACGTCGACGACGAGGCCGAGGGACCCCGAGAGGACAGGGCTGAGGCAACACCCGTGGGAGGAGAGAGGCGCTTCTCTGGGGTGGCCAGGGCCTCGTTGCGCTCCGGGGCTATCGCAGGCCACTCTTCCAGAGTCTGGGCCACATGCGTGAAATATGTATTCAAAAGCTGCTGGCCCTCTGAAAAACTGCGCTTCTCATCCTCGCTTGGCTGGGCCCCTCGCTGCGCGGCCCCCTTGGCCCGGCGATCGGCGGCGTCGCTGAATTCCGCTAACCTTCGGGCCTCGCTGCCTGCGGGCAGGGCTTCGATGTCCTGGTGGGCCTTGGCCTGCAGGGGCCTCTGCCCCACGCGGAAGCGCCCGCGACCCGCGAGGGCCTGAAACCCAGCCCACAAGTTGCGACGGGGGTAGTCACCGCCGCCACGCAGCAAGACTACCCCAGTGACATCAAAGTAAACAACTTCAATGCCAGCAGACATCCGACCAGCAACAGCAGCAGCTACATGCTCAGCGGCCCCCGAAGTTCGAAGATACATCTAGCCGACTCGGCAGCTGAGATGGGCAAACACTTCACTGGCACGCATGCGAACAACAGCAAGCCCCGCGGCATTGAGAACGTAGTGCCCGTGGCTGGTGCAACTGCCATCTGTGTAAACTTCCTCCTCGCTGAAAGCTCCCTGGGGGCTGAGATCAGCCTGGGCGCGCCGCAACTTTCCGAATTCGAGCCCCGTGCCTGGGGGCGGGCCCCTCCGAACTCAGGGGCCAGCTGGAACCCGAGGTGCAGAGGGGTGGCCTGGGGGGGGGCTCTCGAAACCGCTGATGCTCCGCGTCCGAGAAACGAGTGGCTCTTAGCTCGCCGAGATCATGTGGCCGAGATCATCCGAATGGTCTCCGCACTCGCAGCCTGCAAGAACATCGCATCCTGCAGCCTCGGCTCTCTCCACGGCCCAGATGCCCCAATGTGAGGAAGGCAAGAAGTGTACCTTTTTGTTGTCCAGGGGGGCCAGATGCTAGAACGCTACGGGCAGCAGCAACGTCTAACTGCGCACTCTGGTGGCCGAGCTTCGCGGCCGCCTGCTTGGCGAGCTGGGCGCGCCAGTCTAGCTCCATGAGCTTTCGGGGGGCGGCAGGGGAGTGTCCTGGGAAGGGATATGCAAGGCCTGCGGATATCACAAACTTGAGTAGGCCCTGAAACTTCCGACCAATAAGTTTGAGGCAAAGCGCGGCAGCGCTGAGCGGGCCCCTGGGAGACCCCGCGATTTCGCAACCCTAAGCAAGATGGCGCCAGCCCGCTCCCGCGGCTGCTGCAGACTGGCCACGGCGCGGCGGGCGCGGGTGGACGCGTCCCAGACCAGACGGTGCCACAAAATGGCAGGACCCAGGGGCCGCTTTCCACAGAGGGTCTTGGAGGATGAGCAACGACAGACTGCGGCTGCGCGCCGAACAGCGCGGACCGGCAGCAGCGAGAAACTGAAACCTAGCCGACTCAAGCTGTGTGCCATTGATGACAGCGACCTCGACTCCAAAAGTGGTGGCCGCCTCCAGGCCAATCTTATACTGTTTGAAGGTGTTCCCACCGGCGCGCTTGAGCATGCGGACCCTGTTGAGTCTTTTGCGCATCTTGTCAAGAAGCCCCCGAAACTTCCTCCCTCGTCTCTGGGGCCCGCCAACCCCAGTTTCCCCCAGGTTGGAACCCGCGCGATCGAGGCGGGCCAGCCAGTGCCCCCAAGGCATCCCGGAGTTGGTCCTGGAGAGCTTCGTGATAAGGCGGGACCTGGCTCTTCTTGCTGGCGATCTGGCACTTACACTCATGAATCATGCAATCCCCCATCGTCCTGGCGGCTACGTTAAGCTGGCAGGCGATGCGGCTGAAAATGCGGCCGTGGTACTAGAGCAACATATCGTCTATAAACATCGCGAGCCGAATGCAACTGCGGGACTGGGTCCATATGACGAGCGGGGCGCGCACATACACCTGTGTTAAATAGGTGGCCCAACTGCACCCAGCTGCTATACCCCCACGCGGCTTGCCCACGCGAGCGGCAGTCTCGTAGCGAGACGATGCGTTCACTAGCGCGTTGAGATAATAAGTACCACCCCGATAAGGCAACACGGGAAACCATATTCAACATAGAGTTGAGCAAGACAAGGCCTATCAACATGTTCGTAGTTGTCCGAGAGACCGTAGACGACCTGGGTGCTGTAGATGACCGTAGATGACCTGTCAGTGCTGTCGAACACACATTCCAACGATTCCGTATGTACTAGTTCCACGATCGAGGGCCCCGCCTGATGCGCAAGGCACGGCCGACGGCGGTGGGCTTCCCACTCTCTGGCCCCGGACCTTCTAAGGTAAGCCCAAACGCGATGCAAAGCTGGAAGCATGCCAGTGGCCCTAAAAGACGGCTGACTGGCAGGAGCATTAATGTTGTGTAAGTTTGGTCATGAGCGTTGAAACAATCCCCTGGATCTGCCTAGGCACGTGGCCAACTTTATGAAAGAGACCGATGAACTGGCACGCGATATTCGCTTACTCGTTGTTGAGAACTCTGAAATGGCGGGGATGGAACCCATCCCAGGTAGAAGCGGTGGCACGCGGGACGCCGCGGGAAACTTGTCGAAGCCTCTTGGCTTAAATCCGGCCCAGGGCGACTCGATCGCCAATGTCAGGAACGAGCTGAGGAGGGGTCTCTCGCGAAACCTGCCAACTCTTAGCCAAACGATCCGCTTCTACTTGCAGAGCGTGCTGAGGTCCACCAGTGAACTGCGACTTGCGCCGCGCAGAAGCGGGGCTCCAGGCCTCCAGCCTCTTCGACCATCTGCGAGCCCGCCCCGATCCCCCTCTCATAGTGGGCCGCGCCCGCCCCCTACAAGCCCTCCCGTCAGCAGCTCTTTCCGCTGCCTGCTCCCGGCGTAGAAGCCCGGCGACCTGCTCTAGCAGCTCGTCCAAGACTTGGAGCGCAAAAGCCGGGTCAAGCAGGCCGGCCTGGAAATCGACGCGCAGCAGACCTACGGCAACTCGAGTATCCTGCAGCCCCTCCTTGAGGGGCAAGGCTTTGGAGGACAACTCGGGGATGTCCTCGAGGCTGTCCAGGGAATCTTGAAGCTCCTGCAGTTTCCAGTCCCGAACGCATCCACGAAAGTCCTGATCACACTTGCACAGCCATCTGAGAGGGCCAGCACAGGTGGCCCTACTCCTGGTAGCCCTGGCCTCCGCCGGGGCCATGGAGGCCTGGGGGTGGTGGGCCCTGGGGTACCTGCTAGGTTTGATGAGGGCGCTGGTCTGCTTGCTGATTGTAGCTTCCAGGTCCTGGAACAGGGTGAAGTACGCGTTGTCTGGGAGCACCGTCGACTGCTGATCTGAGAGAGGACGCCGAGCATCTTCGATCAGCTGTGTAGCACATTCCACTACCGCGGCAGTCTGGTGCCAACTCACTTCTGGAAATTGCAGGCCCACGCGGCAATGCGCGGGCAGCGTGGCCGATGCAGCATGTGGGTACTGAAATTATCCAGGGGCACAATATCCTGCGACGCAGGCCGACAAAGCGAGAGAGAGAGAGAGAGAGAGAGAGAGAGAAAAAAAAAAGAGAGAAAGAGAAAGAGAAAGAGAAAGAGAAAGAGAAAGAGAAAGATAGAGAGAGAGAGAGAGAAAAGAGAGAGATAGAGAGAGAGAGACGAAGAGAGAAAGAAAGAAATAACGAGAGAGAGAGAGAGAGAGAGAGAGAGAGAGAGAGAGAACAAACAAAGAGAGGGATCTATATATATACAGAGAGAGAAAGAGAGATAACAACGAAAATAAACAGAGAGAGAGAGAGAGAGAGAGAGAGAGAGAGAGAGAAAGAAAAAAATAAAGACATATATATATAGAGAGAGAGAGAGAGAGAGAGAGAGAGAGAGAGAGAGAGAGAGAGAGAAAAAGAGAGAGGGCAAGAGGCCAGCGCGCGGGGGGTGAGTAGCCGGGGGGGCAAGGCCCCGACTCTGGACGCAAAATAATCGAAGGTCGACTTAATCTTCTTCGTCCTGACTGTGGCCGTGGGCGGCGCGAACACTGACGTGGTGGATCTGGCCAGGAACTCAGCCCGAGCCAGCTTAGACGGGGCCAGACTGAAACTCCCAGCGACCAGCACTGGGTGAGCAAAGATCGCCCTGAAGCTGGTCGATGGTGGCCAACGAATTTAAATTCGCCCCAGAGAGACCAGCCGCAGCCTGCAAATAAGCACGGCACGGGGCGAATTTGGGGGCCCCTGGGGTTTCAAGGATCACCCCAGTCAAACGAGCAGGGCCATGCACCGCGGGAGTAGCAAGAGGCTGGGCCCCCAAGCCCAAGCCATCCCGAACCATCATCGCAACTCCCGAGACCAGCTCATTATTTGGGTTCACGGCGGCAGGGGTTCGGTAAGCTAGCCGCCCTTCCGCGGGGCACCATTGAATCTGACGCACAATGCTATCTCCCACGGCTAACTTGCGGCGACTAACTTTTGTACAGCTGCCCAGCGCGAGCCATTGATGGTGGCGAGATTATAAAGTTGGCTACCCCGACAGCGGGCCCTGGCGCGTGGCAACAGCGGCGGCCGCGGCCCCGGCCTTCTTGGCGTCGGGGCCCGACGCGCCTTGGATTTTGACCGTGCCCTCCGCGACCTGCTCCAAGAACGCAGTCGGGCGTGCGAGGCCCTGCGTCTGGCCCATGGCCGCAGTCTCGCCGCCCTTGGGTTGGTCCAATTCCGCAGCTACTGGGGAAAGTGCATGTTGTCCATCAGCGATGGCCTTGGACTCTTCAGCGATGTGCTTTGACCTCCGCAGCTGGCTCTTCAGGTTCTTCTGGCGCCCCTCCAACGGCTGGGGAACCTGAGGGGTCCTCATGCGTAGGCCTGCCCTTGCCCGCGCCCTTGGTCTGGGACGCGAGGTAGATCTTGTGCTCGTGCTGCATAGTGTCGAACATCTGGGCGGGCTCTGACACCTTGGCGCGCAGCTCCTGGAGTGCATCTCTCCCCTCTGGCACCCTGGCTTCCAGCATTCCTTGGAGCTTGGTGAGCGCATCCTCGACCTTGGAGGCCTCAAACGCTGACGCTTGGGTAGCCATGTTGGGCTGAGACTCCAATACTCGAACCTCTTCAGTATTAGCTCCAATATCTGCACAAACTTGCCATGCTTTTCGCTGGCCATGACGATGACGTCGACAAGTTCGATCGCGTCCTGCTTCTGCGGCTCGAGCTTCTGGCGCTGTGCCGACAAACTGGTCGATACTGACTGCGCCTGCTGCTCTAGACTTTTGGTGGATAGCACCTGCGCCTGGGCCTGCTTGAGCTTGGCCAGCGCATCTTTGCGTTCTTCTCCTTATGTCTTCCACTTCGTCCAGAACGTGACCTGAACTGGTGCCAGAGCGACGGGATATTCTTCGACTCCGTCCTTCTCCGCGAAGGCAACCTTGGGTCGTCCTCCTCCGCGGCCGAGTCCAGGTGGATGGTCTGGTCCGCGGGAGCTGCTCCTCCAGCGACCAGGCTTGGGCGGGGGCTCGAAAGCATCAGGCCGAACTTCTGGGGCCCCACCTCCACCTCCTCCAATCTGATTAGCGTTGGCACCTGGATCAGCACGCTTGAAGCGGCTGCCAGACTGAATGTAATGGCGAGCCTGCGGGGACATCCACGCCCACCCTTTGCATCCACGCTTGGCGCACACGAGATACTTCCTCTGGGTCGACGTCATCTCCTGTACCCCGAACGCGTACGCGCACACAAGAAATGGGCCCAGAAGGCAGTGGCAGAGAGAGACGTGATGCTGCCTTGGCCTGGGGCGAACCAGGCATGCAAGGGGGCTGAAGAGGCCACGGGGGGCACAGACTTGAGCGCCAACTCCAAGGGCCTGACCTGGAAGGCGATGCTTGAGCCAGGAGGAGGAGGAACAGGAAAAGGAGGAGGAGGAGAAGGAGCGAATCCATTCTTTAGTACCCATGTCGTTCGCGGCCGAGGGCAAGCCTTTCGTCGCCACGGCACAGATCCGAGTCGAAAAAACGAGTCGCAGGATGAGCCCCAAGGAGCCGCTGTTTGGCGGGGGCCTTGTCGGGAGAGTCGCCCCTGTCTCTACATATCGTCGGGTGCTGCCAGAATTAGGTCGGGCATGTCCTCCTACAGGCGGATGTTCGAAGACAAATTAACATAGTCGAACATATTCCAGCCAATAAAGGAAACTGCTAGGAACATCGTTCCCTGACTATTTGCTTACAGTTCTTGGATACTCCTCCTGTAGAGGGACATGCCCGACTTACTGCTAGAAGTGCCTAGAACTCCCAGGAGGCCCCCCACGGCCTCCAGAGCACCCCTCGCAAAGGCCCTGCCGGGCCCGAGGGGCGCCCAAGCTGTAGCAGAAAGCTGGGGGCACCCTGGGCCGGGGGTCACCTTTAGCACCCCCCCCGACGGCCGGGGCTGCCTCGCCATCGCTCGGACGTCCATTCCCCGAGCATGTGTCGACGTCCTGTGTGCTTTTTTTCGCAGGATGATCCAAGATGCTCCTCGACGGTCCTCGCCGAGGAAAGAGCACACGTCCGAGCAATGCCAAGCTGCGCCTCCAACGGTTGGTTTTCCCCACCATCCTGTGGTGTTGGGCCTCGCTTTGACGGGACAGCGCCACGCGTCCACTCACCCCTCACTCACTCCTCATACCCCTCCTATCCCTCCTCCCTCCTCCCATCCCTGCCTGTGCCCTCCGCATGCCCGTGTCGGCACATCTCTCACACGCCTCGTGGCCCTATAGGGAGCTCCACCAAGGGCTCCCGTGGTAGGGAGCTCCAGCGAGGGCTCCTGCGACAGGGTCCGCCTGCGTCCCCCAGGCCATTTCGGCGCACTCCCCCTTTTCGTGGCACCGTAGGGATCTCCACTGAAGGCTCCTGTGGCAGGGTCCGCATGCGTCCCCGAGGCAACTTCGGCGCACCCCTCTCACGCGTCGCGGCCGCATGGAGAGCTCCACCGAGGGCTCTTGTGGCAGCGTCCCCCCGTCCATTTCGGCGCACGCCTCACGCGTCGTGGCCCCATAGGGAGCTCCAGCGAAGGCTTATGTGGCAGGGCCCACATGCGCCCCCCAGCCAATTTCCGGCGCACCCCTCCCACGCGTCGTGGCACCATAAGGGAGCTCCACCGGTGGCTCCCGTGGCAGGGTTCGAGTGCGTCCCCCGGCCGACTTCGGCGCACCCTCCTACGCTCCGTGGCCCTATGTGGGGGCTCCACCGAAGCAGGGTCCGCATGCGTCCCCCAGCACACTTCGGCGCACCCCTCCAACGATTCGTGGCCCCACATGGGAGCTCCACCGATGACTCCTGTGGCAGGTCCCGCATGCGTCCACCAGCCCATACCGGCGCACCCCTCCCACGCTTCGTGGCCACGTAGGCTAATAGAGAGCTCCACGGAAGGCTTCTGTGGCACGGTCCGCATGCGGCCCCGTAGGCCATTTCGGCGCACCCTTCCCACGCTTCGTGGCCCCATAGGGAGCTCCCCCGAAGGCTCCTATGGCAGTGTCCGCATGCGACCCCCAGCCCATTTCGCGGCGCACCCCCCCCCCTCCACTCTGCGGCCCCATAGGGAGCTCCACCGAAGGCTCTCAGGGCAGGGTTCACATGTAAGGAGCTTCAGCGAGAGCTACTGTGGCAGGGTCCGCATGCGCCCCCCAGCCCATATTTCGGCAGACGCTCACGCGTTTCGTTGCCATCATCTGCGCGTCCTGAACCCCATGCTTCCCGCGGCGCGCTGCGTAAGAGGAGGGGGTCATACCCTGCGTGATTCGCACCTGTATATGGTTGGGTCTTTCGCCAGGCCAATAATTTTGCAATGTCGCCCCGAGTAACCGATTGATGCTCACGCCGCCTGCAGTGACACTATTCAAAAAAGCACGGCCGTGGCCAATGGAGAACACCTGCCCCATCTCAATGCCGCCGACAATTCGGCGCGGTCAAGGCGGACAACCTCAGGCTGTGTGCACCGTCCGCTGGCGCTGGCGGGCCGCCCCTCACTCTCACCAGGGCGCGAAGAACCCGTTGGCGTTCGCGAGCACCGACCCGAAGAAGAGGATGGTCATCGAGATCACGTAGTTGTTCCCGCCGACGTCTCCCAGGCTCAATCCCGCGGGCGGCGGCGGCGTGGTCGTCACGGGCGGCCCGCCGAAGAAGTGCATCTCCACCGAGGGGGCGCGCTGGCCCGCGCGGAGCCCCGCCGGGGCGGCGCCGACGAAGGACAGCGCGAGGGAGCTCAGCAGCAGGGCGGCAGCAGCCGCGACGGCGCAGGCGAGCAGCAGGGACGCGGAGCGGGCCATCGCTGGGCCTGGCAGGACGCGTGATTGGGTGCTGCCAGAAGTGCCCCTTGGCCAAAGGTGCCCCCCAGGATTCGTCAAGGGGGCCCCCACGGCCTCCAGAGCATGCCTCAGGAGGTCCAGAGGGTCCCAGGGGCTCCAAAATTGAGCGCAAAGCTGGGGGCACCTTGAGCCAGGGAGGAGGAGGAGGGATGGAGAGGAGGAGAAGGAGAACAAGGAGGAGGAGGAGGATGGAGGAGGAGGGGAATGGAGGAGGAGGAGGAGGAGGAGGAGGAGGGAGGAGGAGGAGGAGAAGGAGGAGAAGGAGGAGGACAAGGAGAAGGAGGAGGAGGAGGAGGAGGAGGAGGAGGAGGAGGACCATGGGCACCTTTGGCAACCCCCGACGTGAGGGCGGTGCCGCGAGGAGCGGTCGGCGCTGAACGGCTGGAGCCGAAACGGACTCGAGCCAAAACTGCTACGGAAGCTGCGCCCCCGACTGTTGTAGAGGCCTCCTGGATTGTGTCCAGGTAGATGGGGTCGGAGGATCGCGCCGCATCGTCAATGCATCGGTGATGTATCGCCGACGTCGGCAACGCTTCGGCGATGCCAGCGTGGAGAAAATCGGGTTCCGCATCGAGCCGCCTCATCGATGCATCGGCGATGCGGCGCGATCCTCCGACCCCATCTGCTCCGACACATTCCAGGAGGCCCAGGTTGACACCCGTTTCGAGGCTCCCGAACAATTCCCGCCTCCTCCTCCTCCTCCTCCTCCCCCCCTCCCCCTCTCCTCCTCTCTTCTCCTCCTCCCTCCTCCTCTCCTCCTCCTCCTGCATCCCCCTCCTCCTTCTCCTCCTCCTCTTTCTACCCCTCCTCCTCCATCTCCTCCTCCTCCACCCCCTCCTCCTCCTCCTCCCCCTCCTCCTCCTCCTCTCCTCCTCCTCCTCTCCCCTCCTTCTACACCTCCATCTCCACCCCCTCCTCCACCTCATTTCCCCTCCTCCTCCTCCTCCTCTCCTTCTCCTTCTCCTCTCTTCTCCTTCTCTTCTCCTCTCCTTCCCTTCTCCTCTCCTCCTCCATCATCCCCTCCCTCCTCCTCCTCCTCCTCCTCCTCCTCCTCCTTCTCCTCGTCCTCGTCCTCGTCCCGTCCTCGTCCTCGTCCTCGTCCTCCTCCCCTCCTCCTCCTCCATTCCCCTCCTTCTCCATCCTCCTCCTCCTCCTCCATTCCCCTCCTCCTTCTCCTCCCCTCCCTCCCTCCTCCTCCTCCCTGGCTCAAGGTGCCCCCAGCTTTGCGCTCAATTTTGGATCCCCTGGGACCCTGTGGACCTCCTGAGGGATGCTCTAGAGGCCGTGGGGGCCCCCTTGACAAATCCTGGGAGGCACCTTGAGCCAGGGGCCCTCAGCTTTTCGCTATCCAGGGGCCCCTCGGCACCTTGAGCCAGAGGCAGCTCAATCCAAGGTGCCCCCAGCTTTACGCTCCATATTGAAGCCCCTGGGATCCTTTGGACCTCCTGAGGGGTGTTCTGGGGGCCGTGGGGGCCTCGAAAATCCTGGGGGCACCTTTGGCCAAAGGGCACTTTTGCCAACACCCGACCTGCACGTCGGCCGGAAGAAGCAAGTCGAAATAGGAAGTAGGAGGGCGGATCAAACAGAACGAGTTCAGACCCTCCCAGACAATAGAAAAAACACGGCAGAAGCATGTCGACTCCTGATGTAGGAAGGCGTTTGAAACAGATGGGGATCTGGGAGTCCACAGGTACATACTTTCAACGGCCGCTGGGTGTCCCCGAAGAGGCTCTTCGCCACTGTAGCCGCGCCGCTTGCTCCCGGCGCGCCCAAGTGGACGACGCCGACACCACGGCAAACCCACGGCAAATCCTTCGCCCCGCGCCCCAAGTGGACGACGCCGGCACCGCGGCAACCCCCACGGCAAATCCTTGCGTCCGAGGCGGAGCTTGCCCTGGTGGCCGCGGCGCCCTCCTCAATGCGGAAGGCCGCGCTTCGGAACAAACGGCGCGGCGACAGAGCCCAATGCCCTCGATGATGACCCCCTGGGGAGAATAAGTTCGGGTCCCCTGGGGGAGAAATCATTTTTTGCCCCAGCCATCCTATGGTGTTGGGTCCTCGTTTTGAAGGGACAACGCCCGGCGTCCACTCCTTCCTACTTCCTCCCGCTGCCCAGCCCTCCTCCCGCTCCGCGTCCTCGTCTTCGTCGCAACTATCATCGCCATTGTCATGGTCATGACTGTCGTCATCACTGTCGCCATCGCAACGATCCACATCATCCACATCATCATCATCATCATCATCACCACCACCATCATCGTCGTCGACATCAGAGGGAGCGCGTTTCACGGGTGCTTGCCTTCGGAGCATTCGGCGGCGCGTTTCGAACTGGGGTGCGTGCCCCCTCCCAACACTCGGCGCAGTCGATCAAAATCAGGGGGGCTGCGAATCCTGACCTGATTCCTCTGGCTCCGCCTGGAGCCTTCACCTCGCATATCGATTCGTCCCCTGAGACTTTGCCACGCGCGCGCCCCTTGCACGTGTAAACGAAAGTCTACCAAGAGTTGATCTGACAAATGGCAGCGGGACCGTGTTAACACATGTCTCTCACTCCCTGGCATCAGGCAACGCACTGCGTTTCACATGCCGGATGTCTGCCTGATTCTTGTTGCCTGATGCCTGCATGACTCAGCTCCGACGCTGATCACAAGACTGCTTCCTCGGGCTTCTCGGTGTCCACGGTCATGTCAAGCGATCCCTGCAGCACTGTCAAAATGGCCTCTCTCTGCTCCGGGAAATTGCGCATGTCCAGGGCCATTGCGACGACGATCTCGACGCGCCCGAGCTTCGCGAATCCACGCTCCTCCACCTTCAGCACGCTGGACTGTGCAATACCTTTGCTCTCGGTCTCCCATGGCGGATGGCGCAGTGCGTCTCCCAGGTGGCTGCAGCCTTCCGGAAGCTCCATCTTCACCTTCCGCGTCTGAATCTTCCTGGAGTGCCTTGTCTCCAGCTCGGCTAGCTGAACCACCACCGCCTCATCCACCGCAACTGGACATGTCACCTGGATGTAGTTCGTCCTGTTGTGGTAGGTGAGGGTTACCTTCAGACCACGAGAAGCTCCTGTGAGTCCCGATTCTAGCACCATGGCTGGGACGGTCACGACGATCTTCCTGGCAGACGAGATGCACTTGACAATGGTCGGGTCGGCGTTTCCCACAGTCGTCAAGCTCTCAAGTAGATTTCGAACGCTCTCAGGATCTCCAGATGCGTTCACTCCCACCATCTCGCCTAGCACGCAATCGGCATCGATCATCGGGGACTGCTGATCTCCGGCCTGGCTCGAGGGAAACCCCCTACGGACACGACGGCGCTCTCGCTCAGCAGCGGCTGACTCGAGGGCGGGGAATTTATCAACCAGCTGGTGCGCACCTGATCGAAACACGCTCTGAGAAGATCATGGGCGTCAGCCTTTTCCTTCGTGAGCGCATCAGCGAGCATTAATGAAGTCGGCCCCCACCGAAGGCATCCCTAGCACCTCTGGAGGGCCTGCCGGGCAATCATCATTTCCACCGCGCACCCTCTATCCTCGAGGGCTCGTGGAGGTCGAATCTTATTGATGTGGTCATAGGCAGACTAAGCATCAACGATGGCGATCGCCTCGGATATCTTGGGGAACTCGCAGCGATTTTCCATGGGTGGAATGTGGGAACATCGCACCCGCAAAGAAACGCATCGCCCATTCCATATGTCTCACTCCATCCGCTCCCCACCCAAGGAAGAACGCATGGCTCTCTCGAGCCGATAGCTTCTCCATGGTAGAGTACTAGAGGATTCCAAGGTGAAACTTCGCCAGACTGCCTCCCGTGGTCCGTCACACGGAGTACTATCATCCGATTGCAGTCGTTTGCACCTTTGGCAACATCGGCATGCATCATCAGTCGTATATCCTTGAGCGGGATCGGGGAGAAACAAATCGCAAGGTCCTTGTGCTGTCGGGCTCGGCGCCGCACAGGCATGTCCGCATCTTCTGTTTCCTTTATTGTCGGATGCGGCATCGGCTGCTGGTTGCGACTGACCTGGCGCGATGAACCTGGTCGAGACTGCCCAGCCAGCCTATTGCCAGCCTGATTCGTTGAAATAAAAGCCGAGACCTCGCCTGGAAGTGCCTCGCCGTTGTCGGAGGCCTGTCGTTGGAGTGTCACTGGTTTTATGTACTCAGCGTGCTGCTCTTGGGACTGCACAGTCGTGCCGTCGGGTAGCTGTCGTAACCGAGACCCCGTGAACTCCCCTTTCCCATTTCCTTGTATGGAACTCGTCGTTTCATCTTCGTCATCGCATCCTCCCACAATGCTCGTCCGCCACCTCCCACGGTGCCGTCGACGCGGATACCGATGACTCCACGTGGAGCTCCCCGGGGCCCGCGCTTAAAACCTTCAGGAACACGAACGGGTTCAGCTGGCGCGTCCAGATCGGACCTCGCGGGCTTGAACATCAGAAACAGACAGAGATCGAGAGGATGGGCGACGAAGCCGATCTCCACGGCAAAGCGCTTAAACGTAGAGTGCCATCGCTGAGGCAGGTGACCCTTCTAAATGTGGTTTTGCGGGGAACGCGCAAATGCCCGCCCGTTCGGGCGGGGCCCCGCCTCGGCTTCCAGGAACGCTGCCCGAATATCTCCCAAGGTCAGCTGAAAGCGAGCGGAGGCCACCAGCTGTAAGAGAGTCGCCGTGCCTTGCCAGTCGCAGACAAAGTCGAACTTTGGGTTTTGCCAGCTCGCGCCATCTCACATTCGTCTGGAACTTGTAAACCCTGCGCTCTCACGCGACATCGAAATTCCGCGCTGCCGTCGCTGTCCGTCTTCAACGTAAGAACAGGCCTAGATAGTAGGATGCGATCGGGAACATCTAATCGTAGTCGACGGGATTCCTCTAGGGACCTGGGCTCCCACGCCATCTGTTCCGATATCAGCTTTAGGTTTGTTCCGTTGATAAGAATTATCCACCTGTCGTTTGCCCTCCACCGTCATCCACCTCGAATCCTTCCCACGTTCCTCCTTTCGTCCTCTAGCTAGCAGGACCTCGGTCTCAGTTGCTGCCGAGATCGGGGCCTCGTCATCGCCGCCCGTAGCTGCTGCGCCAAAGTCGACCAGCGGGATCTCCACGTAGCCAGCGCTGGACAGACGTGGCGGACCTGCGAGCCTGGGAAGCTTCCGAGCCAGGAGGTCATCCACCTCTGGCACCGGCTCCAATACGCCGCGGTCTGGGCCCTTGGTAGCACTTCGTTTTGAGACCGTCGGGTGTCGGGGGTCGCCTACTGGCTTTCGTGAATTAGGGTGCTGTGGGGCTGGTGTCGGAGCACAGGCCGAGCTGCCTCGCGTCGCATCGCCTGGCTTCCGATGTCGGATCGCGGTCGTAGGGCTGCTGCGGATCCTGCTGCTCCTGCTGCTGGGGCTCTTCTGGATGTCCCCGTGATGGATGTTCCGGCCCCTCCTCCTCCCCCTCTCATCTGGGCCCTCTGGGGGCCTCGGTCCCTTGGAGATGTCCTCGACGCTTCGGCCCTGTAGCTCATCGAGATCCACCGTTGTCGATCGAAGCTCGGCGTCCTCAAGTCTCCAGGCAGCGCGCCCCCCCCGATTCGCCCGTCGAAGATGTTCGGGGAATGCTTTTGCCAAGTTCCCAGGAAGAGCAACCCAGTTGTTGGCTCGAACGGGGCCTGCGCAGATCCCTGGGCGCCACCGATAAGAGGGCCGCTTTCCGGCAATAGCTCCCTTCATCCACCTCCAGACGGCAGCCGCGCCCCCGGCCCGGTGCACTCGATGGGCCAGAGGCCGAGCATTAAAAGCAACGCGAGCAGCATTCTTCTCGTTGCGCGCCAGGATGGTCCGACGAGCCATTGCTCGGACGCAAGCTGCACGAACAGCCGCCGAATCGCGAAGTAGACGGCTGCTGGCAACCAGGTTCGGGCCCTCCTGAAGCAAGTCTTCGGGCATTTCTGGGTTTCGGTCAAATTCGATCTGACATGGTGAAGCGCCTCCCACGTTCAACATGGATTTCTTTGCTTCCTGGAGCTGAGCCGCGCACTCGAGCCGCTCCCCCTCGCCCTGAGGCTGGAGCTCGTCGAGCGTCGTCTGAAAAAATCCTTCATACCACTTCCCGTGCACCTCTGCCTCACCGTTATGCTCCTTTGCTCTTCCGGCCGCGTCTGCACTGGTCGCCCCATCCCGACCCATGGCATCCTGAAGTACTACCGACGCATGGGCACTCCCAGCGTCCACTTTCAGCCATTGGGCCTCATGAGGGGCCTCAAGTGCGCAGCGCCACTGACGACGAGGACTCCGTCTCCCCCTCTCGGAATGGGGCCATCATGTGAAACGATGATGCATCTCATGTCAGGTGCAAGCATCTCTTCCGCCCACCTGGTAGCAGGGGTGTTCCTTGACATCCATGCACGCCATCTTCTAATGGTTGGGGAGTAGGAGGGGAGCTATACCTAGCAAGACCAGGCCTCTGACGGGAACCACGCTCGTTACAATAGAAATTCGCAGCCTGTCGGAGGGCCTCGGAGCGCGCGTTCGCGCGTCGTAGATGTCGGACCATCGTCGCAACCGTCGCGTGCCCCAAGTTTGTGCGTAGCCGTCGGAGGGCCCCCTGAAAAACACTGGGGTCGTCTTGGGATTTCCAGGTCTCCATCCTGATCCTCATCCTCCGCAGCGCATGCCACCGCCTCCTCCCCGCCGCCCTGGATCGCGCCCGCCTTCGATAGACCTTGAAGCATCTTGCGAGCCAGTTTTGTCGGGTAGATCTGGGTGTATCTGGGATGAGACATGTCAAGTCCTGGTATAAAGGGGTTCTCCACCCTCGGTTCTCACATGCGCATGGCCGCCGCAGAACGGGGCATCAGCTCCGCTGCTAGCTCGGGTGAGGATGACGAATTTCCAGCACTTGCGCAGGAGAGTTTCTGACCTCGGATGTCGGAGACCCACGCCGCACCCACGCGTGATCCCCGTGAAGACGTCTGGGTTCTGCAAGAGTCGGTTCGTCGGGCGCAAGTTGCAGGTCGTCGCAGTCGGAGGGGCTTCGAAGAGAAAGCGCCGAACCTTGGACATCTGATGCTCGGCGATCCGAACACACTCCGAACGCGCACCTCTTGGCTCCTAGAACTTCCCGAAGATGTTTTGCCGGGCCCACTCTTTTTGCGTGCGGGGTCATGTTCTGGAGGGCAGTTAGTTTTTCGCGCGGAGGTGTCATCGCCGCGCAGTAGGGGTCATCGTGTCTGACGTTCTGCCATAATTCCTGCAGGTCCTGAGGGGCCCGAGCATCCCGGCCGTGCACCTTGTCGAACGACCCCATGTTACGCGCGCCGTGCTGAGGGGTCACCGGAGTAACCCTTGGCGACGAGAAGATCTCCATCGCGCCAGGAACTCGAACACTGAAGACGCCCACATCATCATTGACCTCAGGGCACCGGCCCGGCCCTGCTGGAATTGGCTGTCCAGCTTCTCGATCTTCAGCTGCGAGTCGCCCACCGACGCGTCTGGGGCCCGCGGGTGCTCGAACGCTCTTCCCAGCAGATCGACCTCGGAATGCCCGCTGCCAGCTGGTTCGCGCACGGGCACTGTGACCCCCGGCCTTTTCAGGTGCAACCGATTCTCCGCCACGTCGAGGGTATGTCTGCAGCATCTTCATCGCGAGCTTGCTGATCAAGAGACCGGCTGATCCTTCGACCACGTAGCACGGGGTCTTCGCGCGTCGGTTCGCCTCGGGGAACGGCCGCTGGATCCATCGTGCTCTTTAGGACCGCCGCGCCTTGCCGTCGTGGCCCTTGAACCTGATGCTCGCCAGGTCGCCCCCCCACTCCGGCTCGATGCCCGTCGCCTCGGCGCGTTTCTCCGGCGCCTCGGCGCCGATCAGGGCCACGCCGAGCTGGAAGTCCAGAGCTCCGCATCTTGGAGCACGACGCGCAGACACCTCCGTCTCCGATTCATCATCGTCAGCCTCCTCGATCTCATCTTGATCTGACTCCTGATCTCCATCGGCACGCTCGCGAGCCAGACGTCGGAACCGCTCCTCGTTCATCAGCTTTGTCATCGGCGATGCCCTGCCGTCCGTAGACCACGACGCCAGCAAGACGTCAACTTCGTCCCAAATTTCGTCTACTTCCTGCCCGCTCTGGCCGACCGCCAGGACCTGCGCGGCCCCCTGGCTCACGGGCTTCGACTGGAAGGGGCGCTCCATGAAGCCGCCCGGTCGTCGCTGTCCGTTGCGAGGTCCGGGTTGGTTCTTCCTTCCTGTTTGGGCAGTGCTTGCTGAAGTGGCAGATCTCCCGGCACAGAAAACACCTGTTCTGGTCCGTGAGCCGCTGGTAGCTCTCATTGGATGGCAGACCTCATTGCAATTTCTCCCTGGTGTCCTCGTCTCCTTCCACGTAGCCCAGATGTCAATCGCGTCTTCCTCCTCGATTGGGCCGTCATCTTGCAGCAGCTCGTTGATCTCTGCTTCGAGACTCTCCGTCGTCGATGCTGTCTCGGCCTCCGCCGCTGGAGTCCCTGGGTCCGGGGGCGGTGGTCGCCCGTCCTCCTCTGGGGTCGCCTCGTGCACTTGAGTAGCTGGCATCTGCTTCGGATGCGCCGTCCTGGTCGCCGCCGACATCTCCACGGAACCCCACTGAAGCTGGCTAGCCGCCCGCACGACAGCTCGACGCCTCACGCCGAGCCCCGCCCCTCTGAGGAACAGAAAACCATGTGCCACTGTTGGCAATTCAACTCTCTCCTTCATCGCCTTCGCGAAGGTGGTGCGGGCTCTCCCCGTATATGCCGAAGATGTCTCTCCTCGCTCGGTGGCGAGCCCAAAAACACTCTTCGCTGGCCCCCTTGCCTGGAAACTGTTCCTCCAGAGCACGAAAGATGGCAGCCTCGCCGTGCTCCTGCTCGATGTCCGCGAGCTCCAGGTGCTCGGGCGCCTTCTCCGTCTCGTCGTCCAGCAGCGTCAACACTAGAGGTCCACCCGCGTCTGCCGGCAGCTCACGCCTGATCTGCATGGCCAGCTTGGCCCCGACCCATCGCCTCCAGCTCTTGTACTCCGTCGCCGCGTCATTGCCCTTGCCTGATAAGCTGCGACATTGGCCACCTGCCTGGCCCCCCGAGCGCTCTTCTCGGCCATCGTCCTCGCTGGAAGACTCGACTTGGCATAAGATCAATGCGAATCCTGACCTGGTTCTCTGGCTCCACCCCGAGCCTTCACCTCGAAAACCGACTCGTCCCTTCAGACTTTTCCACGCGCGCGCCCTGGACACGTGTAGACGAAACTCCACCAAGAGTTGATTTGAACCACGGCAGCGGAAGCGTGCTAACACATGTCTCTCACTCCCTGGCATCAGGCAACGCACTGCGTTTCACAAGGACTCCCCTCTCCCACAAGCACCCCCCCCCCGGGTCCCGAACACCTCCCCCCCTCCCACAGGGGGGGCGCGGGGGGTTTCAAGCCCCCCCCCGCCCCTCGGCGCCGGCGCTGGCGGCCGCCAGCAGCGCCGACGGCGGGGACGCAGCGACGATGACCAGAGGCAGCCCAAGGGGGGTGGGTGGTTCAACCCCCCCCCCACCTGGCGCCGGCGCTGGCGCTGGCGAGGCGGCGGCCAGCAGCGCCGGCGCTGGCGCCGGCGACGGCGCTGGCGCCGGCGACGGCGGGGACGCAGCGTCGATTACCACCACTACCCCCACCACCACTACCACCACCACCACCGCCTCCACCCGCCACCACCACCACCAACCCACCACACAACCACCACCACCATCACAGCCACCACCACCACCACAACCACCACCACCTTAACCCACCATCAGCACAACCACCACAAAAACCAACCACCACTACCACCACCCCCACCACCACAATGTACCACACCACGACCACCACCGCCACAACCACCACCACTACCAGCAGCACAACCCACCACCACCAGAAACCACCACACCACCACCACCACCGCCACCACCACCGCCTCAAACCACCACCTCCACAAACCACCACCATCACCACAACCCACGATCACCATCATTACCGCAAACCACCACACCAACACCAAACCACCACCACCACAACAAACCATCACACCACCACCACCAACACAAACCACCACCACACCACCACCACCATCACCACCACCACAAACCATCACCACACCACCACCAAACCACCACAAACACCACCACCAACCACCACAAACACCACCACCACAACAAACCACCACACCACCACCACCACAACCACCACCACCGCCACCACCACCACAACCCACAACCACCACCAACACCGTCGGCCTCTTCGACGCTCCCCGCCGCCGCCGCCCGCCGCGCAGGCGCCGGCGCCGGGCAAGAACAGGACATCGTCGTCCCCGCAGCCGCCGCCGACGCAGGCGCTGGCCCGAGGA
This sequence comes from Prorocentrum cordatum, assembly GCA_963575745.1. Taxonomy (NCBI): domain Eukaryota; class Dinophyceae; order Prorocentrales; family Prorocentraceae; genus Prorocentrum; species Prorocentrum cordatum. Next base: position 393,569 of record CAUYUJ010018460.1, read on the forward strand.
GAGGGAGAGACGAGAAGCAGGGGAGGCAGGGGGGGGGGGTCGGGTTCCCCCCCCCTCCAAGCGACCACAGAACGCGCTCTTTCCGACATCATCGTCAGCATGAGCATGATCATGATCATCATCATCATCATCATCATCATCACCATCATCATCACCATCATCATCATTACCATAACCATCACCATCACCATCATCATCAGCAGCAGCATCATCAACAGCATCGGCATCATCAGCATCAGTCTCATCATCATCATCAGCAGCATCAGCATCAGGGTCCGAAACATCATGAGCATCATCAGCATAATCAGCATCACCACCATCATAATCATCACCGCCACCAGCATCATCAACATCATCTTTATCACCGTCAGCATCATAATCATAATCACCAGCATCAGCATAATCGTGATCAGCATCGTCTTCATCATCACCAGCATCATCTGCATCATCATTAACATCATCCTCCTCCTTCTCATGATCGTCTTCATCATCATACTCATGCTGATCATCATCAGTGCCATCATTATCATCATCCCCGTCATATCATCATAGTCATCATCAGCATCATCAACAGCATCATCATCATCATCAGCAGCAGCATCATCATCATCATCATCATCATCATCGTCGCCATCGTCAACATCGTGCCTCCACCTTCCGCATGTGCACCATTTCGGCACACGTACCTCACGCGGTCCGTGGCCCCATAGAGAAAGCTCCACCGCGAAGGCCCGAGTGACAAGGTCCTCATGCGTCCCCCCCGTCCATGTCGGCACACCCCTCACACGCTCCGTGTCCCCATAGAGCGAGAGCTCCACCGAAGGCCCCAGTGACGAGGTCCTCGTGCGTCCCCCCCCGCCCATGTCTGCACACATACCTCGCACGCTCCGTGGCCCCATAGAGAGAGCTCCACCGAAGGCGGCCCCCGCGTGGCAGGCTCGGAGAGGGCCTGGGCCCGGACGGGAGGAAACCAAACACGCAGCTCTGCGCGCTCGAAACCGACGGGCTCGGAGATCCAGGAGCGTGGCAGTTTTGTTGCACGACGGGGCGTTCTCGCCAGGGCTCGGGTCCCGGGGCCATCACAGACCGACGCGGCTCGAATGATGCAGCAGAAAAGTTTATAGGGCTCCCAGGTCTTAGGTCTGGGATGTCCTCCTGCAGAGGCGGCTTGTGGAGGAAAATGCAAACTGGCCTAAATCACCCAATATAGTCAGAGAGCACGAAACATTGGCCCCAGAGCATATGCTCTATTATTCTTCTATATATTCCTCCTGTAGAGGGACATGCCCGACTCCATCCCGGTCCCGACTTTGCACTTTGGTTCGCAGCGTCGGATCTCGGAGGGTCCGCGATCTCCGGGAGGATCGCAGACCTCCCCCGATGCGCGATAAGGCTGCAGGGGCATTGGACGCCCATGTCGAAGCTTCTCGAGCGGGGGGCGGCCAACGAAAGTTGCCAAGGATGGACCGAGAAGGCATGGATGCGAGGGTACCCTTGGGAAGGTTGCCCGTCCTTACTGTGCAGGTTGGCTGTAGGGTTCCCGGTCCCGATTTTGCGTTTTTGTTCGCAGCGTCGGATTTCGGGGGAGGTCTGCGATCTACAGCAGGCCGGGAGGCGGGGAGCGCCTTCGGGGCGTAGGGCACCTGCGGGGGCGGGCAGCACACCCGGGGCGCCGCGGGCGCCAGGCCGGGCTCCGCCGGGCCCTCGTCTAGGTCGACGACGTCCATGTCCTCGGAGCCGGAGACGGGAGCTCGGCGGCAACTCCTGGGATCGGGGATGGACAGAACCCTCTCTAGCAAAACGTGGTTTAGAGAAAACGACCTCGGGCCCAAACCTGGCGGGCGCAATCCTGGAAAATAACGGTCGCGGCGCCTTCTCGAGAACAGAAAACGGACGATTCACTACTCGACATGTCAGGGTGGGCGGTCTGTCCAACCCCGATGGGAGCCTCCCATGCCATCCGGTCGGCTCTTGCGAGTCGACGCTGTCGACGCTAAGTCGACGCTACATCGACACTTAATCGATGCTGGCCGGCGCTAAATCGGCGCTATCTCATCGACTCCTAGACGCTAATCGACGCCCGTCGACGCTGAAGGCAGACTTGCGAGGGTGCACAATGCTCCCATGATTTGCGACCACAGAAAAAAAACAGGGGAGATGGGGGATGAGGGGGAGAAGCGTGAAGCGTGGCAGACACCCTGGGCACGGGCCACCATCGATCGGCTTTGCCAAAACTGGGTTTAGCGGGACCTGGTTTAGTGATGTATACTGGGGGACGCCCCCCCGCCCCGTTCCACTTACCGGAACTGTTGTCACCCGAAAAAACACCAGCTACCGGCAGGCCTGGTTTGGTGATTCCGGCCAGTTTAGGGGCTCCAGGGCCCTACCACTAACTGGGTCCCCTTACCTGGGGTCCTGGCTATACCCGAATCGACCTGGAATCGGCGATCCATGGTCGACACGTCTTTGGACGCCCGAAATGGGTACGGAAAGAATGGGTACAATGCCCAACAACAAGTGTTGTCCCAAACCAACAGCGGCCGCTGTTGGGCAGGCGGCCTTCTGTCTCGAATGGACACAGGCCGCGGCGGCGTGGACAGCGAGTCCTGTTCAAAATGAACAGGATCCGCTGTTGGGCATTGTACCCGCTCTTCCCGTGCCCATTTCGCTCGTGCCGAACGTCGAACCCACAGGCCCCCGCCGACAGGCCCCCAGCGCCCGGGGCCACAGCTGCACGGAGGGAGGGCGGCTCCGTCGCAGAGTGCGGCCTCCGGACTTCGCCCGAGACTTCGCACAGCCTTGCAACCCAGACAAAGCATACGATTATGAGGGGCAACGATAGGGGGGGACGGGCATAGGGGGGGATCTATTGACCTGGAATCGGCGATACATCGCTGATAGATCGGCGATAGGCCCCCCGATAGTGAATCCGCACCTTCCTGGGCAGGTTGGGACAATAGGGCCGCTATCGGCGATCAAAGGGCGATTGGGGGTCGATGCATCCCCCCTAGACCTATTCCCCCCTATCGTTGCCCCTGAGATTATGTTGCTCCCATCGTACTTCAGGACCACATCCCCAAAGTAATTTCGAGCACCAGGAGAACTGTCGAAAGAGTGTCGAAACAATGTCGAGACAGTGTCGGACGAGTGTCTCCCAGGGCCCGACACGTGAAAACCCTCGAGTTTCGGTACTTTTTTCCGGTGCTCGAAATTCTTTCTGGTGATCAAGGCTAAAGTGGGTTGGAACATCATACACATACGGTAGGTTCGCGCGGCGCGCGCGCACAGGTTCTTGACACCGCGTCGATCGTTCATCCTTAATTCGATCGCGGCCCCGATCGTTCAAGGTTGAGTTCAGCTGGGTCCAATGACGTGACCGCGTCCCTCGGTGCTTCCGCGTCGCAGGTCTCCACCTCGAGCGCCGTCGCTGGCGTCGCCGGCGCGCCACCGCCGCACGCACCTATCGCAGGTGCAGCCATCCTTTGTTCCTGCAAGGATTCACACGCTACGGCGGGGGCCCTGTGGTTTGTGCGAGCGGGCCGTGCGCACCACGCGGCCCAGGCGCAAGCGGGGCGCGGCGCAGGGGCAGCGCCGCCAGTGCCGGCGCACTGGGGCGTCATCGAGAGAACGGAGCCCATGATCTGAGCATGTTCTCAGGGCGGAGGGCTGAGGGTGAACTCCACCATGGGCTCCTGCACCTCGAAGCTCAAGCCGTCTCGTGACCCACCTCTTGCAGATTCTGGCCTGGAGGACCCATCGAGACGGCATTTCAGGCTTCCACCCTTTGCCCTCCACCCACAGAACATGCTCGGCTGATACGGAGGCGGGGGCACGCAACGACGAGCCGCGGCTGCAAACGCACGGGTGCAGGATATCTCCTGCTTACAGAGCGTCGCCGGCGCTGTCGGCGCCTCCCGAACTTCGGAGACACCCCGCCTCGCCGCCTTCCTGCCGGCTCGAGGGAGGGAGGGCGGCTGCCTTCGAAACAAAAAGGTAAAGCAAGCGCGTTCCACGACTCGCCGTGCAATGTCCCTGTCCTTGGAGGCCCCCCCCGGGCTACCTCGCCCCCGTGAAACCCCCCTGGGCGATTCACGAGGGCTGCTCCCGCACGAGACCCCCCCCAGGCGACTCGTACGAGGACAAATGCGCAGCCAAGACCCCCCCTGGGCGACTCGACTGCTCGGACCGAGCTCGCGCAGGCGCTTTCCACGACTCGCAAGGCAACTGCTCGTCTCAAGTGGCCCGCGTCCGTCGTGGAAACTTCACGGTCCACTACATCGAACCCACCATGCGTTCTTGCTTCGGACTGCTCGTGAGTAGGCTCTTTGCGAGTAATGGCACGCACGCGGTGAGGAGATCTGGCTTGAGCTGCTGACCCGAGGGGCAGCTTTTCCTTCCCGCACTCAAGAGAGAGCTTGCAAGGACGGATGGAGAGGGGACTTGGGACGGGAGGGTGCGTTGCAGCACCGTCGATACATCTTGGCTTTCCTGTAGTCCGCATCCTTCTCCTCCTCCTCCTCCCCCTCCTCCTCCTCCTCCTCCTCCGCCTCCTCTCCTCCTCCTCCCCCCTGTCTCTCCATGGTTCATCCTTCTCCTCCTCCTCCTCCTCCTCCCCCTCCTCCTCCGCCTCACCCTTTCGCCTCTCCTCCTCCTCCTCACAATCCTCCTTATCCTTCTTGCCCTCTCCTCCTTCTTCCCACGGCCCACGCGGGAATCCAGCGCCGCCCGTGAGCCGGCTGACACCTCCACTGCCCTTCAGGTGGGGCGGTCCCACCGGGGTGGCCGGCTGTAAGAGTCAGCTCTTTACCAGATATGCTCCTGCAGCTTAAAGACTGGCATGGCAACAGCATCACAGATGGAAGACGGCCCGTTTTCGTGATGAGACTGTCGCCTTAAGGCCGCGCGCATTCGTTTTAGGAAATTGCAGGTGCTTCACGGATTGAGGGTGGGTCGTTTTCAAAATGTGGCTCTCACCTTTGTGCCGCGCATTCCTGTCTTGAACATGCAAGAGCTTCACGGCGATTACTTTTCAATCTGCTGCCCTCCCCTTAGTACGCGCACATTCGTTTTTCAAATCTGCAAGATCTTCACGGATTGACGGGAGCTCCTTTTCAAAATGTGGCTCTCGCCATTGCGCCGCGCGCACTCGTTTTTGAACATTGCGTGAACTTCACGGATTGAAGGCACTTCCTTTTCAACATGTGCCTCTCGCCTCAACGCCGCACACGTTCGCCTTCACAGAATGCTAGAGTGTCACGGGCTGACGGGGGGTCATTTTCAAAATGTTGCCCTCGCCGTAGCGCGCGCTCGATTTAAACATTTGCAGGAGTTTCATGGGATCCCATGGCCAGCGTACCAGAAACGGTGTTTGGGGACGACTCTGGATTGTTAGGGCACAGCAGTTAGGTTGATTCGCAATGTTGGAATCCCAGGAATGGTGTCCTGGCACGACCCAGGATCGTCAAGACGCAATAGTCAGGTTGATTCGTGGCGTTCATGTCCCGAGAGCGGTGTTTTGGCAACCTTCAGGACCCTCAATTGGTTGTCTCCCAACCAGGCACTTCCCTCCAGGGGCTATGCAGAGAGAGCCTGGAGGGATGGTCTAAGGGTTATTCCAACATCAATGATGAGTCTTGGGTTTGCACTGGTCCTCCTCCTCCTCCTCCTCCACCCTCCCTCCCTCCCTCCCTCCCTCCCTCCCTCCCTCCCTCCCTCTCCCTCTCCCTCACCTCCCTCACCTCCCTCCTCTCCCATCCCTCACCTCCCTCCTCTCCCCTCCCTTCCCTCCCTCCTCTCCCTTGCCTTCCTCCCCCCCCCGCTCGACACGACGACGACGACGACAACAATTGAGCAGGGACCGACCGTCCCGGCATTCCTACAATCCTACCACGAAATATTCGCAGAACCCCAAAATTTTTTAAGCACAGAAACAGTGTTCTTAGAACATAAACCCGATGTACAGACCCCGCCAGAAATGTTCTAAGAACATTTTGTGGAAACCACAAGAGGTTCTTGGAACACTGTTTGGTAGGGCTAGAGGCAAGCCAGGACGCTTCGCCACTGCCCGAATCCCCTCCGTCCGAGAGGCGCCCGCCGGCCGGCTGCGCGGCGGCAGCGGCCGGCGCCAACGGCACGCCGCCGCGGTCGGGGCCCCCCCCTGCCACAGGCCGCGGCCTCGGCCGCCGCGCGGCCGCCTCGTCGGCCGCGGGCGGCGGGGGGCAGCAGCCCGTGGGAGGGCGTCCGGGCGCCACAGGCGCCGCGCGGGCCCTCGAGCCGGAAGGGCTTGCCGCGTTCTGTTGCGTCTGTTTTGATGTTTGGTTTCTGGTTTTATCCCCCCCCAGCGCTAGTGAGGGTAACTAGAGGCCTCCTGCATGGGGTGGAAGTAAATGGGGTCAGAGGATCGCACCGCATCGGCGATGCGTCGGCGCCGTCGGCGTGGAGAAACTCGAGCCCCATCTAGGAGGCCCAGAGAGGAGGGGGAGCGGACACAGCAGCACCATAGGAAGGGCTTGCCGTGCGGCGGGGGCCGTCGCTCCTGAGGAGAAGGAGGAGGAGGAGGAGGAGGAGGAGGAGGAGGAGGAGGAGGAGGAGGAGGAGGAGGAGGCCGCCGCCGCCGAGCCGCGCACCTGCCCCCTGGGTGCGCCTGCGCGCCTGCGCGTCGGCCGCTGCCGGGCCGCGCTCTGGCGTGCCGCCGCCCGGGGGGTCGCTGCCACCCCCCCCTCCCATGCCGGTGTTGCTCGAGGTGCCCCTGGCCCAAGGTGTCCCCCGGACTTCGGAGGAGGCCCCCACGGCCTCCAGGGCACCACTCACGAGGCCCAGGGGGCCCCAGGGGCTCCCCGATTGAGCGAAAAAGGTGGGGGCTGCCTGGGCCCTGGGCCAGGGGTACCTTTAGCAACGCCAGACCCATGGGTCTTCGGTTCTCATGCCCCCCCTCCCCCTCCCGCGGCCCACCCCCGCCTCCCATTGCCCCCCCCGCCCATGGGTCGCCCCCGCACCTCCCGCCTCCAATGGGGTGGCCTATGGGAGGGCGGCGGCCGTGCTTGCGTGGGGAGGGGAGGGGAGAGAACGAGGACAAGGGCGGAGGAGGAGAAGGTGGAGGAGGAGCAGGAGGGGGGGGGGACGAGGAGGAGGAGGAGGAGGAGGAGGAGGAGGAGGAGGAGGAGGAGGAGGAGGAGCAGGAGGAGGAGCAGGAGAAAACAGACAGAGAGATAGAATGAAATCGGGTACGAAACAGCTGCATAGGCATGCACTTTCTGTGGTCTGCGCGGGTTCTTGGCTCGGCGCTGGAGGACCGCTCGCCGGCGCGCGGATCGCGCCCAGGGCGGTGCCAGAGGCACCGGGGGTCCAGCGCCGATGCAAGAAATCCGCGCGGACGTCCGAATGTTTATGACGTGCGACGTCTTGATGGTTCCAGACGGCGGCACGAGCAAACTACAGCATTGCAGCTTTTCCCAGATAAACCTGGACATCTTCTCCTCCTCCTCCTCCTCCTCCTCCTCCTCCTCCTCCTCCTCCTCCTCCTCCTCCTCCTCCTTTTCCTCCTCCTCCTCCTCCTCCTCCTCCTCTGCCTCCTCCTTCTCCCTCCTCCTCCTCCTCTGCCTCCTCCTCCTCTTCCTCCTCCTCGTCCTCCTCCTCTACCTCCTCCTCCTCCTCATCCCCCGTGCGAGACAAAGACACTGGGCGCAGCGCCAGACTCTTGGACCGTGGAGCTCGTGCCCGCTGGGGAACCCACTTCCAGATGGCGGCGCGCACAGGGGGGTACGGGGCAGGAGGGAAGGCTTCTTAGAAGAAGGCTGCTTCTCAGAAGGCGCCGGCCCTACATCTGTAGGCAAGGCCCGCGAATTCTTGGAAGAGGGGTGCTTCTGAGAAGGCTTCCTCCCTCCCCCGTGAAGGGGAGGAGGAGGGAGAAAGAGGAGGAGGAGGAGGAGGAGGAGGAGGCGGAGGAGGAGGAGGAGGAGGAGGAGGAGGAGAGGGAGGGAGGGAGGAGGAGGAGGAGGAGGAGGAGGAGGAGGAAGAAGGGATGAGGAGGAGACCTCTCCCCCCTGTGTGCGTGCCGCCGACACAAGTCCAAGCGCACGGGTTGTCACTGCGCGCGCCTGCAGCTCGAGGGGCTCGCCCCGGGTGGGAGTGCCTGTGCAGTGCGCTTCGACCTGCGACGTGGCCCCCGCCACTGTGAGCGGAGGAGACCCTCGATGCGCTCGATTGGCTCGACGCGCACCAGCGGGGGACCCCTCCATTTTCTCGTGGCGGTGAAAAGAACTGGTCCTAAAACCTCCTCCTCCTCCTCCTCTGCCTCCTCCTCCTCCTCCTCCTCCTCCCTCCTCCTCCTCCTCCTCCTCCTCCTCCTCCTCCTCCTTCTCCTTCTCCTCCTCCTCCTCCTCCTCCTCTCCTCCTCCTCTCCTCCTCCTCCCCCTCCTCCTCCTCCTCCCCCTCCTCCTCCTTGTCCTCCTCCTCCTCCTCCTCCTCCTCCTCCTCCTCCTCCTCCGGGGGCGGCTCCTTAGAGGGAGGCTGCTTCTTCGAAGGCGCGGGCCTTACACGCGCAGACACTCGACAAGCGCGCTCCACGACTCGCAGAGTGACTACCCGCAAATGGCCTGTCGCCAACATGTTGGGAGATTTACGACGCACCACATGGATGCAGAAATGATACGCGCCCTTCGGACGCTTGCGAATACAATCGAGGCGTCGACCCAAGGAACCCTAAATGAGGAACGAGCCCCCCTTTTCCAAAATTTCAATGTCGACTCCCAATCGAGAACTCAAGGAAAACCTTGGGCAAGCTGCGACACAATTCAGGAACACGGAGCCCCTCCCCGACGAAAAGGGCTCCTTCTCCAGCGCCCCAGCTGTAGGCTTTGAAGGGGCCCTGGGACACACAAGTAAACATACACAAGTAACCAGATTCCCCATATTCTCCCATATTTTCTGGGATTTAGTTTTCCCCCCACTTCTCATGTTTTCCCGTATTTTCTGGGGGATCGGCGATTCACTGTGTCTGTGTGTTTCTTCCCCTCCTGAGGCTTGCCGAGACGAGGCCCGCGCCTTGCTGAACCCCTCCGCTCCCCGCCTCGGGAGGCCCGCGCGCGCATCCCGGCCGGGCACTCCGGCCGGGCCAGCCTCGCGAGCGCCAGGAACTTGTTTGGGTGACCCCAAAGGGGGTCCAGCTGACAGGGGGTGGTGCAGTAGACCCAGACCTCCTCGTGCTGTGACAAAATCACGACGAAAGGTTTTTCGCTCTTTTTGGCCTCGGGGGGCCCTTACCGGGCCTCGGGACCGTCAAAAACGACTCGAATGCAAAACCGGTCCCAGGGAAGGGGTCCAGACCTCTGGGGGTCGACGTTGTGAAAAACTCACGACGTCGGGGGTCTGGGAGTCTGGGAAGGGGGTCCAGCTGACAGGGGGTGGTGCAGTAGATGTGGGGCAAGTGTATCGCAAGTGTACTGCGCTGGAGAATCGTACGGCGAATAATGTGCTGCGCGCGGACAATCTAGAAACATATCTGCGCTCCGGAACGTACTGCACGCCCCAGATGTATATACATCTTGTTCCCCCACAAATCTATAGCACCAAATCTATTGCACCACCCCCTTGTCGCTGGACCCTTTTTTGAGGTCACCCCGACTTTTGTGACGACCTGTGCGGCGTTGGACTGTGACAGTGGGGTCGCACGAAATCAGCTCACGGAAGTAGCTGATTTCCCTGGCGCCTCCAGGCGCCGGAGGCGCCAATGATCGGCGGCGGCGAGCGAGGGGGGAAGTGAGGAGGAGAAGGCCTTTTCAGAAGGCGGCGGGACTTCTCAGAAGCCCTCTGGCCTGCTGAAAGGTCTTTTTATGTCTTCGGGGAAGGTTGAAGAAACTTCTCAGAAGGCCCGGGGACTTCCGAGCCTTCTGAGAAGGCCCGCCCCTTCTCACTTTCTCCCCGGGCCCGCCGCCGAAATGTGTCGAGGAAAGGGGCCGAAAAGTGCCGCTTGTATCGGATTTCGTAATGCGGGATGACGATTAATAAAACATGGGAGAGAACGACAAAAAAACAGTTGCCTGCTGTTTCTGCACAAGTTTCTGACTGGAGGAGAACGATTACAAAAACAAAATAAAATGTTCCAGCCAGCGGCTGGTTTTTTCTAATCGTCATCCCGGGCGCCGCCGCGTGAACACGACCCCCGGTCATTTATTAATCGTCATCCTCCATGTCACCCCCCTCCTTCCCTCTCCCCCCCCTTCCGTCCGACCCGAGACGCCTTAAACGATCGCGGCTCTGTACAGTCGGGGCGTTGACCGAAGGAACCCTAAATATGGAACGAGGTCCCTTTTTCTCATAAGTTAATCTTCGATTCCCATGGGAAACCACAGGAAAACCAAAGGCAAACTGTGAAGCAATCGAGGAACACCGAGCCCCTCCCCAACGAAAAGGGTTCCTTCTTCAGCGCCCCGACTGTAAGACGAGGCCAGGACAAGAAAGAACTCGGGAGAGGATACATCAAGAAATTATGAGATCCGCTGGATCTGGAATGTCTCGGGCGCCGCGGCCTTCCCAGAGCGTTCTGGAACGCGAGCGATCGGGAACGCTCTGGAACGGATTAATCCTCGCTGGTCGCAATGGCTGAGGGCGGTTGCCGCCGCTGCTCCTGGTAGAACCGGTCCGCCGCGACCAGGCTGGCATGCCTGGGGGCGGCTGCGGCGATGCCGGTCGCAGGAGGAGGAACAAGGGAAGAGGAGGAGGGGGGGAAGGGAGGAAGATGAAGGGCGAGGAGGGACGAGGAGGAGGATGAGGATAGGAGAGCAGGGAGGAGTCGCAGTCGCTGAGGAAGCGGGGGATATCCAACCAGCACTAGGGGCCGTGAGCACGGGACGGGAAGATGTCCAGAGCTCGAGTACGGGATCGCTTACAGTCTTGTGCACCCCAAAATCCATCTGCCCGAGGAACCTGCAAACAAACCCAACATGCCCCGTAGAGATCTACGGAACCACGCGGAGCGGTATACGTAATTCGTCTTGGCTTCGGAGGGAAATCAGTTCGCCGACGAAGCGAAGGGCGCCGAAGAATGCGAAGGGCGCCGAGAAAAAAGCGAGGGGCGCGGGGTGGATCAACTCTGTAGCCGATCCCCTCTTCGAGGAGCCCCCCGGCCGCGCGACTCGCTCGCTTCCGGCGCTGCTGCCGCCCCTCGGCGGCGCGCGCGACGGGCGCGGCTCCCGGGGCCGGCCAGAGGAGCGTCGCCGCGTGCCGCAGGTCTGCTCCGACATCGAAAAGGGCGCTGTCGCCACGCGTGGGCCAGCCCCGCATCGACGGCTGCACGCGCGGTCGGGGTCGCGGAGCCCCCCAAGCGCCCCCCCCACGAGGTTCGGGGCCAGCGCCGGGAGGCGCCGCGGCCCTCGGCCAGACATCGGTCGGGGCCTCCCGCGACAGCGCCGGGCACGGACGCGCCGCGGCGCCCCAGCCCACCAGAGAGCAGCAGGCGACGCCCCTCGACTCCAGGCCTGCCTGGGCTCCTGGCGCCAGTGCAACCTTTTTCAAGCGGGCGCTTTCGCCCGGGTTCGGGCCCCGGGGCCCTCGCAGGTCGATCCGGCTCGCAAAATGACGCCGAAAGATGGGGTCCAGGGGTCCGTTGGTGGTTTTTGTTGTCACGATGCTGAATGTTTGTCGCAACGTGGGATCTCAGGGATTGAGCCCACCAGGTTGGCCCCTGGGGCGCCGTGGCCAGCAGCTCACCAGCTGCGGTCGCCTCTCGTGCAGCAGCGCCCTGGGCGCAGACCCACCTGGGGCTCCCACCCCACGCAGGCCCCGCTCCACGCACTGCAAAGCCCTGGCGCTTGTTGGTCGCAGCGAGCGAGCCCACGCGGACGCCGCGACGTTCTCCGAAAGTGCCCCACGCACGCGCGGAGGGCACCCAGCATGGCGGGCGCCCCCCACGTGCCCGCCGCCACGAGCCTGCTGCACTCGCCACCACAAGCAGGACACCAATCCCAGACCCCCGACGACGTGCCCAAACTCCCTCGGTGAACGAAAAAATCACGACGGGAGGTTTATCGATATTTTCGGCCTCTAGGGGCCCTTATCGACCCTCGGGACCGTCAAACAACTGCTCAGGATGACAAACCGGTGCAGCGGAATGGGTCGAGACCTCCAGGGGTCGACGCAATGCAAAAATCATGACGTCAGGGGTCTGGGCGTTTTTTCCCACAACGTCGACCCCCAAAGGTCTAGACCCATTCCCCGGGACCGGTTTCTCATCCTGAGCCTTCTTTTCGACGCTCCCGAGGCCCAGTACTTGAGGGCCCCCGGAGGCCGAACATGTTCAAGAACCTCCCGTCGTGTTTTTTGCACGGCGCGAGGGGGTCTGGGAGATCAGGATTGCAGCCCCCTCGCGCCTTCGCAGACGCCACCCGACGACTCGACATCGGTCCCTGTAGACCCCTCCCCAGCAGGTCCATCCAAGGCAGGCGTCCTGTCCTGGATCCATGCCGGACGTCCCCAGGACCCAAATCCAGAGGCCGAAACTGGGGAGACCCCGCATTCGAACCTCGAAACTAAAAGAATAACAATGACAAAAACCATGAACATCAACTTTTGGCGCTCCGCGCGGATTTCTTGGATCTGCGTTGGACCGCACCCCCTGGCGCGCGGAGCGCGCCAGGGGCTGCGCCAGAAGTATTGCAGGGGGGGAGGGCCCAGCGCGGATCCAAGATATCCACGCGGAGCGCCACAAGTTTATGTTTGTTTTTGTCCTCGGGAAACCAAGATTTAGGTCGGGCGTGTCCCCCTACAGGCGGATTTTGGACGACAAAATAAAGATACTCATCAAATGTTCAAAGGTAGCTAAACAGTACCCAAACTTTTTTCACTATCTGTGAATCTCCCCCCTGTGGAGGGACAGGCCCGACTCAAACCTAGATCGATCGGCTCCCGACATACGCCGCTCTGTCTTCCAGCAACCCGCGGTCCCGGAGCTCCCGACCGCGTATCCCGGGGGGGTCAATGCGTCGCCCGGATCCGTTTCCAAGGGACCCCGGGCCTGATGACGAGACCAAGATTCAAACATATCACGTCGACGACGGCGACGGCGGCGGAGGAACGTGGCTCCAGAAAGGTGGGCGGTGGACAACACTCCCTTTAGTAAACCTCCCTTTATAATGAAAACGGCCAAGGACCGAAAACGACGGACCTGGACCCGAAAAATTGACGGCCGCGACGCCCTCTCGCGACCCGTAAGCTGCCAATTCGCTAATCGACGTGTCAGGGTAGCAGGTACATGAACCTCCGAAGAGGTCGGGGCCCTTACCCCGGGACCGGTGTTTCCTCCTGGACGGTCCCCCGGGCCCGAGGAGGGCTCCCGGAGGCCGAGAGCAAGCAAGCACCTCTGGGCGCGAGACCGCTTCACGACGCGAGGAAGTTCAAGGTTGATCGATCGATCGCCGACGACGGCGACGGCGGCGAAGCGCGGCTCCATGCACAGAGGTCTGGGCCCCCACCCCGGGACCGGTGTTTCATCCTGGGTCGTTCGTGGACGGCCCCCGGGGCCGAGGAAGGCTCCCGGAGGCCGGGGCAAGCAAGAGCCTCCTCCGGGCGCGAATTCGTTCCACGACGCGAGGAGGCCCATGCCCCCGACGTCGTGACTTTTGTCGCAACGTCCACCCCCAGATCGAGGTCCTGGACCCTTTCCCCGGGACTGGCTTTTCCTCCTGCTTCGTTTCTGGACGGCCCCGCGAGGCCCGGGAAGGGCCCCCGGAGGCTGCAACTAAGGACACGCCTCCCGCCGCGATTGGCTCGCAGCGCGAAGGCGACGACGCAGATGATCGATCGATCGGCGACGGCGGCGGCGAAGACGACGCCGCAGACGTGGCTTCCGCCGCCCCTGGGCGCCGTGCGGCCGCGGCGCCGCCGTAGCGCTGCGCCGCCGCGGCGAGGCGCTCGCCGGGGGGCGCGTCCGCGCCCGGGCGGAGCTGCGCCCACGCGTCGGCCGGGCCCGCGGTGGCCTTCGCGACAGCTTTAGGTCGGGCGTGTCCTCTTACAGGCGGGTTGGGCGATCGATATATATATATATATATATATATATATATGTATGTATATGTATATATATATACATATATATACATATATATGTATATATAACCAAGCATACGCCAAACAATTGCCAAACATACTAATTAAAACATATACCGGCTATATTTTTGAGTATTTTTTATCGCCCCCCCGTGAAGGGACAGGCCCGACTTAACGATACCTCGTCGTCGTCGTAGTCGTCGTCATCGTCGTCGTAGTCGTTGTCGTCGACGTAGTCGTCGTCGTCGCCGTCGTCGTCGTCGTCGTCGTCGTCGTCGTCGTCGTCGTCGTCGTCGGCGTCGTAGTCGTCGTCGTCCTCGCCCTGGCCTTCGCGATAGGCCACCGTTACGGCGAGCGCATTGGACAAAACACGGTTGTATCAGGAATGCAGGGTCTGAAAGCAGGTGTTGCTCCAATCTCAGACCCCCTCAAGTTGTGAACGAAATTTGAACGGGAGATTTCTTCGCTATTTTCTGCGGGGCCCTTCCCGGGCCTCGGGTCAAAGAAAAAACGATTCAGGATGAAAAGCCCGTCCAGGGGAAAGGGTCCAGACCTCTGGGGGTCGACGTTGCGAACAAATCACCACGTCGGGAGTCTGGGCAGGGTCTGGAAGCAGGTGAAACTCCAGCCGCGGGTCGACGATGGATATCACCGCCATCCTCCTCGGACAAAGAACTACCCTGGCTCTAGAAGCCTCGTGGGCACACTCCTTAACCAGCGCACCCGCCGTAGCCAGAGCGCACTTTCCCGGGCGGGGTGGGTCATCGGGCCCCCGTCGGCGATGACCGGGTGATTGGGGGCCGACGCGCTCCACCATGAGCCAATCACCCCCCCTGCACGGTTCCCCCCTGTGCCGTTGGCGAGCCGAGGAGGAGGGGGAGGAGGGGGAGGACGAGGAGGAGGAGGAGGAGGAGGAGGAGGAGGAGGAGGAGAGGAGAAGGAGGAGGAGGAGGAGGAGGGAGGAGGAGGAGGAGGAAGGAGAGGGAGGAGGCAGGAGGAGGAGGAGGAGGAGGATTTTTTCGAAGGCTCCGAGGCAGAACATAACTGAAAAACAGAAAACCACGGCAGCAGCATCAGCAAGAGGACGCTTTCGCCGCTTGCCCCCGTTCCTTGATGCGTTCGGGGAGCGCCAACATCCCCGAGGTCGGGATGAGCCTGGTTATCGAGGAGCTCGCCGTCGATGTCGACGTCGCGGCTGCCTCGAGCAAAATCGTGGCGGACGGGCGACAGGTGGAGCCGACCGCCGCCCCACTCGAGCAGTGGGGATGAAGCCCACGACGAATTCGGCACAACGTCTGCTCTCCGCTCTTAGAGATCTGGGGAGGGCAGACACCTGCGAAGCGCACGCACCGTTGACTGGAGCACGCCCCGCAGCGAAGGCAAAAGACGAGAGGCAGACACTGCGCATCCTGTATCATGGAGACACCAAGCTTGCGACCGCTCCGCTCCGCTCCACGAAGCTTCTGGATGGCCGTTGGGAGGCCTCTGCAACCCATCATCGGACGGTCGACCCCATGCACAACGGTGAAACAAATGCTGCATCTCCAAGCCACCCCAAGTTCGACCTCAAGCCAGCAATGCCAACTCGGATATCTGATCACCCTGGGTCGGAATCCTCTAGGCGCACGGCGGAACTCGAGTTTGGGGTAGCAGGAGGGAACAGCGGGGAACATTCTGGCCATGGACACGGCACGAGAAAGGACCTGGTCCAGGGCCTCGAGAGTATCCAGAGGTATTCCTGGATGCAGGGTGAGGGCATGTTTGGCTAGCCTGTCAGCATCTGGATTGCCCCGTGCAATGCGGCGCTCCAAACCTGGCAAAACCTCTAAAACCCCTTCCCTGCGGTGGGCCGGAGCGCGCTGCGCCTGACCGAGAGACTTGCCAGGATCACGCCCGTTGGCCATGCGCCTCAAGCCCGCAAAAACTTGCCTGGGACTCAATTGTCCCCTCAGGTTACTGTTCTGCAGACGGACCGCCCCCCAAACAGTCACTATGGGGCAGGCCATGCGGTGGGGGGAGAGAAGCACGCGGTGGACAGGGCTACGAGACCGCGCCCAAACAAAGGGCCCCAGCTCAAGAGATGTCGACGACACGGATCTCCAGATGCGGATGTGGTCTCTAAACGGGAAGTGGCTGCTCTTGGGCTCCGTGAGGCTCTGCCAGAAACTGTTGGCCCACTGAAAGGCTGGGGCTACTGCTGGACGCCGGGCGGGGCCTCCATGAAGCACCACTTTTCCCGCGAGAGAGGCTCCTCGGTGGGCAGGGGTGACGCCAGACATCAACGCCGATCTGAACTGCGTGAGTTCCTGGTCCGAGATCCCCAATACCATTGCTCCAAAGGATGCTGCTGGACGAACGCCTGCAATGAAAATCTTGTTCGTTCGCCCTTTGTCACGAGGCAGCTTCTTTATGTAATGCTGAAGTGTGCGTTTGCGCACTCGCATCCGGTGAAAGCGATATCTGCGTCGCGCACGCGCACGGCGAGCTCGCAGCTCCTGGCCCGGTGCAACGTCCACTCCAAGCGTTATAGTAGCGCTGGTGGCTGCTGACGGGCAACTCGGGGCAATGGCGCCAGAAATCTGCTTCGCCAGCTTCGCCGACGATGCAAAAGAGACCACCTTGTCCTCAGCTAGCTGCGCGCCAGGCCGAGTGGAGAAGACTTGCTTGAGATCGCAAGCGGCTTTTTGAAGGTCACCGAACGCCGCATCCTCGTCGCCGCAAGCAGCATCCGTGTCATCGTCAACGTGCGATCCGAGATAGATGCCTGGATTTCGGATCGCGAATAAGACGAAGTCGAGCATCGCATAAGCCGTGACAAACACATCATTGAACATATCCCCAGCGGACAAGCCACACTCTGCATATACTACTGAAAGACAGTGATGAGATCCAAGCCGTAATATACGTGGACTGCGCCATAGGTTGTAAAACGTCTTGGCTAGGACTATGGGTATATTCCAGTAGATTGCTCGGTCTCGAAGCCACTCTAAGACAAACTGCTCATAATGCTTCAAGCCATCCCAGATAACACAGGCAGTTACCTCACCTTCTGTTGAAGCCCCTCCAGCACAAACGCTCTGCTGCCAAACCGACCCCTCCGCAGACTGCCCAGCTCCAAAAGACCAGTCGGGCCTAAAAGCCCGATCCAGAAAGCCATTGTCCATGGGCCGACGCAGCCGCTCCCATGCCCGAACGAACGACCCCGGGATATGCATCGGCCGAAGACCACCTTTAGGCTCCTCCAGAAGGGGAAGTAACACCTACAGCAGCTGCTGAGGGACAAAAATTTAACCTCTCCACGCATTCATAGAGGATGGCGATGACCTCCAGCCCCTGATCACTAAGTGCAGCGACATGGCGAGAGTGGACACCGCCGAGGCTCTGAAACGTATGTCTGCTGAAACTCTGCGCTGCAGTACGACTGGCTGCTAGAGTAGCTCGCTCAAAACTTCCACTGTTCGGGGTCGACGCTTTTGGCAGCTCGAGGGGGGCCTTCCAGAAGCCCGACAATCGTTTCGCTTCACCTTCCAAGGGCGCAGCAGGATCCGACGTACGAATGCCAGGCGAGCTTTGCACAATAGTAGGTTGCCAGCGTTTCTTAATATTGGTGAAGATGCGCATTATGCGCGCAGAACCTGCCAGCGCCCGAGACTGCCATTCATTCCGAGGCTCTCTGGGCAACCGATCACCATGAGATACAGCCTGGTCGAAATCATCCTGGCTGTCTCCCAGCAAACGTGTAGCTAGCCCGACCCGCCCCCCGTCACTAGAGCAGGGCCCTTGCCGCCGAGCTGCTAGACTTCGCCCGGGCCGAAGCGCAACGTCAAGGCGGGGCGAGACCCCCTTCTCCAGGGCAGGAGTGTTGAAGAGCAACCTGCAACTGCACGCGCGCGGCCGCGCCCCTGGCCGAGGGGCCCTGGACGGACAACAGACGCCCGTTGAAAGTCTGGTGCAGCCACTTCCAGCCTGTCGAACCCTGACCCTTGTCGCTGGCGAATTTTTTTGGCCTGCGGAAGACCGACGCCCAGGAAGACCTGGTAGTCCTGGAACGCGTCCCGAACCCCTTCAACTCGCCCCCCCCCCAGGTGTCGGCGTAGCTCAACTTCGGCAACATCAATAACGTGGGCCCAAGCCTGGTCGAGAACTCGCCAGGCAGAGGTGACCGCGTCGTGGACTGCACGTGTAACTGCTTGCGCAGCGTGGGCGAGAGCACCGCTCCACGCAGCAGGCTGTGGAACTGGGCCGAATGGAACATCAACTGGCGTTCGCCGATGAGAACGATATACAAACTGACGGAGAAGGAGAGCATGTGAACGAACTTCTAAGACTACACGCCTGCGAGGCTGAACCTCCCACGTCGTGCCCACAGACACGCCGTTGGTCAATGTGGCCAATCCAGGCCCGAGCATGTGGAAGTCAATGATGCTATTGCTAGTAGGCGCACGGCAGGTATAGGCTAGCGGGCCCACGATGACCATGCCGAGCTTCCGTGGAACCCCGAGACTTCGACAACTTGCGGAGAGAGATTCCAGATGCCAGGAATCAAAGTATGAGCTGGATCATATACGGCCTCCCCATTACTCCCGAGGATCCCAACGTTGGTCTCACCTAGGTCTTCAGCAGAACGTAGGCAAATACAGAAAAACCGTCATCGTAGGCCAACCTGGGAGGTCAACGACCACCTTGAGGACCCTGTGGGGCACTATCGGAGCATCTCCTTCGGGTGGCCAGCTAAGGCCGATGGCAGGACAAGCAAACGCAGCCACCCCGCTAGACAACTTGTTAGTCTCCAGGTTGAGGGGGGACGGCGCGACCAGGCAATGCCAGCCTAGCCCTCGCGCAGCAGCCGAGGCTTGACCAGCAAACTATTCAGAAATACCAATCTCCTGCGCGCGCAATATCATGGCATTCGACTCCTTGGGTCGTCGGCGAAGAGTGGTCCAACATGACACGTGGAAATATTCAATGTTGTACATGTCGCCCGCCGCACGTGCAATGGGCCCGCCTCTCAACGGCGGAACTGGGAGACCTGTCGAGGATGAAGGCACTCCGGGACCTTGGGAACTTGTAATTCGAAAACTGCATCACCCCAAACGCGCTTTTTTTGGCCCGGATGCCAATGGAATTGAGGAGCTCCTGGAAAGACTGGGCGTGGTCACCTCCCTTCTTTCTAGCAGCCGCCAACAGAAGGGCAACCGTCTCCTCTCCCAGTTCCCCCATATCAACGTCATCATATCCTGCACGAGCCCCTTCCCCCTCACCAGGAGCGAAGGGACCTGAAACCTGAACTGGAACCTGACGAAGAGGTGAAGCTTGGGGCGCCCCAGCCTGCTTCTGCAGCTGAGACTAGGCAAGCTCTTTGTACTTCTGGAAAGCAGGGCTCTCCACCATGGCCTTGGCCTCGGCGGCATCGCCCTGCTCGAGCAGCTCCGAGGGCAAGTCGAAAACCTCGGTGTCGACCGCAGGTTCGGGCGCCATGGCCCGCATCGTGGCCTGGAGCTCGATCTGCAGCGCGTCAATCTCCACCTGCTTGGCCTTTTGTTTGTCCTGCAAGTCTTTGAGCAACTGCTGGGCGGCTGCCACCGCCTTGATCTGCTCTTCAATCTCGATTTGGCCCTTCTCGTACTGCATCTTACACCTAACCAGCTTTTGCCCGACTGCAGTGTGCCGAGGGAGCATAGGTTTCTTGTCATTGGATGCCAGTATGGACAGAAATCGAGATTGAGTCACCGCACTTCTTGATCGCCTGGAGAGACTCCTCGCGGTGCTGGATGCGCTCTCGGAGCTTCTTGGCCTCATCATCCTCCTCATCGGTCGGCTTGTCTTTGCCACCTCCGCCATCGCCATGGGCAACTTGTGGGGGCAGCCGACTTGAACATCTGCTTGCACTGCTCGAGCATACGCTTCTCAAAGGTGGCGAGTTGTGCAGTGAGGTTGGAATTCCTCGGGGGCCCGTTATCCCACGCCCCGCGGGGGCCGCGAGGAGGAGCAGCACCGCCACCACCACCTTGTACAGACCCTTGGGCAGCACGCCGTGCCTTGGTGATGATCGAGGTCGGGGCCATCTTGCCGCACAGACATCAGGCACGGGAAGCGTAGTTCTGACTGCGCCCACAATTGGGGCAACCCCACTTGGGCTCACGTGGTCCAGGAAGGACGTCAAGTTCATCTTGGCGCTGGGCCGTACGCCTCCTCGCAGAAGGCCGTGACGCAGCTCGGGCGTTGCTCCAGCAGGAGCTCACAAAAGAGGGAAAGCTCCGCAGAGCAAGTTGAAAGAACCAATGGCCCGCAACAGCACTTGGCCGTTTCGAACAGGCATGCTGTTGCAAGCTCAGAAAACTTCTGAGCCGAAACGACTAGGAGGAGGAGGAGGAGGAGGAGGAGGAGGAGGAGGAGGAGGAGGAGGAGGACGGGTCGCCTAAGCCCTTCGGAGAAACCCTCCCCGCCCCCCCCCCCCGAAACGTTGTCCCTGACTGGTGTCGGCAAGACCCCGCGGAACTGCGTCCGCACGTCGGCCGATTCCGTTCGCCTTTGCGGCCGCCGTCGCGGGCAGGGGCGAGGGGTCTTGCCTTCAGGGCTAAGAGTCTTGGCAGGCTAATGATTCCAACATCGTGCAGAAACATGCGAGACTGAGGCTTTTCGCCGCTCTCGGAGCCCTCGGGGGCCCCTGGACTGCCCAAACACTGTAGCACACTCGTCCCGAGCTCGTCCCGAATACACTCGGGACGAAGAACTGGTCCTGGGGAAAGGGTCGGCACTGTTGGGGACCCCATATGAAGGAACAAAAAACACCATGCATCGGATCCCTGGGTCCTCCGTTTGGAGGTTAGGTTTGCCTCTTTCCTTACCCCCCTCCCCAAACCCCCGACGTCGCGACCCAGACCGGCTGTTCACCAGCGGCCCCGAGGCCCCGCAAGAGCCTCCAGTGGCCGAACATGGCGAACAATCCCCCGTCGTGCCCAGGCATGCGACGTCCTGAGTTTTTCAAGGCGGGGTCCCCGGAAATCCCGACCCTCTCCCCGGGACCGGCTCTTCATCCCGAGTCGTGTTCTGACGCTCCCGCGGCGCGGCGAGGGCCCCCCGAGGCCGAACGTGGCAAAAAACCTCGAGTCCTGCTACTTTCACGACGCGATCCTGTCTTTGGGCGTTGCGTAATGGAGGGGTCATAAATGGGGGGGTGTCGCGGGTGGTCCGAAAAGGTACCCAAACGGTACCTAAACGAGCCCCCTGGGGCTCCAGAGGGGCCCGAAAGGGGCACGAAAGGGGACCTTTTCTGACCCCCCCATTTGTGACCCCCCCATTAAGCCACGCCCAATGTCTTGAGTATCTCGAGTCTCCGGGCTAATACATCCCAGGGCCTACGGACAAGAACTTTGGCCCCGCACGTCGCGGCGGTGGCTCCTGCGACGCGCGAGGCCCCACGAGCTGACGGCGTGTCGCTCTGCCCCGCGGGGCGGTACTGATTTTCCCGGCGCCTCCCGGCGCTGGAGGCGCCTATGTATCGAGAAATTGGGCGCCTCGGTGGGGCCGAAACCAGCTGCATGCAGCACATTTCGTACCCCCCCCTTTCCCAAACCCCCCCCTTCGTCTGGCCCGATCCTATGCTGTGTCTGTGCCAATGGAGGAAGAGAGATAACACATGCACAGAAACTTTTGGCGCTCCGCGCGGATTTCTTGGATCCGCGCTGGACCCCCCTGGCGGCGCCTCCGGCGCCGCCCCTGGCGCGCGGAGCGCGCCAGGGAGGGGGGGGTCCCGCGCGGATCCAAGACCCTGGCGCGCGGAGCGCGCCAGGGGCGGCGCCGGAGGCGCCGCCAGGGGGGCCCAGCGCGGATCCAAGAAATCCGCGCGGAGCGCCGAAAGTTTACGTTCATTGGGTTTCCCCTCCTCGATTCAAAAGGGCCCCCCCGAAGTCCCGACCCTATACTTGATTCATTGCGGCCGGCGTTTTGTCCCGAGCAGTGGTGTTCTGGCGGACCTGGAGCCTGTCGAGCGCCCCTGGAGGCCGGAAGCAGCCAAAAACCGCCGTATGGGCCGTATGGGATGTCTGCAGGGAGGGCGGGGGGAGGTCTCGACCAGATCCCCAGGATCGGTTTTTCATTCGGAGCAATTCTCAATCATCCTGTGGTGTTGGGTCCTCGTTTTGAAAAGACGGTGCCCCGCGTCATCCTCTCCTCTCCTCTCCTCTCCTCTCCTCTTCTCTCCTCTCCTCTCCTCTCCTTTCCTCTCCTCCTCCTTCATCCTCCTCCTGCCGCTCCTTCCTACTCCCACCCTTGCCCCTGCCGTCCGCATATCAGCCAGCTCGGTACTCCGGTCACCCCCCTCCCTTTGGCACACCCCTCACACGCCTCGGGGCCCCACAGGGAGCTACACCTGAGGCCTCAAGGGCAGCGTTCGCATGCCGCGCCCGCACGTCTCCTCCCACTTCTCCAGGTGCCTCTCAGCCGCAACGGGCTGCATCAGCACGTAACCTGCTTCGTCGCACTGCCGTGCCACCCTGCGGGCGGCCCCAGCGGCAGCGCCCGCATGGCGGCCCCGCCTCATTCCGGCGCTCCCTCCACGCGTTTCGTGGCCCCGTAGTGAGCTCCACGGAATGCGTTGTCACAGCGGCGGAACTCACGATGTATATGGCCGGGTCCTTCGCCAGGATGTTCTTGCTCGAGGGCACCCAGGAGCAGAAAATTGCCCAAAACCGACCGTCGTGATTTTTCCAGACGCGAAAGGGTTCTGGGGAGGGACTCCCGAACTTCGACCGGCGCTGCTGCTCCTAAGTGCCACGGACAGTGTGGGAGAAACCCCAGACAGGGCACCAAGGACGGAGTCCCACTCCTCATATGAGACCCCGCACGGACCTTGCGGCACTTTGTGCAGAGGAGGTCTGCCATGGCGGCCATTGCACCGGCACAGAGCCAAAACGGCTGCGCAAGGGGCGGAGGCTGGCATCATCCCTCGTGCGATCCCGCACGGGGCGTGCGCCAGTGTTGTCCACAATGGTGTGCGACAGAGACCCTGGCAGCTGTTGTTGCATCCAGCCCGCACGGCTTTGTGCGGCCTAGGTGATCGCCGATCCGCTGGTTTCCAATGCGGCCGTCCCCTTCCCCTGGACTGGTGAGTTGGCCCAGGTGCGATCGGAAACGTCGACGTGGCGCACAAAGCCTTGAGATGGTGTGGTGCCTGGCGCTTGGTTGATGGGAAGCGATCGGGGGGGTCAGCTCAGGGGGAGGAAACAACGAGCTTGGATCGGCGATACATCACTGATAGAGCGTTCCTGGCAGGGGGGGCTATCAAGCCTTTCTCGGCGATGACTGGGCGATTGGGGATCGATGCGTTCCCCCCTGAGCCCTTCCCGCCTATGTTGCCCCTGACTGGTGTGTCGGCAAGAGGAGGCTCAGACGAACGGAGCTGGCAGCGCTACCGAGTCTGTTCGAT
This sequence comes from Prorocentrum cordatum, assembly GCA_963575745.1. NCBI lineage: Eukaryota > Dinophyceae > Prorocentrales > Prorocentraceae > Prorocentrum > Prorocentrum cordatum. The sequence goes on from CAUYUJ010018460.1 coordinate 417,033, forward strand.
TGACGACGGCACATGGTACCGAGGCGAGGCCACTGCTCCGCCTACAGTCTCAGCCCGGAGACAGCGACGCTCGCAACTCACAACCTGCCTGGCCTCCATTGGCCTTGGGGAAACCCGCCGACCCTGTCGGCGTGTGGCAGGGGCTGTTCCGTCGCCGTCGCCGTCGCTGCCGCCGTCGCTTCGCCGCCGCCATCACGTCCCCTCCTTCCCCTGAGTCCGTCGCCGCTCCCCCCGTTTTCCTCGGGCCCTCGTCCTCAAGCACGCCAGCCAAAGCGAAATACACCAGCGCATCCACAGCGAAATTGAGCAACGTTGTCATTGAGTCGAAGGGAAGCCCCTTCCCTTTCATCCCTTCCCTGGGGGGGGGGGTCCAAGGGGTGTCCCAGGGTGTGGTCCCAGGCGGGGGGGTGATCCCGGCTCAGAAAACCACCCTCCCGGGGCCCCTGGCCAGCCTATCCCTCCCATGCGGGGACGGTCCCATGGCCGCCCTCTCCCTCCGATTTCCGTCGAGGGCCGAGGCCTCCAGGGTCGGCGGCACCAGCCGTAAGGCCTTAAAGGGTACTGATACCGACCCTCCCCGGACCTCTCCATACAGGGGTGCCTTCTGACCACGACTTCGGAACGAATCCAGCCGTGGAGACGAGGGACAAGTCGCGGTATCGGTGCCGATTCCTCGCCTGGGGCAGAGCATTGGGCCCGCACTGACGGACGCCGAGATCTGTAGAATGACGAGCAAGCTCGGGGGTCCCAAAAACCGTGTGGCGACAGACCCGGCGGTGACCTCGAAATCTGCAAAGGCCTCACCGCAGGGCCTGTCACCACACGGTTGGGGGGACCTGGAGGCCCCAGTCGCCCGAGACAACCTCGGAGAACGACCCATGTGTAGCCCCAAGGCTGTGCGGTGACCCCGACGCCCCACTGGCTCAACGCGCTGTGTGGTTACCACCCCGCTTGGGGGCCCCCGGCACGCGCTGCGGGAGCACGCCTCCCGGGAGAAGTGGTCGGCAGGGAGCCGCGCGAGCGACGGGCGAGGAGCCCCGCTCCGCGCGCCAAGGCCCTGACGGCTATGCGGGGCCCATGCTGAGGAGCTCCCATCCCTCGGCGGCGAGCTGGGGGGGAAGCGAGAAGGAGACGACCTTCTCAGAAGGCCCGGACGTCCCCCGGCCTCCGGAGCAGTGTTCTCTAAGCCTTCCCCGAGAAGACGCAGGGAGAGCTCTTCTCAGAAGGCGCGAGGGGGCTTCTGAGGAGCCCCGCCGACCTCTGAGAAGGCCTCCTCCTTCTCACTTCCCCCCCTCGCTCGCCGCCGAATCCCAGGTTGATGTCTGACAGTCCTGGGACCCAGGACGGGGCCGAGTGAGTATCGTTTAACCGACCCACATCCCCAGCGGCGTGGCCTGGGCCCCACTGGCCGATTTACCCTCCCAGATGGGGATATAGGCAGTTCTTTTCGGGTTTCGAGGGGTGTATCCCCAACTGAGGTGGTAATTTGGTGGGGGCCTCGAAGGGGATGGGGACTGGGATGGGGATGGGGACCAGTGAAACGATACCGACCGAGGCCGAAACTGGGGAAAGGAACCGCTCTCGAGCCTCAAAGCCTAGATCGGTCGATCCCTCGTTTCGGCCCGCGGCCCCAGAACTCCCGACCCCTTTTCCCATGGGGGCTCCGCGCGCTTGCCGTCCCAGCTCAACTCTTGATGCCGCCGGGGCCCGATGACTCGGCGCGCCACCCTTGCAGACGTGCTGCAGCGGATTTGTGCGTGGATCCTTGTCCATGCAAAACCCCGGGACGGCGAGTGAAAAGCGAAGCGAATTTCGAGCAGATCTGCGTTCGGTCTTCACTTCTGGCAACACAGAATCCGCACGGAATCCACCTCGAAACCCAGAGCGAACTTCTCCAGGACCCTCCGGGCCCATCCCATCGTCTTCCGAACGCAATCCGCTCTGCGATGTGGGCGCCATGAGCTGACGGGCCTCGGAGGCGGAAGCCGAGGAACAACTACGGGCTAGGTCGGGCCTGTCCCCCTACAGGCCTACAGGCTGCTGTCGGGCGAAAAAATAAAACATACCCCAGCATTGCACCAAACATACCCCAACATGGTCAAAACATCGATTTCTACATGTTTTAACTGTTTTTGAACTTTCCCCCTGTAGAGGGACAGGCCCGCTTTAAAACTACGGGATTGACAACATCGTCTCGTCGGAAATCTTGGATCGTCGACAGCGGCGACGACGGCGGCGGAAGACGCCAAAGCGGAGACGTGGCTTCTGAGGCCCTGCGCACCCAGAGCCCCCAGAGGCCGAAATTACAGAGAAACTTCTCCGAGCCTCGCAAAAAGTCAAAACGTGTATGTATTGGTGAGGTTAGGTCGGGCATGTCCGCCTACATGGGGATTTTGGGCGAAAAAATTTAAAAAATCAAAACATATTCAACACATATCCAAAAATAGGCAAAGCATCTTTTTTTTTACATTTTTGAATTGACTTGATGATACGGGCGCAAGATCCCTGGAGGCCGAAGTGGGGACTTGTTGGGCGGCGGACGCGACCAGTGAGAACCGGAAAGGACGGGCCGAAGAGACAAGGACACACGGGCACCCTAGCGCGGCCACACGCTGACTGTAGCTGGAAAAACCACAAGGGGCACCGATACAGTCGGGGCGTTGATCTAAGGAACGATAAATAAGGAACGAGGCCCCTTTTTCCCATATATGAAACTCCGAGTTTCCATGGAAAACCTCAGGAAAACATAGGAAAACCCGAGGAGCACTGTAAAGCAACTAAGGAACACGGAGCCCCTCCCCAACGAAAAGGGTTCCTTCTTCAGGGCCCCGACTGTACCGCTGCTCCCCGGGCCTCTTCCGGGGTGCGCTCTTTGGCCAGCACTTCGAGGCGGATCCAGCGGGGGCGGCGAAGGGCCCCCAGGAGGCCCCCAAAAGGGGGAAAACGGGCGAGGGGGTAGAGGCATGGGCACCTTTTTGAAGGGGCCCAAGGACACACAAATAAATACACACAAATAAAGTATCCCCAATATTGTCCCATATTTTCTGGCTTTTTGTCTTCCCCCCCACTTCCCATATTTTCCCATATGTTCTGGGGAATCGCCGATGAATTGTGTCTGTGTGTTTCTTTCCCTCCCGACTTGTCCTCCCTCGAGACGAGGGCCTCCCAGGAGGCCCCCAAAAAGGGGGACAACGGGCGAAGGGGTAGAAGTATGGGTGCCTTTTCCTCCTTCGCGGCGAGGGCCTCCCAGGGGGCCCAAAGAGGGGAGAACGAGGCAAGGGCAGCGGCATGGGCACACCTTCTCCTCCTCCGATGCTTCGCCTGGCTCCGTCGCCCACTGCCTGCGGAACCACGACGGCAACGGCGACAACGCCCTCCTCGGCTCACGTGGCTCCCATCGTACTTAAGGACCACATCCCCCCTCCCCGAAAAATTCGAGCACACCGACAAGTGTCGAAAGAATGTCCATACGGTGTCGGAACGGTGTCGGACGAGTCTCCCAGGGCCCGACACGTGAAAACCTGCGAGTGCCGGAGCTGTCTTGGTGCTCGGAATTCTTTCTGGTGGTCGAGACAAACGTGCGGCGGCGGCATCGGATAAGGAACGTCTTCCTAGAGCCCGGACCCTGGCGCATTCCTTACTGCTTCAAGGCGAGGTGGGTGACCCACGTTTGGCCGCCCATCGGTCGCGAGACCCTGACGATTAATAAAAAATTGGAGAGATCGATTAAGCAAATAGTTTTCTGCGATTTCTGCAATTTTCTGACTGGAGGAGCACGGTTAAAAAAATAGTTTTCCAGCCCGCGGCCGGTTTTCTCTAATCATCATCCCGGGCGCCGCCGCGTGAACACGACCCCCGGTCTTTTATTAATCGTCCTCCTCCACTATCGAAGGCATCCTGATCTAAAACCTCCACCGTGGGTTGGAACCTGGTCTCCCAGCGGGCCCGCGCCTCCTCCTCCTCCTCCTCCTCCTCCTCCTCCTCCTCCTCCCCTCCTCCTCCTCCTCCTCCTCCTCCTCCCTCCTCCTCCTCCTCCTCCTCCTCCTCCTCCTCTCCTCCTCCTCCTCCTCCTCCTCCTCCTCCTCCTCCTCCTCCTCCTCCTCCTCCTCCTCCTCCTCCTCCTCCACCCTCCTCCTCCTCCTCCTCCTCCTCCTCCTCCTCTCCTCCCCTCCTCCTCCTCCTCTCCTCCTCCTCCTCCTCCTCCTCCTCCTCCTCCTCCTCCTCCTCCCTCCTCCTCCTCCTCCTCCTCCTCCTCCTCCTTCCTCCTCCTCCTCCTCCTCCTCCTCCTCCTCCTCCTCCTCCTCCTCCTCCTCCTCCTCCTCCTCCTCCGCCTCCTCCTCCTCCTCCTCCTCCTCCTCCTCCTCCTCCTCCCTCCTCCTCCTCCTCCTCCTCCTCCTCCTCCTCCTCCTCCTCCTCCTCCTCCTCCTCCTCCTCCTCCTCCTCTAGTCCTCGGCCCCTCCGTGGTGATGCGCACGGGCACCCCCCTGGACATGGCCGCCCGCACCGGCCCGGCGGGCGTCCGCCCGCGGCGCGGGCGGCGCCCCGGCCGCGGCGCGGCCCGGCCTCCCCCATCTGGAGCCGGGCGGTCGGCGCGGAGGGCGGGGCGGCGCGGCTGAAGGGGTTGAAGGTTGCTGGGGGGGCCGCGTTGTTTCCAAGGCCAGAGTCCCGTACGCTCGGCGGGCGCGCTTGATCGGTCAACAGCAATCCTTACAGCCGCCCTTCGCGAGAAGCTCTGATTTCAGGTTTGCTCTGAAGGGGCCCCAGGACACACAAATAAATACACACAAATAAAACAGATTCACAATATTTTCCCATATTTTCTGAGTTTGTGTCTTCCCCCCCTCAATTCCCATGTTTTCCCATATTTTCTGGGGGGTCGACGATTAATTGTCTCTGTGTGTTTCTTTCCTTCCTGAGTGCCTCAGGGGACGCAGAGGGGCATACAGTGCGATATATTCCCAGACCCCCATTGGGCAACGAACAAAAAATCATGAGGGGAGGTCTTTTATTCTATTCTCGGCCTCTGGGGGCCCTCACCGGCCCTCGGGGCCGTCAAAAAAACGGCTCAGGATGAAAAGCCGGTCCAGGGGAATGGGTCGAGACCTCCAGGGGTCGACGTGATGAAAGCATCATGACGTCGGGGGTCTGGTTTGGAGCGTTTTACACAGGGCCTTACCTTCGAGTGGAAGGAGTTGTCATCGCTTCCTTGGCGGAAGGCGGCGGAAGTCAAACGAGGCCGCGACCGCCGGCGGAAGCGGGCGGAAGGACGGCTGAAGGTGGGGGAAGTGAAAGATGTGCACAATTTTGGGAGCTCTTTAAGAGCTGCCATCATGAAAAAGAATTCTTGGAAATGCAGGCTCTGGCTTTCTTATCCTCTCTCTCTTGCATCATATCTTCTTCTTTTAATTTCTAAATTAAAGAAAGGATAATAATTGCGGCTCTTCTTTTTATTTCATTTTTGGGGGCTCTTTGGGGGATGTGCCCCCAAGAAATGAACACCATTTTGGGTTCAGGGAAGCCGCCTTCGCCCACCTGGTCTCCGTGGAGGCGCGCGTTCGACCCGAACATATGGTACACCCGTCATGTCGTAACATGTGTCGACGGCGCCCGCCACGACGCATCTGCTAGAAGATCTCTCGGTGCGCGCGTCGCCCCTGGGGGCGCGACGCACACACATAGCATCAGTATGTTAGGGGCACGCCGAGCTCAGGAGGTGGGGGAGACGTCCTCGGCTAGTAAGAGGCCGGAGGCTTTTGGGCGTTCTCGGCGGCTCCAGGCGGGTTCCTATAACAGAGGGCAGAAGAAAAAACACCCTCGTAACGAGCACCCCGACGAGCGAAGCCTTCTTAGTAAACGCGCTCAGGGGGGGGAACAGGGCAGGGCTGTTTAGTAAACGCCCAGGGCCGTGTAGTAAAACTCCAACTGTCGGGGTCTGGGTGCTCTTTCATCCCTTGCATGAAGTCGGAGCTACGGCAGAAGAACATCCCTCGAGAGCATGAGACCCTCCGTCACCCAACACACATAGAACATCCGAGGGCTACCCTCCACGGGACGCACACAGGAAACGTCCAACAACCACGAAGAATACTAGGGGGGGCCCTTGCCGAACCGACCTCGATCTGATACCTCGGTCCCGCTGCGAGTAGCCTCGGGGTGCTCTCCAGCAGCTGCGCCTTGCCGAGAGGCGTCCAAGCGTGCCCGGATCGTCCCGAGCGGCCGCCAGAGAGTCGAGTCATGACCCTAAGAACAAAGGGCGACGTCAGGGGCGGAGGATTCAGGAGCGAAGGGAAGGCAACCAAGACCGCTGGGCTGGGGGAGCCGCGCCAAGGCGACCTCCTCTGAGATCCTAGCGCTGCGATGTTTTCACACCCGGGCGTTGTCGCCCAACGGCGGGCCCAAGGACCCTCACAGATCGATACGGCTTGAGAAATGACGTTGAAACATGGGGTCCAGGGCTCCGGTCGTGGTTTGTCACGATGTTCCAATTTTTTCGCGACGTCGGATCTCAAGGTCCCAGGGGGCGTCTCCGACCTCCCAGCGGTGAGGACCTGCGTGCGTCGTCCGGTCTCGAATGCCGCGCGCAGACATTCACCGCGGGGGGGTCTCGAGGGCTGTCTTGGGGAGGCGCCAGGGGTGGTTCCCTCAAGAACGGCGGCTGTGGTTGTCTCTTCTTTGCCGATGTACTTCGGAGCAGCAGGGCGAGTTTCGGGGGGGGTAGGGGCAAAGGTGGGGTTGGAGGGAAAATCGTTCCGAACGGCCCCTGGAAGAAAAACGCGCGTTCAACGGGAGCATCCAGCTGAGCCCGTTCCCCAACCCCACCTTGGGATAACCCTCCCCCTGGTGGAACCAAAAACGTACTGATAGAGGTACTCCCCAGACCTCTCCTCGGGTGCGTTCTGACCAGGATTTCGAAGCGAATCCAGCGGTGGCGACGATGGCCTCCCAGGAGGTCCCCCAAAAGGGGAAAACGAGGCAAGGGTAGCGGCATCGGTGACTTTTCTTCCTCTAACCTCTGCGAACCCCCGAGAGATGGGACAACTGCAGCTCACAACCGGTCCCCGGACGCCTCCCGGGGTGTCCCAGCGCACAAGTCGTCCGAGCTGCGCGCGCAAGTCAGCACCGCGAAAGGGCCGAGGCCGGCCGTGTGGGGGTGCCAGGGGGCGGCTCGCTCATCCCAACGGTGCTGATGGCCTCTTCTGATGGGTCACTTTCCCACCACCACTACCATAGGCAAGAAGGGGGAAAAAGGAGGATGGGGAGGTCCTCCTCCTCCTCCTCCTCCTTCTCGTCCTCCTCCTGCGCACCCTCCTCCTCGTCCTCCTCCTCCTCCCCTTTTCCTCCCTATGGTAGTGGTAGTGCTGAAATCGGCCCATCATCTTCTTCGCCAATGGTGACCTCACTAGAGTCACAAAAAAAACGTTCCACAAGTGGTTGCGTACCAAGCCACCTCAACCCACCCCGAAGAACCCAATTTTGGATTGGGCGGGGGGGTACGGATTCCACATGCGCGTTCTTCGATGTTCCCCGACGCCCACACAGTGGGAATGGAGGGCACATTGGGGCCTTTGGGTTGGGCCGGGGTGGCTTGGTGCGGGGTGAGTAAGGTCGGACACGCAACACCTATATGCGGGCAGTACGGCGGGAAGCGGCAACAAAAAGGCACACTGTACCAGGAGCCGCACGTCTCCGCTTCTGGGGGTCGGCGGGGTGGCGTAACCCTCTGAGGTACAAAAATGGCTTCCATGCGATTCTCTGCTTATTATGGTATGTGCGTTTCCAGCCTGTCGTGATTAGCGTGTTTGTTGCTACCCCGCGCAGCGGAAGAGCAACGTCGGAGATATATTTTTGGGCCGCTCTCTGCGGCGAGACACGCCAAGCAAGCGACCGTGCGACGATATGACTGGCTCAACGAGCGGCCCAAGAGGTCCCGCCCCCTGCCGCTGGGGGTAGCGTAGCGGTTCGTTCGGGACCCGTCTTTGATGGTCCTGGGGCCCAGGAAAGGCCCCGAGAGGCTGAAATTGGGGAAAAGCCGTCGGACTCAGCCAATCGGTATCGTCGGATACCTGAAAATCAAAAAAGGGGACGAGGAACACGCAAGAGCTTCGTCGCCCATGTTTGCCTGACGTACAGCGAAGGAGGAAGACGAAGGAGGAGGATGAGGAGGAGAGGCCAGCACACGGGTACACACAGCGGGGGGTCAGGATCATGGAGGGCAGGAATGGGAGGGGACGCGTGGCGACCTGTGGGAGGAAAGTGCACTGGCCATGATGTGGTAGTCCTCGACAAACTCTATATGTGCAGGTTGCCACGCGATAGGAATGCCCAACCAGTCAGCCAGGTTGATATCGTATTGGCCAACGTAGATCTCCTCGAAAAGCTCATCGGCATATCTCTCGAGGGATGCGCTGGCCCTTAGATACTTCGCCGCCGTGAAGTAGACAGCGGCAACGGGGTTGTCTTCGGGTTCGGCGACAAGCGTCTCCATATCGACATTCTGAATGTCGGAATCGTTTTGGGCCAACTGTATTGACGGACCCCTGCCTCTCCCATCGCCTTGGGGCACTCACGGCGAAAATGTTGTGTACCATGGCAGATATCACATTCAATGATTTTCACATTGGCGCCCTTCGGGTTGCCCGGGCGTCCCTTACCCCTTTCCTGAGGTGTGCCTACGGCCTCTACTTGTCCCCAGGAGCATTTGTTCGTATTGTGGTCCCGTAAGGGATGCCAAGAATGCCAACATACCTCTGCCATGTAATCTTCGTCGGTTGCCTTTACATTTACCTCGACCCTTGCCCTTTGACCTAAACGCCCGCCGGACCGCAAGTCGTACCTTACGAACTGGATTCTTCATAAAGCGTCTCCATCGGCGTTTGCGTTTCTAATATCCTAAAAACATCGCTGCGCCTGCTGCTCTCCCGGTGGATACACAGGCATGTCGGAATAGTCCAGGGCACCAGTCCCCTCATCTGATGAGGTGTCGGTGTCGGTACCAGAGTCAAATTCAGACGGCGGGTTGCCCCGCAGAGCCTGCAAGGGTAGTGGCTTGGCCAGGGGCAGCCGTTGCCGACGGTCCCTGATTGCGAGCGAACCCAGGAGTCTTGCGACCCCGTAGGCTGGCCACCTTGTTGGCTTACTAAGGTGGTGGCCTCAGTTGGTTGTGGATCGTCGTTCCAGACGTTGCTAGCAGGCTGCCCTGCATCAGTGTCGGTGTGAAAGGTTTCGGTATGATGACCGTGGCTAAATATACCACCAAGGTTGCCAAGGGTTCGCTCAGCAATGTGGGCTTAAGACCTCATGCGCTCTAGTAGAGAATCAAACTGGTGTAGGGTCCTTGGCATTTGGTGGTCTAATGGTTGTACTTGCGCGCAATGTACCAACACCCAAAACTCTGAACAAGATAACAATTATGATCTGGAAGTTGGGAACGTTGAAGCTTGCGGTCTCGGCTTCGCAGCGAGCTATCGCTATGCGAACTAGCGTCTTGTCGATCCGCTCTCCCGCATGGACGCGAACGTCGATGAGAGCGGTTCCCGAATTAAGTTGGCGCTCCTCCTCTAGATTTTCGAACTTCGTGCTGAGGAGCAACATGATGGAGGTGACGCCGTCAGTATGGCGACCACCGATATTTACGCCAAAATTAATGATTGCGGAAGGTACTATAATGGCTATGGTCCTTGCGAGCCCTCCCAGACCACGCTGCAATGCCGCGGCCTGTTGTGAGGTGGTCACGTTGCCTGTAATCACGTTGATCCAGGCGTGTACCTCACGAGCAAAGTCGCGGAAAGGTACGTTGCCGGCAGGGTCCCAGCGGGGGCCGCCACTACACGCGTCGTCTCCGCCACGCTGCATGCGCCCAACAGCACATCCGATAGCGACCCGTAGGCGGCCAAAAACGGCAATACTAATCCAAGGGCCCGTTAGGCTGTGGTTGGAAGCTTGTGGCTGTGGGTTATGGTGTGATGTCGTCGTTCGCCTGCGTGGGGGTGGAGGCGGCGCAGTATCGTATCGCATGTTGCCATGCATCGCGTCTTCAAAAACCTTCCAATTGCAGTAGGAGGGTGGAGTTCAGGAGTGTAGTAGCGCAGGGAGGTAGGACTCATGTAAGAGGCCTTCGCGTGAACGGAGGTAGCACTGCAAGTGTCCTTGTGGTTGTGGGTAGATATGTACATTCCTCTGCGCAGACCCTCTGCACCCTGATGTTCCATCATGTCAGTAGTCCACCAGATCGTGCCGTGGATGGTGAAGAGTAGAGCTCGCGCTGGCCACCATAGGCCAGCTCCGCTACCAAATATGAAAACGGAGCTGGGGGCCCAACCATACGCGTGATAGCCTCACAAGTCGGAGATCGTTGCGGGAGCGACGGGCCATGTCAATCGAATCTGTTTTCGGTCTCCGTGGCAAGTAGCAAGCCCCGCGATGAGGCACAGTCATGTCCTGGCGGCCGGCCGCTTGAGCACAAACGGCCAGGGACAAACGCTCGCTATCTCTCGCCTTTGCCCCAACCTCCTAACACGTGTGCCCCAACCTCCGTGCCGCAGGTGGTGCGGAACGCCGGCGCGCCTCTCGTCTTCGCCGCCGCCGCCGGCGTCGATCCGTGCCCGTGGCGCGTGGTGATCTGCTGTGGCCTCGGCTCCCCTCGTGCAGGGACCGCCGCCCAGCTCTCCCTCCCGTCCTGCCCAGGCATGATCGCGTCGTACCCGAATAAAATCAGGACGGACGGTTATTTGGCCAATGTCGGCCGCGGGGGGCCCTCGCTGGGCCTCGGGACCGGCAAGAAACGTCTCAGGATGAAAAGCCGGTCCTGGGAAAGGGGTCGGGACTTCTGGGGGCCCCGTGCTGACACTCATCTGGACGTCGCATGTCTGGGCCCCTCCCGAGAAGGCCCGCCTCTTCTCTGGGCGCGTCGTGATATTCTGGGGACTTGGTTCTCCTCGTGCAGGGACCACCGCACCTCTCTCCCTCATCCTTCCCTCCTCCTTCCCTCCCTTCCTCCTTTACCTTCCCCCCCCCCCCTTCCCTCCTCCCTCCTCCTTCCCTTCTCCTTCCCTTCCCTCCTCCATCCCCTCGTGCAAGGACCACCTCCCTGCTTCCTCCCTCCCGCTCCCTCCTCTGCCTTTCTTCTGCGCCCTGGCTGCGCGCTCCCGCGAGCACCCAGCACCAGAGCGCATTCGGCGCGCCCTGCAACAAAAACTTCACAAACTACAAAAAAAACGTGTGCGTTGAGCAGGGACCGACCGTCTCGGCATTCCTATGGCATACCGCTGAACGGTTTTAGAACACGATAATGATCTAATAACAGAAACGATGTTCTAACAACAACGTTGAGCCGACGCCATGAGAACATACAACTTTAACCAGACATGTTCTTGGAAGAAGAAACAACGCCATAAACATAACATGTTGGCTCTACGCGCGGATTTCTTGGATCTGCGTGGAGCGCGCCAGGGGGCGGCGCCAGAGGCGCCCCCAGGGGGGCCCAGCGCAGATCCAAGAAATCCGCGCGAAGCGCCAAAGGTTAACCTTTTTATGGCCCTTTTTCTTCCTCGAGTTCTACGAGCATCTCACGCAAAAACCACAGCGGATTCTTAGAACACTCCTTGCTGGGCCTGTAAGACAACCAGGACGCTTCGCCCCTGCTCGAGTGCCGTGGCAGCTGCTGCCAGGGCGGCAGGGCTTCGACCGCGCGCGCGGGCGGGAGGCCCCGCACAGCCGCCTTCGGCGGCCCTCGGACTGGCCGTCTCCTCGCCGGGCGCCTAGGCCTGGGTCGGCCTCGGAGCCACCTCTCCGTCCTCCTCTTGCACGTTCG